>JAUMIR010000004.1:222655000-223132500 GCA_030847615.1 Gambelia wislizenii
CTTGTCTTCACGAAGGAAAAAAAAAATTGACTGCTCCATAGTAATAGCAAGTTGCAGCAGCTGCAACCTATCTTAATGGTTTTACTGCCCCCATAAACTTCTCATGCCTGCAGCTGAGACAACAGTCATAAGTGGATTATTCATGTTTTTAAATCTTCCGCTGCCAAACTTTTAAAAATATCTATTTCTATGGTGCGCACAAGCAATATTCACCTTTCAAGAGAGAGAGAGAGAGAGAGAGAGAGAGAGATAGCACAAACCTCCATTTTATTGCTTTCATGATCACTCGCTAAGGCAAAAATCCAACATGGCAGCAGTGGGTGCTTGTCCTGTAACCCAGCCCCACCCCCTGCGCTCATCCAGCCAATCAGGTTTGCGCTTTGTTCTGCATGGGGAAGCGATTCATGTCGAATTGCTTGTCTTAACAAGCAAAAATGTGCATATTACTGGAGCTTTTTTTAAAAAGTCAGGAAAAGCTGCGAAAGCTTTTCTCGCATAGGTTTTTATCTTTTGGGGGGCCCTCCTTCACAATACAATGAGACAATGTGGGATCCCATTAAGACAGCTCATTTTCTGAGCAAATTCTGTGAGGGTTATTTTCACCGTGTGGACAGCCGCCAGGAACTTTTTTTTTTATCATTTATGGTTGACATGTAACAAAGCACAGAAATTTGGGACTCTAATCCACATGATGTTTGAAGACATGCTGAAAATACATTTACAGAATAAGCCTGACATTTACTGTGATGGCTGGCTGGATGAGCGAATGAGAGTAGGATGTTCTAGGAGCCAATCCTCTGGCAGGAAACTAAAAGGGGAGGGGCTTCTGGATGTTTTAAGTATGAATGACAGTTGGAGAGAGTCAGTTAGTGTCAGTTCAGCTCTGAGTTCTGAGTGAAGGGAGTTGATGACAGGTGGCTGGAGTAGAAGGCTCTGTGTGTGTATGTTGTATGAGAGACTTGGATGAGGTAAAATGGTGTGCAGAGGTTACTAAATGGTAATAAAGGCATGAGTGGACAATGAGCGAATGAGGCTGGGAAATAAGGAATGACATTATAAACATATAAGTACTGGTTAAAACAAAAGATTCCACCCTGAAGTATGTTTATTCCCTTTAATAAAGTTGTCCTTTGTTGTTAATATAAATATAGACTCTGGCTCATTCCTACAGAATAAAGATAATTAAAGGCAAGCTGCCATAACACATTATCCACACATTTAGGTTAAAGGTATATTCCTGGTTCAGAAAAAGGAACTAAGGGAACCTTATAGGAATTTATGTGGGAGAAACAGAGGGTAAAGAGGTGGCCAGGCTGAACCCTGAAGTAAAGTGGGGCTGGCGCCTTGAGGTTTGCCCTCAACCACCTTGGTGTGATGTGTGGGTGGGATTCAAAAGGCCCCTGCATCACAAAAGTGGTGGCAGCAGTGGGATGTGAAAGGCCCCTGCATCACATTTATCTGTTGGGAATGTTGGATCAAAAAGTGGAGAAGGACTATGGAAGACTACAATATATGATAACAGCCGTGAGAACAGTATATGCACAGAAATGGAAAGATAGTGCCTTACTGATACAGGAAGACTGGATGGTGAAAGTATGTGAACTGGCTGAATAGGTTGGTGGTGCCAATTAAGGAAAGGTCATTGATAAACTTCAAGTAAGATTGGGATATGTTTGTTGGCTATTTAAAACAAAGATTGGAAAACATAATGGAAATAATATTAGTAGAAGTGTATTAAGATAGTGCAACATTCTTAACAAATACAATGCTTTGCTATGGGAAAGGAAGTCATAGGGCTCACTTACACTAGCCAGGATAGGCCAGCTCCCTGCCGGCATATCCTGGCTGTGGAGGTGGCCTGTTCCACCTCCAATTACCTGGATAAAATGAGTCAGACAGGACACACGCCCATCTAAGAAGCCAGTGCTGCCATTTTTTACACTGACACAGAAGCCAGACAGGGATGGTACAACATGTAACTGCAGCCCCTTCCATGTGACCAGCTTTGGTCACATGCTGAGGTACCCCTGCCTGACTTCCAGGAGAGCCAGGGAGCTGGCAGAGGCAGCAAGGAGTGGCATGCCAGATGGGTTCCTGTGGACACACAGGGCCTGATCCGGTTTTTCCTAGGTAAACTGGGTATTTTTTTTCAAAATGCTTGATCAGACCCTATCCTGGCTTGCCCCTGTTCCAGCCCCATATCTTCCCAGGGGGTTGTTTGGACTGCCTGGGGACAGACTGGGGTAAATGCCTTCTGTTGTTTGGACTGCAGGGCTCTGGAACAGGGGCAAGCTGGGTCATTTGGCTGGTGTAGAGAGTCCTTCCTCAAGAGCACCATCTAGAGGACAAATGCTGCCACCACTCACCAAGTTATTTTTTAACCAGTCTGATGGGACTGGGGGTGGGGGGTGAAAGGGAAGGGGACTAAGAAACTTTGCCTGTCCACCCCATTTCCCCCTCGCTCAAGACCTGGATCGGCACCACAGCGGATCAGGCCTTGGGTGAAGGGGAAACTGGGTAGAGAGGCTTTTCCTGTCTGCCCCCTTATACCCTCACTCAAGACCTGATCAGTGCCGCAGCGGATTGGGCCTTGGGCAAAGGGCAAATCAGGTAGAAAGGCTTTTCCTGTCCATCCCCTGTCCCCCTCACTCAAGATCCACACCGCAGTGGATCAGGCCTTGAGTGAAGGGGAAACAGAGAAGACAGACTCTGCCTGTCTGCCCCCTTTCCTCTTCCCCCAAGACCCTGTGGCACCATGGACTGGGCCATGAGCAAAGGGGAAAGATGGTGAAGAAACCATGGCAGATGCAGCACAGAGGTCCCAGAGGTATGGTGGCAGGGGCATGGTTGGGGTTGGCAGAAGTGGCGGTGCCATGGTGGTGGTGACGGGTTGAAAGATGGTGGTGGCAGCAGTGGAGGAGGAGGAGGCCTGGGAGGCCTAGGCAGGCTGGGTTGTGGTGGCAGCCTGGGCCACAAGCCTCTCTCCCTTCCTTCCTCCTACAAGGTGTTCTGTCTGCGTGTGCCCCCAACCAATCTTTGCATAAATTTTTATTCACGTTTTTTTCACATTTGCGGGGGTCTTGAACCCCTAACCACCACGAATGTGAAGGGAGGACTGTATTACAGTTTCTAAAAAGTGCGCCCAATGCACATCCTTCTTCCCTAACCAGTTCAAGGCTGGGGCCCTTTTAAAATAAAGAGGTCTTTGTCTGTCAACAAAAAGAGAGGGGGCAGCCAGGGGTCCCTGGGAAGGACTTCCATAGACTGCTTCCATATAAGCAGCCACCAAGAAGGCTTTCTCACCAAACAAGCCTGTGAGGTTGGGGGGGAGTAGGGGGAATCCTCTCCTAAAGATCGTTAAGAGTCAGGCAGCTCCTATTGAAGATACAGGCTTTCACATAGTCTGGGCCTAAGCCATATAGGATTTTATAGATCATAAACTATTCACATCTTGAATAGTGTCTGGAAGTGGACTAGTAGCTGCTGAAGCTGTTTCAACAAGAGACATATATGTTTGCTATAATTCTCTATAGCTTTAGGGAGGCTTTTAGTGCATAAAACCCCACACCATTTTTCATAGAATCATAGAACCATAGAGTTGGAAGAGACCTCAAGGGCCATCCAGTCCAACCCTCTGCCATTCAGGAATACACAATCAAATCATTCCTGACAGATGGCCATCCAGCCTCTGTTTGAAAACCTCCAAAGAAGGAGACTCCACCACACTAAATATTTTTTTTTGCAAAAAACAAACAAACAAACAAAAACTTCATGAATTTTTCACAAAGTCCAAAATGCAATTTAAAAAATAAAGAATAAAGAAAAGGTGTATATTCCTATAGCCTACATGTGTAGAATAGTTGGTGAGAAGGAGCAGGTGATGAACGCAAAGGACTAAATAAGTCTGGAGATACAGAAGAAGCACATGAAAGATTCCATCCTAGTGCAGCAGAAAGAGTAAAGGTAGGAATCTGAAAAGGTAGGACTGCTGAAAGACTGCTTGCTTTCCCCCCCCCCCCTTTTGCCTCCCCATTCTTTTACCTTTTCCTTGTCATGTCTATTTGAATTGTAAACTTTCAGGCATAGTTTTCTTAAGAGTGGGGAGGAGAGAGAGAAAGGGAGAGGGAGAGAGTTAGTTAAGCTTATATGTAAGCAACTCCAAGAGGGTTTTTTTCCCTCTAAACTGGAAAGATAACAATTCTAAAAATAAATAAGATCTAAAATACCCTGAGGCAATGTATCCTGTCTGATCTTGGAAAGCTAAGCAATGTCTGCCCTGGTTAGTACTCGGATGGGAGATTGCCAAGGAATAGCAGGTGCTGTAGCTTATATTTCAGAAGAAGGCAATAGCAAACCAGCTCTGAGTATTCTTTGTCTTAGAAAATCCTATGAAATTCATGGGGGTCACCATAAGTCAACAGATTACCTGAAGGCACATACACATGTACAACAAGAAATTCCTGAGTTGCAAGCGGCATGGCATCAGATGAACATACAGGACTTGTTTGGTTTTTTTTCTGGTGCTGAAGCTATAGGTCAATCTGGCCATATAAATTAGTATAATCACCCAGAATCTCAAGATGTTTCCTTCTAGGTAATATTGATTGAAACTGAGATAATTTAAAACTGAATATACAAACCTGCCATTCACTCTTAAAGGAATGGTAGTTTTAATCTTTTCTGTTTGTTGCTCCTGTTTTTCTTTACAGTCCCAAACAAGTATCAATATGGTGTCTCAGTGGTGAGACACAAGTATCAACATGGTGTCTCAGACCTGGTGGTGCAGTGGTTAAATGCCAATACTGCAAGCCACAAGGTTATGAGTTCGATCCCAGAGGGCTCCAAGGTTGACTCAGCCTTCCATCCTTCCATAGGTTGGTAAAATGAGTACCCAGCTTGTTGGGGGTAATTGGCTAAAAAACATTCGACCCGTTTACATGGCAAAATAAGTCAGTGAAGAATTTGCTAAGATTCCTAATAGTTCACAACACATCACGCCACAATATTACCTCATTCAGAAGTGGGGTAGCTCAAAAACTCAAAAGTAGCATAATAAGTGCTTTCACTACTTTCCCCGACTTTTTTGAAAAGTAGCACAACTTAGTGCACTATCGATTGTGTGAACTATCATTTCGCAAAAGTCTGTGTGAACTACGAGCAATCTTCCCGAAACAGCCACAGCAGAGATGAGCTGTGATTGGTTGAATTGACCACAGGTAAGAGCTGCGAGGAGCCTCAAACAAAAAGATCCAGCCACTGTTGTTGTACCAGTGCTGTCCCCATCCCAATCGCCCAGCTCTCTGCTTCCCAGCTTCCTTGGGTGCTGCAAGGAATCCCCAGTTAGCCTGTTCCCCAGTGTGTGTGTGTGTGAGAGAGAGAGTGAGTGAGTGAGAGAGAGAGAGAGAGAGAGAGAGAGAGATTGAGTAGTTATCTGCTCATCCGGCCATTCACTCTCTCGCCCTGCTGTGATTGCATTTGTGTGTGTGAGAGAGAGAGAAAGAGAGAGGATGAGGGGAAGGGGGCTTGATGGGGGATGGCTCCTCAACGGCTGAAAGGCTCCCTCCTTCTCCCACCCTTCTCGCTTTGGGAAGAAAAGGGAGCACTCCCTGCTAAGGGATGAAAACTAGCAGGCATTCCTCTGGTAATCAGAGGAGGGAAAGGTTCCAGCGCTTTCTCTCTCTCTCTCTCTCTCCCTCCCTCCCTCCCTCTCAGCTTCCCCCAGGTGTGCTTGGGAGGCCACACCCCCACCTTTGTCTGTGTGAACTACAAAGCTGAAAAGTAAACAGATCAACTAATTTCATGTAAACGATGCAGCACTGGTGCGAAAATATGCTAAAGCACAAACTATCGCAATAAAAACTACCATGTAACTGAGCCCATTGTAAACCACTTAGATAGTGCTTTGGCACTGGTAAGCTGTATATAAATATCAATGTTATTGCTATTGCTGTTGTTTCCAAGGCTGCAACAAGTGTGCTCTTCAAAGTCAGGCCTATCAGTTAAATGTATCATTCCCTCTAACAGTGAATGTGTGAAGGCAAAATAAGTTCCCTTGCTATACAGCTATAAAATATTCAGGCTGATGTCACATTATAGCAGAGCAAGGTTAGTAAGGCACTGGAAAAATTGGCTGCTCAAAGCTGGAAGATTGTGTATGCCTTTACTTGTGCTGGATGTGTGACCCAAGGAAAAGTGCAGCCCACTAGCATAGTGCACCAAGAGGATCCCAGCTATTGTCGCCTGAAAATTGTCATCAGGATCCAAAGATTCAACATTAAGAAATACACAACAGAAATCCTATGCACTCTTATCTGGAAGAAAGTGGTGAAGAACACAGCAGGGCTAATTTCTAAGTAAACTCCCAAGTTAAAAAGGTAAAGTCTTAAGAGACGTGAAGTATAACCCTGTGTAATGAGGGGAAAAGCTAAGTAGCTATTACCCTCAATAGATGAATCCACATAATGAAAGAACACACCTTATAATTAGCACTAGTTCTTACGTTTGTACTGGGATGAAGTAGGTTGGGAAGAAAACTCTCCCAGTAAGAAACCCTTGGATTCACTATAAGGCAAGGCCAATCTCCTCCTAAGCTCAGGCAAGGTTCATGATGAACTCATTTAGTGCTCACTCTTCCTGCTATTCATGAGCTAGTGCTCCTAACTGTTAGTTCCTCTAGTTTCTAACATTTATCCATCAAAAAAGAACATGGAGGGGACAGTACAGAATAGCCAACAATGACTAAAGTGCAAGAAAGAGTACTGCCTGAGACACATTTCCTAACCCAGCTGTATACTGGAGCATCTCGTATACTCACTCATCTCATATTAGAATGTTCTAGAACCTCAAGTCTTATTAAAGAGCAAGCACCATTCACATTTAGGCTTCTAAGTCTTCCTGATTTGTGTGTCTCAGCATTAGTGTTAATTTAGCATAGTTTTATGTCTTGTCCTAGGAGAACAAATATTGTGTATATAGAATCTATCAATGGGCAACAGCTTGCCGCAGATCATAAATGCATTCGTTCTGTTGGAAAAAGCAAAGCTGTACATTTCACCACGTGGTCCTCAGTTCCCTAAGGTTTGCTCCTTTAATTGTAAATAGCCAGAAAGTCATCAAGCTAGCATTTAATAAACTTTTAATTTGAAATGGATTACCACATGTTGTGTTTGTTTGCCCATTATTAAATCTCTTAGCAACATATTACCACCAGAAACAGCATAGCACGGCACAGATATATATTAGAAAACAAACCCACAGGGGATATTAAGAGCTAATAATATCTTTAAAGGCGGCTCTAAGTAAATAAATACAAACAATACAAAAATTATTCTTAAGGATTCCGTCGTGTCAGTCTTTGCAAGCTGGGAGTTGAGGGGTTTCAGTTTTAGAGAATTACATACCTTAGAAAGCTATGCTATACAGGACTATGCAAAGATGCATGTTCATCTTTTAGTTGTAGCATCCACTTACATTTCAATGCATCTGTATTCTCAAATTAATATGGTGCAGAAGAACATATACATATCCTTTCAGAGAAGGATTATATATCAGTTAAAGGTTATGATAAGTTAGTTCCTGGGTTATGGGAATAAAGAGAAATGATACCTCTCCAGTTAGCTGTCTGGCACATTTAGTCTGGCTCCTCAGCAAAAGCCTGTGTGACATGGGAGTGTCTACATGGGATGTGCTATCATCATCATCATCATATTATTATTATTATTATTATTGCACCATAGGCTCTACATAGCGCTTTACAAAAGAGAAAAACAATCCACAATAAACATAAAAACCTACCTACGGTGCACAATCATAGCCTCTTGCCTTATAGGAGCACACAATCCTACCACCATGGAAAGGTAGTGCCACGGTGAGATATATCACTGAATACTAAAGTTAAGATTGTCCATGCCACTGTATTTCCTGTTTCTATGTATAGTTGTGAAACATACATAGTGAACAAAGCTGGACAGTGAACAAAGCTGATAGGAAGAAAATCAACTCATTTGAAATGTGATGCTGGGGAGGAGTTCTATGGATACTATGGACTACTAAAAAGACAAATAAATGGGTCCTACAGCAAATCAAGCCTGAACTCTTCCTAGAAGCCAAAATGACTACACAGAGATTGTTGTACAACGAAGGTATTATAAGAAGACACGACTCACTAGAAAAGACAATAATACTTGGTAAGGTAGAAGGTAGTAGGAAAAGATAAAGACCACATTACAGATGGATAGACTCACTAAAGGAAGTCATGGTCCTGAATCTACAAGACCTTAGGACTGTTGATGATAGGGTGACCTACAGTGTATCCACACTGTAGATTTCTTGCCACTTTAACTGCCATGGGCCCATCCTACAGAATCCTGGGATTTATAGTTTGATAATGCACCAGCATTCTTTGGCAGAGAAGGTTAAAAGCCTTGTAAAACTACAAATCCCAGGATTCTACAGGATGGAGCTATGGCACTTAAAGTGGTGTCAAACTGTTTTAACTCTGTATTGTGGATATACCCTTGGAGGTCTCTCATTCATAGGGTCACCATAAGTCAAACTCAATGTGATAATAGTTAACAACAACAATCCCAGACTGCTTCCCCAAGTTCATTTGAGTGCACTTGATCACAAGAACTCAGACTCTGGCAGAGGCAGAACATTGGGATAAGCCTATTATACAAATATTGAAAGCAGTAATTAACGATAATTATGACAGTGTCCCAAGAATAATAAGACAGAGCAGAAATGCCTTTCCATAATCTTTAATGAACTCTAGATTCAGAAAGACAATCCAATGTTAAATAAACTTTTCTGGTCCTTCCAAGTCACCATGGAAGTTTCCAACGTGGCTCCCTGTCCCATTGTGTCTCAATGTGGACATAGGCCTGATTCTGACTACACAAGCCAAGAAAATACAAGAATCCTGGCTTGTCATAAACAAGCTGCCTACAGCTTGAACAACTAAATAAAACACAGAGGTTTGCACTGTAGCTTCTTGATTACTGTGTCATCCAAATATAGGTACTTTCGCTTTGCTGGTTTGTTATTCTCCCAACAGCCCAGAGAAGAACCCTAAAATATACCTTGGATTCTTTCTCTGGTTGTTAGCAGAAAAGGAAAAGCACCTATATTCAGATGACACATAGCCCATGGGCTATGTGTGGTCTTCAGACATCAAAAATTATTTAAATGATTTGCCTTCATGTGGCCTCCAGGAGATGTGGGAAACATTTGCCACATGTTGGGGTCCTCTGGGCCATTTTAGGCCCAGGAGAGTTCTTTAAAAAATAGGTAGTAAACAGTTGCTTCCTCTTCTGGCCCTAAAGTAGCCCAGGGGGCCTAAAAACATAGGAGAATTCTCTATAGGAGAAAAAAAAAGATTTCTGTAGGTGAGGTGCAGCTCTCCAAGGTTTCCTGTGTGGTCTAACATGGCCCTCTAGCTCAAACAGTTTCGCACCACTGCATTTCTGCACTCTCAGTGGAAATGGAAGAGATCAGCTAGCATGCACCAGCATGCCATTCAAAACAAAAAAAAGTCAGGATCCCTGTTTTATAGCATCATCCCAACTGGATCATAATCAAATCTATGAACTACATATGGACTTTAGGGAAAAAGTGTGCTTGATCTCCCAACACCATCATTCTGGAAGAATTTTTTAAACAATAAACACTACAGTGGAGATTCCCTTACAGTGTAGGATACCCAAGAGGTTTGTTGTTTCTGTATAGCCTGGGGCCATTAGCTGCTCCCTATGTAGCCCTCCAAGCCTCCAAGACCTCACCCACTTTTCCCTACAGCTCAGGGACCACAATTCTTTACTTTAGAAGAAGATCATACATCCTGCTAGCAGTGGGAGGTAAACAGAATTTCAGTAGAGATTGCTGAGGATTGGGAATGTGCTAACTTGTGGCAAGGAGACCATGGTCTCTGTGTTTGAGTGCATGTGTGTGCTTTCCCTGGACACCAAGACAACACTCAATGCTGCTCTTGAGGTTGAAAATATTGAGAACCTCACTGTATTCAGAATGAGCTGAGTGGTGTTGATTTATTAAGGAATAGGTTGCTAACCTTGCAGTGGTGCAAAAGAAGGTCTTGGATGACATGGTTGTAGACACAAACTGTTCAGTCCATCTTCTTGTAGTCCGCCTGTTACTTCTGTCTTTGAAACACCATTCTTCTCTGCTATACTTGAGTAAACAAGGAGATTTGAAGAGGGTCGGAGGCCTGCCTCATATTCATTCTGTTCATCTGAATACCGTGGTAGTTTAATTATCTGATAAGAGAAAACCCTGTTATATGAGTAGGTCAGCCATATGCAAAATTATTCTTCTAATATTCTCAAATGTTCAATCAAAAGGGTTTATCTAGAATTCTCTGGGAACTCCCACTGCAGGGGTCCTAGAGTCATTAGTTTCTTCTTAATTCTCATAATTCCTGTCCTAAATGCTCTCGGTATGCAGTGCAATAATTTAAAAACGCAACTGTCCATCAATGTGTGAATCCAAAGATTCAATTACTTCCCACAGCCACAACTCTCAATGGGTCTTGTGAGCTGACTTTGAAGTTCAAATATGAAAGTAATGTTCAAGTTCTACAGTTTTAAATACTACATTATAACTAAATTGAGCCACTGCTCATTTTCAAGAGAGCGTGAGTTTCTGAACAAGTTGCCCATCCCTTGTATAAGGGCAGAGAGAAGTGAGCCTTCCAGCATAACAAGTCCTCTCTTCTCTCCTTGGTGTAAGTATGAATCCAAGTTTCCAAGAATGTTGCTCTCATTCATGTAATATGTTAAAGCTACATTTTAACAAATAGATAGCATTTATTCACAAGTACAGAAGTGCCCCCCCCTTTAAGAAGCCACCCTGAATGCATATTACTAACATTATTTACCTGAAAATAGAGGTTGCACAGCCAGTGATCCAAGTCAGAAAAAATCAGATTTTCAATTTTTTGGAACCTATCAATTTTACGGTTGTAGTGACCTCTGAGAAGAGGACATTTAAATTTCCCATCCACTGTGTCAAAGTTATTGTTATATAAAGGGAAAGCTCCCCAGCCCACTACTCGGTCAATGCAAGTACTGGTCCCACGAAGAAGAAAGAGCTCAAACAATAGTATCTCTTCTGGCCTCCCATCCTTTCTTGCTGGAACTTCCTTTTGAAAAGAAGAAGAATCGACAGTTTGTTTGTATCAAGATTGTTTTAGAGAAATTAGTAAAATACTTTGATAAAATACAAAGGGCTGCAAAGGCTAGATCCAATTTTCAGTCTCAGCAAGAGTAAATCTATTGAATGAATATGACTTCTTAAATCAACACTTATAGAAATGTTATCAATAATATGGTATAGTCTAGTTGGGTCTAATAACATGATTTCAACCCAAAGTTTATGGAATAAAAATGTGATTACTGAATAATGTCAATAACAATTATATATTATTATTATTGTATTTTAAAATATTTTATATTTTGCATAGATTGCAAACTGTCAAAAGAACTGCATAGTTCTGTTAATGGGCAATTTAAAAGTAGATTAGATAGACAGATACTCTGTAACTTATGCATACCTTTCTAAATCCAAAGTACTTGCAAAACTTCTAATTCATATTGTTCTATTTTTATTTGTGAATATATGTAATTATGGATATCCCTGGAGAACAGATGATTTTTAAATTATGGATACGTACATATTAGAGTTCTTTTGATATTAATATTGATAAGCTTCAGTTCTGAAGATTAGCTTCAACTCCAAATGACATTTCCCCTATGTTGACTCTGGGATTGTCTAAATTGTGAAAATACTACTCATAGAATTCAAGGAGAATTCATTTTGTCTAAATGGGATCCCATATCAATCCACTATATTCAGAAGGAGGGCAGCCAAAAACTCCAAAAACAATGTGAGAAAAGCCTTTGCGGATTTTCCTGACTTTAAAAAAAAAAAACTCTGGAAGAAATGTGCATTCCCACTCGTTGGGACAACCAATTTGCTTTCCTGCACATTCCCAATAAGAGTGGAAGTGGAAAGCTGAAAATTAAGTAGCAAAATATATTTCAGATGTTATGGCCATTAGCTTAAATAATAATCGTTCTTTAAAAAGTGCTCTTTTAAAGCAAGTTGTTTTTGCGTGAACTTATGTTAATTAAAGGATTTGTTTCTGAATGGCACTTCTTGCACTATAAAATAAAGTGATTAAAAAGAAGCAACTGACACTGGATACTAGTCTAACAATGGAGAACTGCCAATAAACTGTTAAGAGTTAAAATGTTCAAATTCAAACAGTCGTTGTTGTTCCAGGAAGAGGGCTGGAAAATAGTAACAATAGCCAGACTTTAAGAAACATATGGATAATCAATTAAAAAAAAATAGGAGTTTTTTTTTTTAAGTCATTTGGTTTAAACCAACCCTAAAAGCAAGTATCCTAATTGCTCCTGAGAAGCTGGAAACTACAGCACACATCTATAATGGTAACTCAGGCCTCAGCTATGTCTTTTTGCATTCAATCATAGGGCTTATTTACACCAGCCAGGATATGCTGCCTCCCTGCTGCCGTATCCTGGCTATGGAGGTGGCCCATTCTTCCCCCATTACTTGGAGGAAATGGGGCAGAGTCTAAACAGAATGCCAGCCCATTGCTGCAGCCACCACCACCATTTTCCTCACTCTGCTGGGTCTAGGGGAAGCTGGCCACACCATGTGACAAACCCCCTGCATGTGACTAGCCTTCGTTACATGCTGTGGGACTGCTGCCTGGACCTGGAAGAATAAGGTGACTGGTGGCAGTGGCAGTGAAAGCCAGCCTGCTGGGACAGGCTCCTCCAGATACGTGAGGCCCAATCTGGGTTGGGGTGCCAGTAGCAGATTACACTGGGTATTATATTATAATGGTGTATTGGGCCTTATCCCAGCTTGCCCCCATCTCAGCCCTGTATATGCCCCATGGGTGGTGATGACTGACTGAGGTGGGAATGGGGCAAATGCCCTGCTATGGACTGCAGGGATCTGAGATGGAGCAGGACAGGGTGTTTAGCCCATGTAGATAAGCCCATAGTTAGCACAGCAGTATTTCCAAATACCCAAATGATTTTAACATATATTTCTTCAGGTCATAAATTGTAACAGTGAAGGGAAGGGAAAAGTTTCAAGGTTGCTTTCTCTGCATCCTGCATGCCGTGTCACTCCCATGCATCTGCATACTTTACATGAATGATTTGTGAATGCTTAAAATGAAACAGAAGCTTCCACGGAAAAATGCCATAACCTTGTGGCAGCTGCTATTATACCATCGATAGTATCAAGTTTCATTTAAACCAGATTTACCATTTTCTATAAACAACCCAGGGGGAAGTTTAAAATATTAGTATCCACATTACTGTCAAAAGATACCCTTAATCAAGCCATTTAGCTACTTGGTTCCCAGGTGTGTGCGGACACAACAAGCTTCATGTAAAATCATTGTGCATTTCTTGTGCCATTGAATTCAGCAGGAGATGGACTTCTTCTTTTTTTCAAAATGGCTACCTTCAAAAGTATGTAGGTATATTTCTGAAATGAGGCATGGAAGGAAAAATAGAAGTAGCTGACTTATTTTAAGTTTGCCACAGGATCTGTAATGGTGTTTCTGATGTCATTTATTACATTTTTTATCCTACTCTTCCTCAGAGGAGCCGGGGCTGGTATGGACTCTTATTGCACAACCATTCTGTAAGGTAGTTTTAACTGAAAAATAGCAAATGAACCAAGATTACAACAATAATCTTTTGACAGTGAAAATTATTCTCATAGAATTCGCTGAGAATACCTTTTGCCCAGACGATTTGCACAGGAGATTTGTGGTACAGTAGCATCCCCGCACCTGCTGGTTTGCCATCCGCTGATTCAATTATCCACAGATGGCAACAGCGGGGAAGGGGGAGAGAGGGGAGGAGGAGAGAGCTCGCATCTCTTCTCCCTTTGCCCCTAGGATCACTCCCTGGCAGAAATGGCGATGCGAGGGTGAAAGGAGGGGAGGAGGGATCTCTCCTCCCTTTTCCCTTTGCCCCTAGGATTGTTCCCCAGGATTGCTCCCTGGCAGAAAGGGCAACACAGGGATGAAGGGACAGGAGGATAGATCTCATCTCTCTTCTCCCTTTGTTCCCCAGGATCGCTCTCATGGCTGGTATGGTGATGGGGACATTTGCTATTATCTGTAGATTTCATTATCTGTAGGGGCCCCTGGAACCAATCCCCCATTGATACGGGGGTCCTAATGTATTCAGAAGGTGGGGGGAAATGCTGTATACTGCACGACAAGAGAGAAGTTTAAATACTGTGGGGAAATATGCATTACCAGTCATTTGAACAACTGATTCACAGTGCTGCACATTCTTGGCAAAGGCTGAAATTGACAGCTGCTTGGTCTGCCATGCAAGCAAGGGTGGACTTTCCAGCAGTGGAGTCTAAAAGCACCATTTTGGAATTCTGGATGAGTGAGTGTGCACATTTTTGCTGCACTGTGTGAAAAAAAACTATTTTTACAAGCAGAAGGCCTCCTTTCTACCCATTTACAGTAGAAGGTTTTTAAAACACTGTGCAGTGATAACATTGGGGGGAATAATAGAGCCCCATACTCACGGTCATATCTTGATTCATGGCATGGCTCCATCTAAACCGCAATGTGAATAGCTTTGCAGACATTAGCCCCCCAAGAGACCTTGGAAGGTCACACCACTCACCATACCTGCTCCTGCAAATAAAATACACACACACACACACACACACACACACACACATTTTGACCCCAAACACCCTCTAGGGAACATAGGGGCATTCCCACCATGTTTTTGAGCCTTCCTGGGCTTTTTGCATCATTTTGAAGTACAAATGTTGCAAACATTTATTTTGCCTCCTGAGGTGTCCGGGGCAGGGAAGCTCCAAACATGATGGAAACGCCTTTCACACCCCTTAGAGATTGTTTTGGGGTCATTTTGGAGCAAACAACAACAATTATTATTATTATTATTATTATTATTATGACCTTTTGGGGCCCTAGGGAACCCTGGGGGTCCCAGAAATGGCCCTGGGGTCACATGCAGCAAATGGGCCTTGCTTTGTCTACCCTTGCTTTAAATTGTGGCCTTGGCTGTACTTCAAATGAAGTATTGGTTATAAGATGTAATGCACGAGGCTAGTGGACTATAGCCTACCTTTATGGTGGGGAACTATCCTGATTGCAGGTTCTGGAAATCCTAAAACCAGAACTACACATTAGTTAAGTTGCATATAGCTGTTGCTCGTTTCCTTGGAATCCATATAAAATGCAAAATGTAACTTCATTGTGATGTTAGACTTTCACTGCTTCTTGTCTACTTCATTGGCTGATGCTTTTGGTAGCAAGGATACTCACAATGGTGCCATGGTCACTGTTACAAATAGAGTGACACATGCTGTACTCCTTCTCGTAACTCTGTCATTAATTTCTCACTGGAAAGCACTAGAGCAGCAAACTTAGGACTTTTTTGGATGCGTCAAAAATAACGCAAGCAGCCTCGTTGCGTTGCGAGGCTGCTGCGCTGCAGAGCGTCGGTTTCGGATGATGCTCTCCCCTGCCAGTACTGTTGCGGTACCGCGGGGAGATTTGAGCATCATATTTCATTGGTTTTTAATCATGATAAACTTTCGTGAGTAAAACCTGATGAAATGTGATGCTCAAATCTCCCCAATTGCACCAATTTACATATCCTTTCCAACAGGGACTCACAGTATATAACACCCAACACACACTCCTACCCAACCATTCTCTGAAGGTGCCAGCCACAGATGCAGGCGAAACATCAGAAACAAACTCTTCCAGAACACGGCCTCATAGCCCAGAAAAAAGCCACAGAAAATCTATGGATGCCAGCCATGAAAGCCTTCAACTTCACACCAGTGTTCTATCTTGCTGCAATTAAAGCAATCAGTTGAGTTTCAGTTTTCTTTGTTCCATGGGAGAGTCATCCAAGCTTTGTTATTACCAAATTCACCCCTCCAAGGCACATAATAGGATATAAATATTAGATCCTTAACAACTGTAAAGTGTGCCACAGTGGATGGACCCAGACACTCTCATTCTCAGTGCACCCCAGATCGGAACCTTCTGTGCAACCCTCCTGTGCCTGCCTGAGTATCTTTGCTGCACAGAATTCTTCTCTTCAAAGACTGGTAACTATCACCCTATCTTCCCTGACCTCTCTCCCTCTAGCCAACCTTGCTGTTTTAGGAGATTGTCAGATGCGGCGAAAAAGTTCGCTAGAAGAACAGGAAGGGGTGACTACCAGATGACGACATCCTCCAGCATCCTAGGGGCATAATGCAGCCATGAGTAAAGTGTCCCTTTTGATTAGTGGCTTGTCTCCATTAATAGAAAAATGAAGCCTCATCCACAGCTGTACTATGCCCCTGGAACAGCTGAAGGACATGGGTGTGTGGTAGGGTCACCTTTTCTGTTTTCGTAGTGATCTTCTGGTGCAGTTGGTAATGTGATTTTTTGGCATGTTCCCCCATGTCTGATAATCTCCTAACTCTGCTACAGCCTTGTATGGTTTTTAAAAATGTGTGTTGTATATGTCAGTTCACTTTTGTGTTATTCCAATAAAATACAGTACTTTATTTAACTGGAGTGCTCTCTACAGTTAGTACTAGTATTCATGGGTGAAAAGTTACCCTCCTCTCGCAGGCCTCCTGCCTGAGCTAATCATTCCCCCAAATATTACAGAAGATTTTGGCATCATGGGTGGGGCTTCAACATACCCCCACCTCTTAGGATAACACTCTGAGGAAATTATAGGTACCCCACCACCCTCACTGAATTCTACATCAAAGCTGAAATGGTTGCATCAAGTTTTATCACATGGCCTCTTGAGACTCTTTTGGCTTGGCTTTTAAAGAGTCCATACTTCAAAGTAACTCTACAGATTTTATTACAAGACATTTCGAAAAAGAAAAGGATTACACAGAGTTGCTACTTTAGGCAGAGGGCACAGGTGCACTGTAATCTCCAGTTAGAGTTTGAGAAAGTGGTTTTCCACAGCCCAGCTGTCCAAGATTGTTCAAAGTGGAGGTACCTAAAAAAAGGATCAGTGCTACTACCAGAGTGAGGGCTCTTCCTCAAGTGAAAGATGTTGGAGGATGGAGAACAGAAAGGTGTTGCTAGACAAGGCTGTGTGTGCCACATTTGCTGTCCTCTATCTTTAAGCTAGTCTGCTGCCTTCAGGTGCAGCTGAAGGCACTGTCCCTTCATCACAAAAACAAGAGGTTTTTCAAACATAGTTTTTTTTTAAAAAAATAGATTTTAAAACAGTTTATAAAGGAAAAGGAAGAATGGACAAAAAGAAGGAAAGAAAGGAAATGGAGAAAAGATACATAGGATATGATCTTGTGGAAAGGACCATATTTCCTACACAAAATTACCTGCTGTCTTTAGAATTCACATTTGCAGTTTTATTCAAGCAATAATGTCGTCTGATCAAAGAACGATGGATAATAGATATTTGTCTTTCCAATCTTGTATCAGCAGGGATATATTGGAGAGTGGGGCACAAAATATGATCATTATTCCCACCCCCCATGAAATTTTCATTCAGTCCTCAAATTTCTAACATGTAGTAAATTAAACGTGATAATTTAGACAGACAGTTTAGGCATTCAAAGAAAAAGGGTAGGCAAAATTATTAAGGGAATACAAACACAACAAATATTAAAGTTTTAGATGTTAATGATTTTCAATGTCTTGCTATCTGCAGTGCTAGAAATATGGAAAATGAAATAAAATTTCATGGGGTAGCAGAATTGTTATTGGGGACAATGCCCTCCTCCCCTTCTCCCATAGTTCTCCCCTAGGTAAGAGCTACAGTAAGAGCCATAGCAGTTGAAGTGAGATTCAACTGTCAGTATTAAAGGAGATTTTCACACAGGCTATATATCCCGTGGCAGGAACAGAACAGGGTCGGGAAAGGTTTTCCCTTTCGGACGACGTTGACCCCATTCTGTCCTGCATCCATCCTACTCCCGTGACTGTTCCAGAACAATGTAATCACGATTTTTCATCGTGAATAGAGCTCCCGTTCTGTTGCTATAACGCAATCACAGGTGTGTGAAACAGGAGCCCCATTCCTGTTCCGAAATGACAGCCACAGAGGGGAGGTCCGTTCCGAGCACTTCCTGGTACGATCTGAGCATCCAGGTAAGTGGCACCCTTTAGTTTACCCTCCCTGTTTTGATTATGTGATTTAAAGAGTGTTTTTGTGCTTGGTGAACTGATTTTATGTTTGGGGGAGTTTTATTTTTTAAATTTACCGTCCGGCGTTATCACGTGATAACGTTTCAGATGGCCGGTCATAAAAGCAGCCTTACGACGGCTGCATTTACGGCCGGCCAGCAAGGGGAGGGGGAGCCCATTCCTGCTGCGGAATTAAGGTGAGTGTATGAAAGATTTATGTTATTCCGTGGCAGGAACGGGAGAGGAGGTAGCGGGGCAGTAACGGGGCATTTTGGCCCCGTGTGAAAATCTCCTTAGTCTTTTATGCATGGAATTGGAGAATGATGTCCTTTTTGTCTTTTGCTTTAGGCAGCAAAATGGCCAGGCACTAAAGCTGGGACCTTACAAACATGAGCTCTACTATATACAGCTATTGCCCCTTTAATCTTTCTGGTTTCTCTTACTAATCCATCTCTTATGTAGTTACATAAACCTGGAATATATTGGCCTGAAATGCTCCTTAACCCAAATGGATGTTTTATGCACAGTTTATTGGCCTTCAAAAGACTTCTCAACTTGTGCAGCAACTGAGCATAAAGGCACATAATTTCTTTTTGCTTTGTATGGAATACTGCTTCATTTAATTGAATTAAAACATATTGAGCTAAAATCATCTCTTGGTACTATTTCTGAAAATCAACTGCTTTATATTAGTTTTGTCATCATATATTTTAGTTCCCCATATGCCACCACATTTCAACATAGAAATACTCAAGAGACAGAGAGGGTGGGAGAGAGAAAACACAAGATCTATTTGAATATTTCAAATTAGCAGGTTCAGTTTGGGAATTTTTCTATACAATCTGCTACCAACAAGTCCAACTTGCTCTTGGGTTTATCTTTTTTTTTTCTTTTTTTTTTAAGGAGAGCTAAATCTTTACTTTCTTTCTTTGTTGTTTTTCCCAAGAGTTGAACTTAGGAGCGTCTTGCACAGAGCACATTACTTTTACAGTCCCAAAATGACAAAACCCCAGTATGCATAAAGATGTGATTTTTGAACATCTGCCATTCAATTAGATCAGCATCTACCAAATCCCAAACCTATATAGCGTAACAATACAATCAAATTTCAATATTACTGAATTTGTGTCCAATTGTTCCTAATTAACAAAAAAGATGATTTTTTTCAGGCATTCAAATAAAGATTTTTAGGTAGACAAGTCATCCTCTGAGACTATATTCTTCTTCATTAGTAAAATGCAAACTAACACTAATGAACAAGATGTGATAGCTATTATTTCAATGAATATGATAGCAAGGAAGATTAAATGAAGCAGATTTCCATTCAAAGCTTATACGCCTAATGGAAAACAATACAATGGAAGAAAAAGGTAATAAAATGCAAAGAAAGCAAAGGTGAAATCAATTCACTGAATACATCCATATGTGAATATATTCAAATATAGTGTCACAAGAAGTAAAAGAAGGATCTGTGAGAAGGAGGACATTCACCTGCTTGTGTATAGGGCTAAACTGGGAATAAAGATGTGGGACTGTACATGAGCTCCATCCTCTCATGTTGTCATGCACCAGTAGCTTTGCATGAAGGCCTGAATAGGGCTTTCTAACTTTTTTTTTTTTTTTTTTTTGCAGAATGCGGTTGTTGTTGTTGCTTTGTGTTATGTGTTGTTATGTGCCTTCAAGTAATTTGTGACTTATGGTGAGCCTAAGACAAACCTAACACAGGGTTCTCTGAGGCTGAGAGTGTGTGATTGTCCCAAAATCACCCAGTGGGTTTTCATGACCAAGCAGGGACTCAAACTCTGGTCTCCAGAGTCATCAGACTTTATCAGATGCAGGGAAACACAGCACAAAACCACATCCCAAATTGTGTCAGAAGAATGGAAGAATAACAGAAAGGGCAACATTATCAGATGCCCACATCCTCAGCCGTTCTGGGGGCATAGTGTGGGCATGAAAAAGGTTTACCATTTTTATTAACAGGCTAAGCCGTCAATAAAAAGTGATAGCCCATGCTATGCCCCCGGAACAACTGTAGGATGAGGACATCTAATAATGTTGTCTGCTTGTGTTCTCGGCATGTTCTTCTGATGCATTTTTTTATGCGTCTGATAAAATCCATACTACAATGCTCAGATCACTAGGCTATGCTGGCTCCCTAAAATGCAGTTACAAAACTTTGGGGAAACCCACATTTCACAGTGACAGAATCAATATTTTTTTTAAATGGTCAAAGACCAATATTACAATGTCACTATAATCAACCCTATCCTTCTCATAGATCCCAGAGTTATCAAATTGTCAAAGGACACCAACAAGTACAGTTGTCCCTCCACATTCACAGAGTTAGGGCTGCAAGACCCCCGCAAATGTGAAAAAACTGCAAATAAAAAATAGGTCATGCCACGCCCTCCCAGAACCCCCCCACCCTCCCAGAAGCATCCACGGGGGCCTCTGAGGCCCCCGTCGCTGCTCCTCTCCACCCCCCAGAAGCAGCCATGGGGACTTCTGAGGCCCCCGTCGCTGCTCCTCTCCACCCTCCCAGAAGCAGCCACAGGGGCTTCTGAGGCCCCCGTCACTGCTCCTCTCCACCCCCCCCTGCCCTCCTAGAAGCAGCGATGGGGCTTCTGAGGCCCTCGTTGCTGCTCCTCTCAACCCCCCACCCACCCTCCCAAAAGCAGCGATGGGGCTTCTAAAGCCCCGTTGGCACTTTTGGGAGGGGGGCTCCCAAAAACCGTGAATAATCAAAACCATAAATGTTAAAGCCACGAATGTGGAGGGGCAACTGTAATGGTAGCCTGCATAGAAGATGAGCTACTTTATCTGTAATACACAAATCTTGCTCAGAGAGAAGGAGAAGGATAAAAAAACACATGCAATCTACTAGGATTTTTTTTGGAGACTGGGAGCAATTACAAAACTGCATATTGCAACAGAAGGAATAATATAATTGAATATGCCAAATAGTTTCCTCTTCCCTCTCCACTGAAATGTCAGATGAGCCAGAAATGGAGCTCTGCTATATCTTCTCTGGGGAAAAAAATGCATTAAAAAAATGCATTCTGAATTTCATGTTGTTACTTGGCTAGTTTGCAAGGACAAATACATCATCTATGATAAAGGGGTGGTCAGGATAGGGTTGACACATACACCCCATTCCCAACTTAGCTCTATACATGAGCAAACAAAGACTTGCCTAGGGATCTTGATGTAAAAAGAACAGAAAGTCAGTAACATTAACCTCTCTTGGAAGCCTTTAGTCTTTTTAAGGTGAGTTTCAAGGTGATGGTTTTGACCTACAAACTCCTAACACTTTGGATGATGTCTCAGGACTATCTTGTTCTATATGAGCCTGCTGGTAATTTATGGCCATCAACAGAGACTTTTATAAGCTCTACCACCTGGAGAGACTAAGGGTGCATCTACACTGTAGAGATGATTCAGTGTGACAAACCTTTAATTGCCATGGTTCCATCCTACAGAGTCCTGGGATTTGTAGTTTTGTCAGGCCCCAACACTTTAGCAGAGAAGATCTTGTAAAACTACAAATCCCAGGATTCCATAGGATGAATCTATAGCACTTAAAGTGGTATCAAAGTGCATTATTTCTACAGTGTAGATGCACCCTAAGACTGCTGACACATTGTAAAAATAATACAGTTTGACACCACTTTAACTGCCATGGCTCAATGCTATGGAATTCTGGGTTTTGTAGTTTTGTGAGATATTTAGCCTTCTGTGTTAGAAAGCTCTGGTACCACAACAAACTATAAACCCCAGGATTCCATAGGATGGAGCCATGATGTTTCAAGTGGTATCAAACTGCATTATTTCTACAGTGTCTCAGTAGCCTAAGGGCTCATATACACCAGGCATGATATGCTTACCTGAAGAAAACAGGCTGGAGTCCACACAGAAACAATGGAGTTCCTGCTCTGCCAGGTCTGTGCAGCTAGCTGCACCATGGTCACATGCTGCAGGACTGCTTCCTGAACTGGTCCGAGAAAGGATGATTGGCAGTGGCAGCAGCAGCAAGGGCCAGCCTGCCAGGACAGGCTTCCAGGGCCATATGGGACCTGATCAGCAAGAATGCATGAAATGCATTTAAAAAATTAAAATGCAGTAAAGGTCCCTCTTCCAGCTTGCACATGTTCCAGTCCTGTATGTGCCCTGGAGGTTGTAGGGACAGCCCGGGGGCAGAATGGGGCAAACCCCTGCCTCATCTGGACTGCAGGGCCCTGGAATGGAGGAAAGCCATGGTATTTGGCCAGTGTAGAAAAGCTCTGGAGATTTTCAGACGGGGACAAAAATAACATCCCTGCCTCACTATCTCCTCTCCCAACCCCATCCTGGCATGAGAATGAAAAGTTTTACACTTACCTTGGTGGTGTGACGCTCCCTTCCCCTCAGCAGTCCAGAAGTGAATGCAGTTCTCCAGAGCTGCATTCACTTCCTGGTTTCAAATCCTGGGCCAATCTCGTGAGACAGTGAGCACGGGGGAAATTCAAAAATAAAAAGTGAAATACAAGTTAAAAATGGCAGCAAGCATGAAAACACACTTTAAAAATCTCAAGTAACCTTGGGGAGGTTACAAAAAATGGTGTCACTTACCTGGATGTCCTGGTCGCACCCAGAAATGTTCTGGAGCGGACCTCCCACAAACGATGGTATCGTGCCAGCATAATGGGGCACCTTTTCACTTGCCCATTGTTCTGTGACAAAAACGGAATGGGCAATCTATTCACGGCCATGAATAAAAAGCAATGAGTATGAAATGAGACCAGCATGGGAGCATAATGACACGGGGACAACGTCATGTGAAAAACAAGCCCTTTAGCGATCTCCTGGCATTCGTGTAACAGCATATTTAGGTCATCTGATAATCTCCCCCAAGTGAGTGCGTACTCAAGACAGTTTGTTCAACAACAGCACTTTGACTGTGGGACTTTATCCCATAGGAGAAGGATAGTAAAAAATGGCCTGTTTTGGCCAGCATTTAATGTTTTACCACTCTTTAATTTTAATTGCTCCTCATAAACATATGTTTTTGTTCCTTCTTTTGTGTGAACTTTTCTCTCTCTCTCTCTCTCTCTGGCTTTTCTTCACAAACGAAAATTCAGGAAGGACTTATTCTGCTGGTGACTAAAAAGGCCAATCCGAGATAAACAAGTCTGGTCGCAGAAAGCTCAGCAGAAGATCTCCTTGGGTGATGATTCTGGGTTGTGATTCTTTCTGCGTTGTCGTTTCTCTTCAAGACTTGTTCGGCGTGAGCTCTCAAATATGGCTGCAGCATTGTGGATATTGCGTCTCCATTGTGGATATTGCGTCTCCATGCCTCCTGATGTGAGGCCAGGGCAGACCATTGTTGGAGATCAATTTGGCTGAGCCTGAGATGTTGTTTCAGGGAGTCATTGTATTGTTTGTTTGTTTTTTGGAGTGCCTCTCTTACGCTGACCCGTGGCAAGTTCACTGTAGAGTACTAATTTTGGGAGGCGATGGTCCTTCATCCAAGAAACGTGCCCTGCCCAGTGCAGCTGTGTTCTCAATATCATGGCCTCAATGCTGGTGATCCCTGCTTGCTCAAGGACAGCAACATTTGTCACATAGTCAGTCCAGTGTATATTTAGGATTCTGCGTAGACAGCGCTGATGAAAGTGTTCGAGGAGTCGTAGGTGGTGGCGATAGGTGACCCATGTTTCAGATCCATAAAGGAGGATAGACAGTACGATGGCTCTATACACACTGATTTTTGTGCTTTGCCTCAGGTGTTTATTGCTCCAGACTCTTTTGTGAAGTCTTCCAAATGCGCTATATGCCTTTGCTAATCTGTGATCGATCTCTTTGTCAATCTAGGCATCTGAGGAGATGATGCTTCCCAGGTAGGTGAACTGCTGAGCGGACTTGAGCGCAGATTTGCCGACGGCAATATGAGGATGGTGGTGTTCGTCCTGTGGTGCAGGCTGGTAAAGAACTTCTGTTTTCTTCAGGTTGACTTCAGCTCAAACAGTTCTGCAGCGGTTGCGAAGCAGGAGAGGATGTGAACTTTTAATGTTTTCATTATCCCAAGTATCTGCTAGGCAATGGGTGTGATTTTAAAAATAAATAAATTCATGAATAGGGTAAGTGAGCAATGTGTTCCACATGCTAACAGGGGTGGGGTTGGGCAGAATAGTAACCAGTCTAGCTTTTTCTATATACAGTTGTTAAGCCAAAGCACTGCTGGTGTCTGTCGTTCAATAGCAAGCACAGAATGCTCAGCTTCTGTGATATGTCCTTCTGAATGTTGCCAACTTGTGAAACGTGGACCAGGAAACACTAGTAGGGGAGAGAATGAGACCTGGGAAAATTTAATCTTCTCCTGCCTGGTGTGTGTGTGTGGTTTTTTTTTTAAGCTTCTTCTCCAGCTGTCCTCCCTGCCCCTGAAACAACCAGAAAATTTAATTCAAGGGAAGTTACACCTTGAATTTTGAATTACTGAGCTTCCCATATCCCATCCCCTGGGTGGAGAAAAGCAGCTTGGGGTGGCAAATTCTGATCAGGAAACCACTGTCAGGAAATGATGAAGAACGTCTTCTTGTTGCTACTGCTTTGACCAAATTCTCAGTCATTTCCCTTGTCCAATTTTGGCAATGTATATTTCAAACATGTCTATCATGACACATCTGCCATGTCACATTGACTCTAGATTTTCAGACAGCGTTTAACAGTGCCTACCGCGGGATGAGGACCCAGGAGAGGAACGGCGCTCTTGCGCGGCAGGGGGTCATTTTCAGAAGCCACCGTCCCTCTTCCGGGATCCTTCGTTGCATGTCCGTGAAGCTTTGGAAGCAGCCGCACCATATTTTAAGCACGGAAGTTGCCCGTGCTTAAAATATGGTGCAACTGTTTCCAAAGCTTCACGGATGTGCAACGAAGGATCCTGGAAGAGGGACGGTGGCGTCCAAAAATGACCCCCTGCCGCGCAAGAGTGCCGTTTCTCTCCCAGGACCTCATCCCGCAGTAGGCACTGTTAAACACTGTCTGAATGATACAGCTGCAGAGGCAATCTGAGGGTCAGAGAGAGACCCTCAGACATAGGATGTTATCACATGAGGCTTGTACTGCGCAATTGCAGGTGTATAATAACATCTATGGCAGTACCTTATGACATGACATCATCTCTGTCCTGTTGCCAATTTGTATTCAACTCATTTTTGTAACATACCTTTCCATTGATGGGGAAAACCTGTCAGTGGCTCTCAATCTCGCTACATTTCCATGACAGTCCTCTGTGCAATAGGTCCATTCTTATGCAGTAGCGAGATGCCGGCCGGCAGTCACGTGCCATCAGTGGACATAATTCTTCCACTCTCCTCCTCACTATTCCAAAGTAGGCTCTTTTTCCTTTCCTTTTCTATTTCTTCTCTTTTCTCCCTGTCCCCAAATTAATTGCCATAATTATGAAATTATGGCAAAAAAGAACAAGAAAAAATACTGAAAGGCACACTGGGTAGGGCATAGGTCAGAAAGGTGGAGTAATGGGGCTGGTGCAGAAGACAGATTGTATGACTATAGACCACCAAAGCAGCGCAATTGCATGATTCCAGAGTGGTGTAATAATGAACATTCCCAAACCAGTATGTTTCCATTCACTGAACTAACACTATTGCAGTGAGACAGAAGGCTGGTGTGATAAAGTCCATAAAGAGATACCTCTTTTCAGCAATGGGATTCAATTCCATGTAGGTCTGTTATATGGTTAAATCAGCATTAGTCATAATTTCACAGGCAGTGCAACAGAAATGGGCATGAACACCATCAAATATGACCTCTTGTCTTTTTAGATACAGGAAAATAATTGTTGCATCCTGTGTGCTTTGGCCTCTCCATCTGGTGCCAATTGCCTCAACACATCTGCTGCTAATATTTTTCCTCTTCTATGACCAGCAGGGAGTAGCAGCATTTGCCATGACTGTTCTTAACCCTGACTAAATTATTTTCATCATATCACTGGCCTTGGTTTCTTCTGAACTTTTGTATCTGGGCCTAACTTTGCAACCTGGCCTCTGTGAAAAGAAAGATAGGGTGGGGTCGGGTGAAGTAAGAAAAGAACAAGATCAAAGCGTACTTTTATTTCTCACTAGAATGTAAGCTGCATATGAAATAGGTTTAAGGCTTATAGGTCTGGTAAAATTTGAGAATTTGTATCCATTAAAGTACAGTGAGAACTCTCTGGCTTTTATTCGCAAACGAAGATTCAGGAAGGACTCATCCCGCGCTTTTGCAAGTGCTCTGTGGGAACTAATGACATGTTATACTGATCTACATATGACTAGTTTAATTTAGGTGTTATAATATAGTAATTTCAATAAAAGTCTAACAGGAAGCCCTAAACCACAGAAACTCTGGTGGAACAAGTTGTAAAGACTAGAAACTTTTATTTGGCATAAACTCTTATGGACTAGTACCCTTCATCACATGCTTGGCATGTAGTGTACACGGATGAGTGAGTGGAAAGGGAAAAAGTACAAATAAGGTCTAATATCCTGTTAGGCAGTTATGTGGGCCTTCTATACAAGGGGGGGAAATGGATTACTCCACAGTAATATCAATTCACAGCAGCTGCAACTTGTCTTTACAGCCCCAATAAACTTTGCATGCCCCATAGCCAAGATGGTGGCCATGAATGAATTACTCATGTTTTTAAATCTTCTACTGCCATTTTTTTTTACAAAATCCTTTCCCCATGGTATGCACAAGCAATATTTCACATTTACAAAAAAGAGAAAGATCATACAAATTGCTATTTTATCACCTTAGTTACCACTCGCAAAGGTGAAAATTCAACATGGCAGCAGCAGCTGCTTCCTCTGTTAGCAAGCTGCACCCCCACACACACACTCATCCAGCCAATCAGCTTGCACTTCCTCTTGTATGGGAAAGCACAGGGATGCAAATGCAATTGTCTTAGCAAGTGGAAATGTGCATTCCTACGGAGCTTTTTAAGAACTCCCCAAAAAATCCATGAATGCTCTCTTGCTGTAATTTTTGGAGTTTGCTTCTGCCCCCATTCTGAATACAATGCATCAACGGGGGGGGGGCATTAAGACAGATCATATTCCCAGTGAATTCCATGAGGATTATTTTGACCGTTTAGACAGAACCAGGATGTTATAAGCTAAACTTAAGATCATCTAAATGTTTTGGATTCACATTTACAGCCATGGCATTATTGCCATGACTCCAAATGCTCCTAAAATCCATATTAAAACCAAGGCAGCTGTAAAAAGTGAAGGAGTTCTGCAGAGCTGGCAAGTGGGGCTCTGAAGGATAATCTGTCCTACCACTAGTGAAATGTGGTGCAATGTGGAGTTGAAACAAAACTCTGTCCCTGCATCTGCTCATTGCACTGTAGCTCTGGGGGAAGGGGGCTGGTCATTTCATTACCCCACTTAGCAGCACTGCAGAACTCCTTCGCTTGGTAAACTGCCTGGCTTTTAAGGTGAGTTTTAGGGAGCTGGACTGGAAGACAGAGTGCAGGTATGCACAACGTATCCCATGCAGGATCTTGGCCATCATTTATTACCATAAGTATGTTGTTGTTGAATGCCTTCAAGTCATTTCCAAAGTATAGTGACACTAAAGAGAGCCTATCACAGGGTTTTCTTGGCAAGATTTGTTGGGGGGGGGTTGCCTTTGCCTTCCTCTGAGGCTGAGAGAGTGTGCCTTGCCTAAGGTCACACAGTGGGTTTCCATGGCTGAGTTGGGATTCAAACCCTGGTCTCCAGAGCTGAAGTCCAACACTTAAACCACTACACTAGGCTAGCTCTCATCATAACTATAACCACTATCAAACAGAAGTTCTTCAGCTTAAAAAATTCTTTTTAACAGAGGGGCGGGATAAAAATAATTTTATTATTGTTGTTGTTGTTATTATTATTATTATTATTAAGTCAAAGGCTTTCACGGCCCGCATCCATAGATTTTCCTTGGGTTTTTTTCCTGGCTGTGAGGCCATGTTCTAGAATAGTTTCTTTCTGACGTTTTGCCTGCATCTGTGGCTGCCATCCTCAGAGAATGGTTGTGTAAGGGTGTGTGTGGAGTTTCTATGCTGTGAACCCCTTTTGGGGAGGATATGTAAATTTGTGTAACTGAATGGTTAGTTTCTGGGTATAGAAATGCAAGGCTCATTAGTGTCTGTTTGGCTAATGGTTGGTTGATGGGCCATTATCTGCTGGGAATTCCCCTGTCCCTGGGTGGAATTTTGTTGTAAGTGTTGAGTTTTGATTCTATTGTATTTCAAAACTGGGAGCCAGATTTTGTTTATTTTTAAGGTTTCTTCTTTCCTGCTGAAGTTGTCCAGGTGTTTGTGGATTTCATTAGCTTCTCTGTGCATTCTGACATGATAGTTGTTGGCCTGGTCCAGAATTTCTGTGTTTTCAAATAGCATTTTGTGTCCAGGTTGGTTTATAACATGTTCTGCTATTGCTGATTTTTCTGGCTAGCCCAGTCTGCAGTGTCTCTCATGTTCCTTGATTCGTGTTTGCACACTATGTTTAGTGGTCCCTATGTAAACTTTTCCACAGCTGCATGGTATGTGGTAAATTCATGCAGCTGTGAGAGGGTCTCTTTTGTCCTTCGCTGAGTGTAGTATTTCTTGGATTATTATTTATTTATTTATTTATTTATTTATTTTGGTTGGTCTATAGATTGTTTGGAGGTTGTGTTTCCTCATCAGTTTCCCTATTCTGTCTGTGACTCCTTTGATGTATGGTAAAAATGCCTTCCCTTTGTGTGGCTGTTTTTCTTCTTCATTCCTGTGGTTTTTTCTGGGTCTGGCTGCTCTTGTGATGTCTGATCTGGAGTAACCATTAGCCTGTAGGGCCCAGTTTAGGTGTCTCAGTTCATCCTCCAGGTAATGGGGTTTGCAGATCCTTTTTGCACAGTCTACCAATGTTTTTATTGTGCTTTTTTTGTCCTCGGTGATGATTGGAGTTCTTTTGTAGGTATCTGTCCATGTGTGTGTATTTTCTGTATACCCTGTGGCCTAACCGTTGGTTTGGTTTGTGGATGACTAGGACATCCAAGAATGGCAGTGTTCCTTCTCTTTTTCCATTGTGAATTGGATAATTGGATGGATACTTTTCAGGTGGTTCAGGAATGAGACCAAATCTTCTTCGTGGTTCCAAATGGTGAAAGTGTCATCCACATATCAGAACCATGTTCTGGGCTTTTTTGGTGCTGTTTCCAGTGCTTGCTTTTCAAAATGTTCCATGTAAAAGTTTGCTATCGCTGGGCTCAGGGGGCTGCCCATGGCTACCCCATCTATATGTTCATAGAATGTGTTATCCCACTGGAAGTAGCTTGTGGTGAGGCAGTGTTTGAACAAGGCTGTGATGTCCTCAGGAAATATTTGTTGTATGAGTGTCATGGTATCCATTATGGGGACTTTGGTGAACAAGGAAACAACATCAAAATTGATCAGTCTGTCTCCAGGTTTCAGTTCAATGTTGTTGATTTTTTTCTATGAAGTGAGTTGAGTCTTTGATGTAGTGAGGGGTTTGTCCTATTTGGGTTTGTAACTGTGTGGCCAGAAACTTGGCCAAGTCATATGTGGGGATCCAATGGTGCTCACTATGGGTCGGAGTGGAATGGAATCCTTGTGGATCTTGGGAAGTCTTGGTGGGAGAGCCTCTGATCTGCACAAGTTCTGGTGTATGATTGGCCGAATTGATGAGTTCTTGATCAAGGCATTTGTTTTTCTGGTGATTTTGTTGGTTGGGTCTTGCTTGAGTTTTCTGTATGTTGCAGGGTCCAAGAGTTCCCTTATTTTTTGTCTGTATTTTTCTGTTTCCATGATTACTGTGGCATTGCCTTTGTCTGCTGGGAGAATAGTGATTTCTGGGTCTGCATTGAGATCTTTGATGGCTTTTCTTTCTTTTATGGTTATGTTGCTGGGTGGTGGTTTTGCCTTCCCCAGGATCCTAGCTGTTTCTCCTCTTTTCTCTTCTGCCTCTTCCTCTGGGAGATGGTAGAGGGCAGATTCAACATGGGTGATGATGTCTTCAACTGGGATTCTAGTGGTGGTAACTGCAAAATTGCCTCCTTTGGATAGGATGGATGTTTCTTCTTTTGACACTTTTAAAAGTATGGAAATGCTTTTTGAGAGAAAATGCATTTTTAAAATCCATGTTTAAATTTTATTTTTCATTTTGATTTGGGGGGGAAGTAACACTAGTATGGGCAGAGAGCAGACTGTAAAATATCTGAAAAGTCTAAAGCCATAGGCAAAAAAAAAAAAAAAAAGTTTGGAGGGATTCATATATAGGAAATATTTACATTGTTATCAGCCCCTAACTTTCCATCCTAGTCATACATGTGTTTCTTTTGTTGAGTCCCCACCACCTAGTCCCTTGACTATTTGGACTTTAAACATACAAACCTGACAGTAATGGTACAGTAACAACTGCATCTGACTCATTTCTTTGGTGACACTCTCTGGACTGGTGATAGGAATGATCTTAGCCATTCAGATATCATGCAGCAAACAGCTTTTATTTATATGAGGGCTCTGCCTCAGGTTTCTTTGGCCAGAGATGCTGCTTATAAATATTTTAAGTTTTTAGATTATATTATTCCACTGCTTAGTATCTATCTTCATTTGTTGCTAAGGGTCAATATGTGCAACTGGAGCTGAATGACACAAATAATCACATCAGAGCACATCTAGCCAATCCGATTTAACAATATGACATAACTGAGGGGAAGTGAGGGCAATGGAAGTGAATTAAAAAAAAAATTATACAAAATAAAAGGAATACTGAGAAATTTGCTACCAAGCCTTTTCTTTTCTTTTGATACTGCTGAAAATGTTGTAGAAATACAGATACATGTAACTGGTACAAATAGAACAGGGAGAAGAAATAAATATTTTGCTTCCTTATTTGTTCCTAAATAAACTCCAGTCTGTAGTCTGTTATTCCCATTCAAAAAATAAGTAAATAAGTAAATAAATAAATAAAAAATAATAAAGCTGCTGCTGCTCATCCCAGTCACAGATGATTTTATTCAGGCCAAGACTGTGATGCTATACACACACAGGTCTTGTCTATACAAGGGGGGGAAAGTGGATTGATGTGCACTAATGCCAATTCGAAGCAGCTTTGATTTGTCTTTACTTTTTTGGCAAAATCTCAGGCATGTGAAGCTATCCATTTTCGCTGTTGCAACAGGCATGCCTGCAAATCAAGATGGTGGGCACAAGTGAGTTACTCACTTTTTTATTGTCACCAGTTGCCACTGACAAACAGTATTTTTTAAAAGCATATCTAAGCTGCAAAAGTGCAACATTCCACCTAAATAAAGAGAAAAAAAGAGGGGGAAAAGCTGTTTTGTCACCTCAGTGCACAATCACTATAATAAAAATCCAACATGGCGGTTCCAGACGCTTGCCTTGTTAGCAAGCTCTACCCCTGCACATGTCCAACCAATCAGCTTTCCACTGCCGCTCTGATCAGGAATGCGAATCAAAGTGAATTGGTTGTCCCAACGAGCAGGGATGCACATTCCCCACAGAGCTTTTTAAAAATTTAGGGAAAAGATGCAAAGGCAGCGTTTTTGGTAGATTTGCCCCCTCCTTCCGAATATGGCAGATTGATATGGGATGCCATTTAGACAAATCGTATTCTCCTTGAATTCTATGAGGAGTACTTTTGCTGTTTAGACAACCCCATAGCAAATGTCAGATTTCATTGGCCTTTATAGGGCTTATTTCTGAGTAAACAGATTGCACAAAAGGAAGATGGGATTTTAAAAAATCAAATAAATAAATAAAATTGCTACTCTTTCTCATTTTGAAAAGTATTATGGCACCATATGATTCTTTATTATAATCAAGCATTTTTTTTCCTCCATAGCATTTCAAATACTTAGTTTAACCTGTACTAAAGTTTCCTATACTTGCACCATAAGGCTGTAATGAAGTTTAGTGGAAGAATCATAACAGTAAAAACAACATTTCCCCCGCCCCACACTCTAGCTTAACTACTAACACTGCATTGTATTGCTATTAAAAGCATCTTAGCTCCTAGTCATATGCTGACATAGAGAAAAAGAGGCACAGGAAATGTTGGTCTCATCATATTTTAAGAATTAATACTTTAGGTCATGTTAATCAGTTTCTGATATATGTAGCTTTCAGAAAGTACTTCTGGGGAAAATGTGGGTGTTACTAATAAAGACAAGGATATGAACTCTATCTTTCATATTAATCTTGTTCTGAATACTACCAACGAACTGGACTGTAATATGAATTTAGGAAGCTGTACATTTTTTAAAAAATTACCTTTTGCTGTGAAATTGATCACACTTCTCTCCAGTTCCTTCCTAGGGTAGAAACTTTAAGCTTATTATTTTGGTGGCTATAATTTAAAATGAGTGCCAGCATCACCTCAATGACTGGATGATAAGTGTCTTGAAACTTCAAGAGAAGCCACTAAATTTTTCACAGCATTTGGGTTTCATTTTCAGTATAATAAAAATATGGTGCCCTTTTAATAATGAATAATAGATTCCTCCTACACTTTGATTTACATGCATGAATTAAATGTCATGTTTGAAAAGTTGCTATTTTATTCTCCCTGGGTTTGCCTAAAGTAAAGCAAAATGGTACCTAGCGAGTCTTGCAACATTGCTACCTGGCCACACAGGCACATAAATATTAACTCTGGTGATATTCTCTTTAAAAATCTAAAGATATATGAATCTCTTCCCATCAGCATCTGTGAACTTTATAGGAATATGAAATGGCCAAGGCTGTGTACAGACCATAGCTTTTCAAAGAAGAGATAGCATTTCAAGCTTTCTGCCTCTGGGGTGTGTGGAGGATAGTCCAATATATATATTAATATTAGGGGGAAATGTTATTAACTATAATAAAATACAGAAACTAAATACAAACTGGCATGATAATATCCATTGGACAATATGCTACCATCACATTGATCAAATAAATAGCATAACAACACACCTGTTGTTTTTTATTACTGTTTTGGATTTGTTCTGTACCATATCCATATGTTCTGCACCATAGATTGAACCAACAATGGCTCAAAAATATTCAAAATAAATTTTAAAAAGCAAAAGTTTGTCATTTTATATAACAGGCACCATTTTACTACGCCATTGTATACGATGGGACTTGAGCATCCACAGAGTTTGGTAACCATAGGGGGTCCTGGAACCAAACCCCAGTGGTCTTGGAACCAAACCCCAGTGGCTACTGAAGGCCCACTGTATTCTTAAAGTTGTATGTCTGTTTTTTAGGAAGAGACTGCGAACTTTTAAAATTACATACATATGACTATTTCATTTAAAAAATTAAATTCCTATTATAGCTAAATTCTAACAAACCAAACTACCCAACAATAGCAATACAAAACAGAATAGGAAGAAAGGATTAGCCTGAAGAATACATATTGGTGGGAAAGATAAAAGTTCAGAAAATATTGAGCATCCAGGTACAAAGAACTCCTGCCTTAGTCTACCAAAGCTTTTCAAGTTTTTCACTTCCTTTCATCAAGCACTACAATTGGGATGTTTTGTTAAACTGAGTGTGTCAAGTCTCTTTTCTGGCAACCCCATGAATTTCATAGGGTTTTCTTAGGCAAATAATACTCAGAGGTGGTTTTCCCAGTTCCTGCCTTTGAAATATTGCCTAGAGCACCTGGTATTCTTTGGCTGTCTCCCATCCAAGTACTAACTAACCAGGGCTGACTCTGCTTAGCTTCCAAGATCAGTCAGAATCCGGTGCCTTTAGGGTATTTAAGCCCTAATGCCAATTATCTGTTACCTATTATTAGAAGGTAGAGCTGCATCAGTCACTTAACACTTTGCCTTTCTTCCCCTCTCCCTAACCTCATGTTTTCCTTATTCAGTAAAGCTTTAGAAATTGGAGCAAGTTTTTGGAGGCATTCACCAAGGTCCAGATTTGGTATTAGTTGCTTTGAGGGAATCTTGTCAAGCTTTCTACATACTTACTTATCATTTGGAGTTAAACTCCAAGTCCCGTATACAGTTGTAATCAAAATTATTCAACCCCCATTGCAAATCACGTTTATTGTCAAAATGTACAGTCTTCCAGCTATTTGCAATGAACAAATCAAAGGACTTTATCAGATGCTCCCCTTTAAAACGCTCTTTTGCCAGCATTAAAAAAAACCCTATGCCAGCAAAAGAACATCCACCACCACCCCGCACTTACTTCCTCTCCTGGCAAAGGCTCTCCAGCAACAAAGAGGAAGTGAACGGAGCCCTGTTCACTTACTCATTCAAAATCCGGTGAGACTTTGTTGCACAGGAAATTGAAAAATAAAAACAGAAATAAGGCCTAAACAGTTGCACTAACCACCTAGGCACACTTTAAAAGTCCCAAGTAACCTGGAGAGGATCATAAAAATAGCAGAACTTACCTGAACATCTCAATCTCACCTGGAAGTGTTCACACCAGGCCAACCATTCCTGCTACAGTGACAGGATTTAAATGGCCCGAAGTTTTGCATGCTGGAAATGCCAACACCAAAACAGCAGGGAGGATTTATTGATGGCTTAAGCCATCAATTAAAAACTACAGGATTTTGACAGGACATAACCATGAAAGGGCAATGTCGTCTGATCTATGCACTCTTTTGTGGTTATGTGGCATCATTATGATGCTGTATTTGATGTGTCTGATAAAGTCCAAAAGCAATTGAAATAGCTTTATAAGTTGCATTTTCAGTTGAATTGGAGGAAGCCACTTGAAGCATTCGTTGTGTTGAGCTATTTCAATTGCTTTTGTTTGATTTGTTCATTGCAAACAGCTGACGGTCTGTAAATTTTGACAATAAATTTGATTTGCAATGGAGATTAAGTAATTTTTATTAAACTGTATATTTTATACTGTAGTATGAACCTATTCAACATAGTACTTTAAAAACAGCCAGTCTTCACATCTTTGTAGGTTGTCTCACAGGAAAGTAACCATCAAAATGAATTTTTACTGCTCTTGTCTGATAGTTGAGGCTTAAGAGAACCAGGCAAACTAAGCAAGAGGACAGTGAAAGGGAAGGAGGGAAGTGAAACCAATGGACTTTGGCAAAGAACACTGATTAATGAATAAAAAATATTTCAGGGGGAAAGGTCAGACGTTCAAGTCAAACTAGCCCCAAGGCAACTCTAGCTTACATGACCAGCACTTTATGTAGGCAGCAAGTAACCCATGCTGACACTAACTTTGTCAATGCTAAGGAGTTATTATTTTTGGAAGGAAGTAGTATTCTGGAACAATATCTCAAATGTATTAGTTACAAGCATGCTGTCTTTCAACATTAGGCATGAATGTTTATTTTTTACTTTATTTATATTGTGCTCCAATCTGTTCTTTATGGCCAATGAAAACAAAATTCTACTTTCCATATTAACTGTCTGGTATTTTCTCTTGTAATAAATCCCTAGTACCTAGCATTGCATTTCACCTATCTTTCTTTCTGCACTTCCTGAAAAATTTTGAAAACCCCCAAATCTCTACACACCAATTTGTTCCTGAAAACTACTTTTCAAAGGTTTGAATGTAACTACCAAGTTTGAATTAAAACTATAGTTCACAATTAGCTGACTTTCACAACAGGGCTCCAAAATATGTTTTGCATATTTTGGGGTGTGATGGTAGTTGTAGTCCAACAAGACCAAAAAAGGAGAGATTAACATTATCAGCCTTACTGCCCTCCACTGTTGTGGCACTATTTTCCACTTTAACTGCTCTGGCTGCCTCCTGTGGAATTCTGGAGTTTGTAGTTTAGTGAGGCCTAAGAGCTCTCTGGTTGAGAATTCTAAATGCCCCTCCCTAAACTGCAAATCCCAGGATTCAACAGGAGGCAGCCACAGCAGTTAAAGTGGAATAATAGTGCTACAACCGTGTAGTGTGATAATAAGAAACAAAGCTGCTGTTATCCGATCCATGCCAGACACCAACCAAGACATTCCCAGCACCATATATGCAAGACTTTAGAACGGGCTAGGAATCATGTGGCCATTGAGATGTCACTGGACATCAACTCCCAGCATTCCTCATCATTAGCTATGCTGGTTAGGACTGCTAGAAGTTGCAGTCTAACAGCATCTGATGAACCACATGATTCCCAGCCCTGCTTTAGAGGTTAAGACTAAGGGCTTACTAATAAGTAATCAATTTCATATGTGGGGGCATTTGTGATGAAGCAGGGACAAGAAGAAAAAAGTGACCCAAATGGAAGAGACTTTTAAAATGGAGCCTGAGAGGAAGGGTCTTAAGTCCTGATCACTTAAAGTGATCAAGGACTTTATCAGACCACCCTCCATAAAAGTTCTTTTGCCAGCATATTTTATGGTGATTTTCTGCCAGCAAAAGAACTCCCTTTATCAAACCTACCTTGAGCAGCATGAAAAGGCAGCCCCATCATAAATGGAGCACAAACTGAGCTTCGTTTACTTCCTGGTTTGAAATCTCTGCAATTCTTGTGAGAAGACGTGAGCGTAGTAAATTTTAAAAACAAAAACAAAAACAGAAAACATATACATAAGCACAGAAACACCCTTTAAAACTTAAAAGTGAACTGGGGAGGTTCATAAAAAGAACATCCCCTACCTGGTTTTCGCAATCTCACCTAGAATTGTTCTGCCCATTGACATCATATTCATGTGAGCACAATGGCACAAGGTTTCAAACACCGGCAATACCGGCACAAAAACACAACAGGAGATCTATTGATGGCTTCGCCCATCAATAAAATAGAACACCTTTTCGACAAATATGCTGTATAAAATCATGAAAGGACAACACCATCTGATATGTGCGCCCTTTCGCATTAATTTGGCATCATTTTGATGCCGTATTTGCTACATCTGATAAAGTCCTTAATTTTCATCCCATGGAATTCTGTTGCCTTCTGTAGCTTCCCAGAACATGTCTTCCCGTAATCATTCCAAGCAACTCACAGGCCCATGGAGACTGCCTGTGGAACATCTAAAAGCCAGATAATTAAAAGCTTGTTCTTTCAAATCTGGTGGAGAGAGATAATTATCTCATTCTCAGTCACTCGCCAGGCAGTCTACCCCAGTTGGCAGCCAATGAAGAAATGGGGATTTTCTTAAATATCACCCAGTCAGTCAGGGGCAAAAAACTCACATTCAAACAACAAGAGGAGAGGAGCTTAGTTGAATCAACCAAAGACCTGTCCAATGTGGCATCCTCTTTCCCACAGTACCTATGGGAACAGTAAATGCAGGTCAGGAAGGCAATACTTCATTTGACCTTTAGCATTAAATAGAGGTAAATTAGACATATGCAATTATCATAAAGCATGAGTGACACGTGTGTGTACATTTCCCCAGTATATCCCCAGTTCAAATTCCTGCCACACAGGTAAGTGCAGAGTCCAAAATATGTCTAGCAGTATTTGCATACACTTTAAAACTGAATTCAGTAGAAGCCACAAACACGTATATATCCTTCTTAATTAGCATTGCCAGGTCTGGAGATTTGGAGGCCAAGCCTGAGAACTAGGGACAGTCCCCATGGTGATGTCACTGGGGTTGGGTCAACTCTATGATGTCACAACAGGTGAATCCTGGTGATGCTATTAAGTATTATAGATTAGATTGTAAGCTTGAGGGCAGGGAACTGTTTTGTTTTTCTTGTAAAGGAACTCTCGGTTGTCATTGTACATTGATGGTGCTATAGAAATAAAAGATGATGATGATGATGATGATAAATTAAGCATTGAACACAGTTGCTCCCAGCACATTGTTCAAACACAGAGATGTGTATATGCACACATACACACACAGAACACATATTTCCCAGATTGGAAACTAAAATAAGAATCTTAGGGGGCTGTTCTTCCTGAATCTTCTCAAACATGCACAAACCCAAACCCCCAAACTTCAGGCTACTGGCATGTATGCATTGGGAATCAGATCACAGCCAAAGGAGGAAAGCAGAGAATCAAACCTAGCTACCAAGTAGTAGTAGTAATAATAATAATAATAGCAGTGTACTAGTAGTAGTAATTATACTTATACATTTCCTTTTTCTCAGCATTTTGGGACTCAAGACACCTTACAAAAATTAAAGCAAGTGATCTCTCCCTGGATCTGCTTTATGCACATATGCATACAGCAAAATCCTGGGCTAATGACAGGAGCTGTAGTCCACCAAAGCAAAAAGGAAGAGATAAGCCAAGAGACAAACCTGCTGTTATCTAACCCAAGACTGACACCAGCCCCCCACCAAAAGCATTTGCAATCTGGTTTTATTTATCCAATTATTAATCTTTCTACTGTCTTCCTCAATTCTCCTCTCCTCAACTCCAGGATGATAACCTCCTCCTCCTCGTCCTCCTCCTCCTCTGTCTTTGCAAACTCCATCCCATCAGCTACCCATCAGCCTCAATTTGATCCTATTCCCACCAAAACTCCCCATCCACTTTCCTCTTTGCTTGTGGTGGTAGTTCCCACCCCACCCTACCCCACCCAAACATCCAAATTAACACTACTTCAAATGATCTTCTCTCCAACTTCAGCGCAACATGTCATCTCCTCCATCACTACCATCCTATTTTCCTCTGTTTGCCAGTCTACAGTCCAACAGCAACACCCCTTGCCACATATCATTCCCAATTCCCAAACTTCCCATTCATTTTCTTTTTTGTCTCCCTCCAGCCAAATCTAGCTACCACAATCCACATAGTTCAATATTCTCTTTCTCTTCCCCACCATTCCCTCCTCCTTGAGTTGAGACTCCCTCTCCCACTCCCCTCCCCCTGCAAGTTTCTAGGACTAACAACATAGCAACAGCCAGTGCAGGAAATAGCTTCCAAACAGGAATGCCACTCTGGATCTTGACTCACATGCTCTTCCACCTGCTTGGTGCTGCCAGGTTGCCACTTCCATTCACCCTACTCCCAGGAATGGATGTGTCACAGAAGAACTCAGGAGAACACAAGTCAGTCAGTGGAGATTTCTAAACTTGCCAACAGCCTAAATCCTGGAGACTTTGGATGGTGCCCAAAGGTCTGGCTATCCTACAAATCAGAGCTAGGGAAAGTTTCTTTTGTACTACAGGTCCCACAGTCCTCCAACAGATATGGCTCCTGGCCATGATGACCATGGGTTTCTAGGAGTTACAGTCTAAGAAAGTAATGTCTCCAAGCTCTAATATAAACACAATCTCAAACCTAAAAGTAATGATTGTAGGCCTTCAAGCTCCATCAAAAATACCATCCCACCAACTCTTGGTTGTCATTGGGCTCATCTACATGGGTGGACTACATTGGCTCTCCACCAACATATTCTGTCCAAGATCAGGTCTATTCCTCCCCCGTTACCATCACCAAATGGGAGGAAGTCCAGACAGGCACACCAGCCTGTCTCTGCAGCCACCACTGTTGCTGTCTCCCTCGCTCTCCCAGAAGCTAGGAAGCCAGCCCACAACATGTGACCAAGGTTCCCTGCATGTGACCAGCCTTGGTCACATGCTACAGGACTCCTTCCTGCTGCAGCAGAGCAAAGACAGACCAGGTGCAGCAACAATGGGCTGGCATGCTGGAATGGACTCCTGTGGTCTTGTGGGGGCCAAACCGAGTTTTTGTTGTTGTTGTTTTTGCCACCAGGAATGGTTTTTCCTAGGTATTATTTTAAAGCATCAGGACCTACTCCAACTTCATCCTGTCTTAGCCCTGGTCATGAGTCATGGGGTCTTGAGGATTGCCTGGGGAAAAATGGGGCAAAATCCCTGTGTCATCTGGACTGCAGGACTCTAAGACAGGAGCAAGAGGGGGTAAATTGCCCATGTAGACAAGCCCATTGTTTGGATATTCAGTGAACAATGGTTATTCAATAAACCAATACGTATTACTTTAAACAGTACAACCATCATACAGGGCTGTGACCAACACACACAAACACACACACAAAGTCAAAATCATTCAATTGTGAAGTAGCTTGTGCTTATCAGACAAATTTCTTCCAGATCAAATGATTCAACCAGTTGCTGCTGACATTTGCCTGGCTGCTGTACTGAATGACATGCAACAATCCTGCCCCACGTGGCATAGTTAAGAAACAAAATAGATGTGCCTCAGTCTTAAAACAGAGCCTCGAGTGTACTTGGGTATATTCCAAAATAATCTAAATGCTGTTTTTTTAGCAAATGGGGGTCAATGAAGCTCAAAACTCAGACAAGGATTTGGGCATTCATGTGTTCATATACACCCACTTGTTCACTTATTATTCTAAAGCTACTTTGACCAAATCAAATTACATAGCTGACAAGCTGCATAGATAAGAAACATGCAGGAAAAAATCTAAACTTGGCTGACAATGCTGTATGCTATAGCATATCATACATTTGGCAATTTTAAAACAAGTGAAGTAGATTGCATTGTAGGGGGTGAAAGAAGGAAACAGAGACTAGACTAGAGCTGGAACATTAAGTCTGAAAATTAACTTGATGATGTTACATGTTAGAAATTGAAGAGGGTAAATCCTTACCACCAACCCTAATAATTCAAAACATTTTATTGAATAATCATTTGTTAATTCATTACTAAAACATACATTTCCAGGGCAGGACATGGTTTTACAGAGAATGGCAAGGAGACTGTCATCATTGACAGTTTTATTGTTCGCATCTTCAAAAAGGCACTTCTTCTCCTTATAAAGTTGTCTTCCATCAAGGACTTCCGGTCTGGGTCGGAACAGACAAGAGAAGATTGGAACGGAGCTCCATCTCAAAAAACAAAAACAAAAAACCAAAACCCTAAAGGCAGGTTTCGGGATGTTTGGGATGGCCCTGTCCTCATAAGTGGGTCCCCAGGACCTAGGGGACCCCAGGAATCCTGGCTTAGCAAGAAAAACCAGCAGAGTGAATAACTTCTAATGCTGCAGTTAAAGTGCTGGAAGCTGTGGGAAGACAGCAGACTTCACCGGGCAACACTGGGGCATCACGGCTGCCTTTAAGAGGAATAGGAGAGCTATACATTCTCCTCCTCTGTCATCAAGCCGCGAGATCTTCTGAATAGAGTATTGAAGGGGGTAATATTTATACTTATATTCGGATCACACACTCTCAAATTGCTGGTTAACCTCCCTTATTAACATTCCTTATTATAACATTCCTTATTAAATAAGTATTACTAGCTGTTAATTTTTTTCTCTTTCCAAATTGTGGTGTATCCCTGAAGTTATAATTAAGTCAATGTTGAGACTGACTTGTTATTATTGTTATTTTTCCCTTTTTTGTTTTTTGTTTTTGCTCTTCTAGATATTGTAAGACATATAGTATAGTATATAGTAAAATATAGAAAATAAGAATAAGGTTTGGAAAAGAGAGGCAAAGGGACTTTGCTGCTGCTGTTGCTATATTGTTATATTGTTACATTATATATTGTTACTATTAAGAACAAGCTCCAGGAGAAAAAGAAGGAAAGAGACCTCAGTGTTGTGGCTACATTGTTTCCAAGTCTGAGATAAAGTATTCCATGGTGCTGGAAACTTACCAAGGAAAAGTGCTTGGAAACACTGTGGTACTGAGATCGCAAAACTGGAAGATTTGATTTGAGGGACTTTGAAGCCAAAAGAACTTATATCAGAATTGGCTGGAGAATCTTGGCTGTTTGACTAACATATATATATATATATATATATACTTTTTATTTTTATTTTTTGCTCTCTTTCTTGTTATTTTTTATTTTTCTCTCCCTTTTTCTTTTTGATCTCCCCCTCCATCATAATACATATTTTCCTACCTTTTTTATGTTGGCATTTTTTATTTTTGCCTCTTTTTTTGTCTTTTTACAGTCCTTTTCTTTTTCTTAATGGTATTTTTTCACTTTTTCCTTTTTTCCTTTTTTTTTCTTGGTGATTCCTACAACTATTTCTGGTACCTCCTCACCCCTTTTTTTCTTTTCTTTCTGTAGGAGTAATGAGTCTAAAAAATAAAAAAAATGTATTAAAAATTCCAGGGATCTAGCCCTTTTAAAAGCAATAAAAATATCTTCTTTAAAAGGAGTTAAAATCATTTACTTTCAAATTCATGCAGAGTGGCTTAAGAATGCAAACAAGCTCAATTAACATTTAAAAGTGTATTCAGAGGTCTGTGGTCTGATCTGATCACCCATTGAATTAGACTCATTACAAAACAAAGGAGTCAGTTTAAAATGTATATCAAAAGTTTACTGAAGGTATATCAATCTCAATCTACATACTAAAACAAACTTTAAAAAGGGTTCCTAACTGACTAGGAGGATTTAGGGTAGAAAGACTCACCCAGCCTTTTAGTGGTAGAGGCTGTATGGTGAACATCATGGCATGGCTTCATAGCATGGCAAAGACAAAGATAGCGAAGAGAAGATGGCTACAGCCGCATGGAGACTCTAACTTAAAAGAGTCTCTCAAAGAGGAATAAAATTTAAATTAGGTCATGTGTTGAATGACCCAGCACTCAAGTTGGCTAGAACTGCCCAGTGAAATAAAAGAAAGGGAGTTTGGGAGAACAGAAGCATGCAGGGAAAAATCCTAGACTTATCTTAAAATGTGAATGAGATACACAAGATTGCTTTTACATTACAATTAATTATTTCCCCACATACTACACTTTCTCCTTATAGGTCTACAATAGATACTTATAAGGAAAAAAGAAGAAGATAAATCTAAGTGAGGAAAGAAAAGATTGAGAAATAAAGAAATTTAAAATAATAGGTGGAGGAAGACTAGTTGAAGGAAGAAAAGAAGTGAAGGTAGTGTAAAGTGCTAGCAAAAAATAGAGATGGCATCTGGTCTTAGAAACAGAAGTAGACTAACTGGACACCAGAACACTCAAGGAAGAAGAGACTCAACTGAAGATGGAACACTCCAATATATGTTGACTTTTATGACTGAAATGAGAGACTTCAGAAAAGAAAATTTCGAATTTAGAAAAAAAACCTAGTAGGCGCTTAGAAGATATGAACCTCCATGGTCTATAAAGAAAACAATGAAGATATTCAAGCTTTGAAAAAAGAAAATATGGATTTGAGTACAGCAGTGGAAAGACTTTGTGATCAACTATTGCTGGCAGAACAAAGAGAAAAAGAAACTTGGATGAAATTGAGATTTATGAAAGAACAGCTGAAGGAAGATATAAGGAAGAAAGTAATTGAAGAATTTGCTAAAAACCTTGACTGGGAGGAAGATTTAATTGACAGAGAGCTGGATCGAGTTTACAGATTGAGTTCCTGTTACACTGCCAGGAACAACTTGACAAGGGATGCAATTATCCAGTGTATAATAAAATCAACTAGAGATTTTATTCTGGAAGCTCATTTCAATAAAGGAATTTACATTGAGGGGAAGTGGATAATTTTGTTGAAGGAGATTCCAACAAGACTCCTGAGAAAGAGGAAAGACTATGTTTTTCTAGTGGATATATTAAAGAAAGAAAAATCCCTTTTAGCTGGGATAAATTAGAAATAGTAAATTTTACATACAATGGAAAAAGAACTAGAATAAATTCCATAGAGAAAGCCAAACAATTCATTAAAAGGAACACAAAAGAATTTGGACTGGCAAGAAAGCACAAAGAGGAAGAAAAGTCAGAGTCTGACTATGATGATCAAGAGGACATTAATCTAAATGAGGAAATAAAAGACCAAGATAAAAGAAGAACCTCAAGAAAGAAGGAAAAATCGATCTGGGAGAAAAAAGCTCGCTGGACTTGAGCAATTCTGGCTAAGTTAGGAAAGAAAGAAGGAAGAAAAGAAGGGGAGGGAAAAGGGGGAAACAACTAAGTAGAACAAAACAAAGGGAGTTAAGGGAGGGGTGGATAGGAGTATAGATTAGGAGATTGATTATAGTACTTAATTTTAATAGATGAAAGGTATTTAATTTATTACATGGAAGGATTAAAGGATTAAATTCAAAGAATTTGAATTTGGTTTTCCATTATCTTAAAAGCACCAATGCAGAAATTATATGTTTACAAGAAACTCAAATTAAGAAAAAACATGATTATTTGCTGAATCAAAAAAAAAAATGAGAGAAACATTCACATCATCAGGCCAGAAAAATAATGGGGTAGTTCTATATGTGAATCCAAATCTTAAACCAAATTTAGTATTATCAGATGATTAAGGTAGGTTTATTGCAGTGGAAATATATTTAGAAAATGTTTAAGTATTACTAATCAGTATCTATGCTCCAATAGAAGAAAAATATACTTTTTATAAAGAACTAAAAAAGAAGGTATTAGAATTAGACAATGATAGATGGTGCTTATTAGGTGATTTTAATGGAGTAGTAGATCCACAATTAGATAGATATTCAACAACAAAAAATAAAGAAGAATCAAGGGAAATTAACAAAAGACTTTTTTGATATTATCGAAGAACTACATTTGATAGATGTTTGGAGGCACAAAGAAAAAGAAACGAGGGAGTATACTTTTTTTTTTTTTTTTGGACGCTCACAACTCATTTTCCAGAATTGATATGATTTGGGTTGGTAAAGATTTAACTAATGATATTAGGAAAGTAGAAATCTTACAAAAAACTTTATCAGACCATAATCCAGTAATCGTAGGAATTAGAAAGAGAATATGGACTCAGAGGTGGAAATTAAATGAATCATTAAACAAAGAAGAACTAGTAAAAGACTGCAATAAAAATTAAAGGAGTACTTTGATTTGGATTTGGATTTGGATTTGGATAATAATATGCTATGGGATGCAAGTAAGGCAGTTATTAGAGGGATATTCATTCATGCAAATATAATAAGGAATTGGGGGAAGGAAATAACTAAACAAATTATGGAAGAAATTAAACAAAAAGAGCAGGATCTAAAGAAAGACCCAAGTAATTAAAAGATTAAAAATAAAATAAAATTATTACAAGATGAATTAAAGATGACAATGTCAGAGGAAATTAAAAGGAAACTAGGTTTTTTAAAACAGAAAAATTTTGAATGGGCAAATAAACCGGGAAGGTGACTGGCTTACAAATTATAGAAAAAAAATTATAGAAAGGAAAAAAAATACTAAATTAAGGATAGGAGAAAAGATCGTAACAAAAGAGAAGGAAATTCAGAATTTATTTCATAATTATTTTGAAACACTATATAAAAAACACAATGCTCCACAAGATCAAATTGATAGTTATATTAAAAAATGTGCAATTAAGAAAATAACAGAAAGACAGAAAGAAAAACTTAATAGAGACACAACTAAGGAAGAAATTATAGATACGATTAAGAAGATGAAAAAAAGGAAATCTCCAGGGCCTGATGGTCTGTCATCAGAATACTATAATAAATTTTATGCAGAATTAGTAGACACTCTTCTGCTATTTATGAATGATATTCTTCATAATCAATCAGTCTCAAACAGTTGGAAAGAAGCCAATTGTCCGGGAAAGCCGCCAAGTCATCAGTTGATAAGACAGCCCAGCTTCAACAACAGCTCCAAAACACAGTACCTTGTGATGTCAATAGCAGTCCATAGAGTCAGGAGTCCAGAGAGAGCGAAGAACGATGAGGCAGTCCAAGGTCAAAGGATTCTGGCAGGTGGGTCAACGAATCCAGTCCAGGGTCAAGATAATCCAAGGTTTCAAGAAGCAAGGTTCCAAAAGCCAGGAGAGGCAGAGGCTTCTCCAGGGAACACAGATAGCCTTTGACAAGGAATCCAGCATCTCCCTCAGCTGCTTATGTTGGCCCCAGCTCCCACTCACAGTTGCTTGGTGATTAATGAGTGTCTTTCTTTTAGCCTCCAAGAGCATTGCATCCCCTCCCTTTCTGCTCTTCTTTGGCTAAAGGTAGGTAGCTGCTCCTCTTCCTCTTGCTGTTGCACAACTATGTCTCCCAGGCTTGGACCCTGTGCTGGGGGAAGGCTAGACTGCTGAGGCCAGGGTTCTTCTGTAGCTGGCAAAGCAGAGCTAGATTCAGACTCAACCAGCTTTTCTGCAACTGGCTCAGCCTCCTTGCCTTCTGAGTCCTCAGAGTCCTGGCTGGCTATAACACCAATATAACTTAATACCTAAAGAATTCCACGACCTGCTATTATTAAAGAATTATAGGACTATTTCTTTACTAAATGAGGATGATGAAATCTTTGCTTCAGTTTTAGTAAACAGACTTAAAATACTTTTACAGTATATCATACAGGAAGACCAAAATGTTTTTTTTAACAAAACAACAAATTAGTGTGAATATTAGAACAGTTATCCATGCAATAGAATATTTAAATTATCATAATGAAATTAAAGGAGCTCTAATCCTCCTCGATGCTGAAAAATAACCTAAATTGGACATTTCTGCTAAAGATAATTGAAAAAATGGAATTAGGTGAAAATATATATATAAACAGATCCAGGCAATTAACTCTAATCAAACTGCAAAACTGATAATAAATGGGAAAACACCTGACTTGGTAGCAACTGAAAGGGGTACAAGACAAGGCTGTCCACTCTTCCAATTATTATGTACAATAGCTTTAGAAATTTCGAATAATGAGATAATGACAGATAAAGAAATAAGAGGTATTAAAATAAGAAAAGAGGAATTTAAGCTAAAATCATTTGCAGACAACCTGGTTATAATGTTAGAAGAACCTGTATCAGGAACTGGACCTCTTTTAAAAAGGATCAGAGATTTTGGCAAATGTTCAGGTTTTAAAATTAATACTGATAAGACAAAAATACTAGTGAACAATTTAGAAGATCTAGATAAGAAAAAGCTTACTGAAATAACTGTTTTTTAGATAGTAAAAAAAAGTAAGACATTTAGGGGTAAATTTAACAACAAAAACTCAATAGATATTTGAAAATAATTATGTAAAGGTTTGCAAGAAATTAGGAAAGATTTGCACTGATGGAAAGATTAGACTATCATTATTAGGATGAATTTCAGTTATAAAAATGAACATATTACCAAAATTAATGTTTCTTTTTTGAACTATTCCAATTATATTTTCAAATAAAATCTTTCTTGACTGGCAAAAAGAATTAGCTAAATCCATATGGGCACGCAAAAAAACAAGAATAAAATGGAAATTATTAATGGATGCCAGGGAAAGAGGATGGCTAGGTGTCCCTGATTTAAAACTATATTTTGAAGCAGTAAGTCTGACTTGGCTAAAACAATGGATAGTATTAGAGAATACAAGGGAACCAGAACTGGAAGGTTATGAACTTAGAAGGGGTTGGCATGGGTATCTTTGGTATGGGAAAATCAAAGAAAATGCAGAATTTAAAAATCACATTATAAGATCTTTAATAAGAATTTGGCAGAAATATGAAGAAAGAATAAACCCTAAAATTCCAAGTTGACTTTCACCCCAAGAGTCTTTTTGTAAATGAGAATTTAAAAATAACAATTGGTTAACATACAAAGATACAATGGTGAAAAAAAATTAGGAAAATGGACAATTAAAGAAAAACAGGACCTAGAAAAAGATGGTATCAATATGCTTAGGTTAGGATATCATCAATTGAATGTCAGTGTTAAATAAGTTTAAAAACTTGGCAATACAATGGACAAATATCAGAACTGGAAAGGATTTTATGTTTAGAAGATCATCACTTAATTAGTAAAATTTATAAAGTGTTATTAAAATTCAGCTCTGAAGAAGAACAAATCAGACAGTATATGATTAAATGGGCAATAAATGTAGGCCATAATATGTATATGATCCAATGGGAATATATTTGGAATAAAGGTCTAAAATTTACTTGCGCTTATAATTTAAAATAAAATTTCTATAACATGATGTATGATTGGTACTTAGCTCCAGACAAATTAGCTAAAATGTTTAAAAATTTATCAAATTTGTGTTGAAAATGTAAATGTCATGTAGGAACATCTTTTCATTTATGGTGGAAGTGCCATAAATGAAATAAAAAGACACAAAGATATTGGTGCAAAATTAATAAAGAAATGCAGAAAAAAATAGGATTTAGAATAATACAAAGACCAGAATTATATTTGTTAATCGTGATAGATGTAGATAACAAGAAAGAAATTAAGCATGGTAAGCTAATATATTATTTAATAACTGTGGTAAGGTTGGTCTGTGCAAGGCAATAGAAATCCAATATGTATGGATTTGATTGAGAAAGTAATAGAAATGACACTAATGGATTAGTTAACAAATTTAATAAGAAGGAATGCTTTGGGAACTGTCATGGAAACTTGGGAGCCATTTCTAGTTTATCTGAAATGAAGAAGAGGGGATACATGTATATTAGGATTTAACAGTTAAAGAATATTGTCATTACTATTATCATTTCACATTTTTGTCTTTCTTTTTTCTTGCAATTTAGGTAGGAATGTTTATTATTAATAGGATATTAATTAGATGGAATAAGTAAAATGGTAGATAAAGAAGAGTAAGAATTAAAGAATAATTAATTATAGGAGCAATTTGAGGATATGTGGGAAGTCTTTTTATGGGGGAGGGTGGGGGTTTGTTTTGTTATATGTTGCATGTTTTTGTGGTTTAGCTCTTCTTGTGGTTGTTTTGTTTTGATTTGTCTGTATTAGGTTGTTAACTGTTCGTATTGTTTAGATTGCTACTAGTTACATGTCTATATTACATGTAAATTGACTAATAAAAATGATTTTAAGCATAAAGTTGTCTTTCATCTATCTAGCAGTTTTTTCCCCTCAGGGACAACAAAGCCCATAACATGATTGTTGCTTGGGAATGGTGAGAGTTCAGCACATCTAGAAATGGTCAATGCTGTTCTAAAGTATGGAATCTCATCTTACTACTGTTCACTTCAAGTTTCTTGCTAATCTGCTACTCCTTTCTTACCCAATCCCGCTGTCACCAATATGTACACTATTCAGTTCCCCTTAAAACACATCATCTGTTGAAGATTAATAAGGAGTGATGTTAAATATTAGTAAAGAAAATGTTAATTTCAGCTAGAACCACACTGATCCACTGCAAATGTAGCAATAAGTGGCTGACTAATAAAGATCAGACAGTGAATCCAAGGGTAGAGAATTCTTCATCAGAAATATTTTGACTGCTTCTGAGCAGATGCAGAACATCTTTACACACAACTGGTTCATTATCTCCTCTTTGCTTCCCAATTTCCTATAAAAAGCCATGTTCTAGAAAGATCAGTGTTAGAGCATGTGTTATTTTCATTTAACTCAATAAAACTACTACTGAGTAGGGTTTTTTGAAAAAAATATAGGCAGGGATGAGAAGATATAAATTTACCTATTTGTATCTCTTGGCTCCAGGCTCCAGACCTACCAAACAACTCAAGAGTGTGAGATCCACTCAAGAAGGGGGAGGTGAAAACCAGAATGAGAGAAGCCAAAAGAGAAATAGAGAAGTCAAAAGAGAAGGAAATGGGGTAAAAAAAAAACCTTTCTCATTAATTATCCAAGTGAAAAACATTATGTGAGCAATAATAAAGACATTAAAGGATTACAAAGGGGTTCACTGAGTGTTAATTCTGAAAAGAGCTAGGTAGAGTATGGGTTTAGCTAAACTAAACTAATAGCTCCAGCCTTACCAAACCCCTCAAAGAGGCAACTTATTGCAGCAGGGCTGGCTTGAAAGCAGAACGGGGGACAGAAAACAATTACTTAATTCTTCAAGTGCCTACTAGCTAAGTGAGCAATAATAAACACAATAAAGGGTTACAAAGGAATTTACTGTAACTCATTCAAATAACATATAATTAAACCAGAATAAAATAAATAGTGGAGGAGAAATGAAGAGAGCTAATTCCTCTCAAGATCCCAGAAAGAACTACAGGCCAATAATTGGGTAGAGGCATTAGCCTTCCAAACCTAAAGGTCATGAGATTTGTTAAAGAACATCACTGCTTGAGTACTAAGCAAACAAATCACTCCACCATTCCACTTTTAAAACTCATTTCCATTCTTCCTCAATTACTCTCCAGTCCCAGCCTGTTAATTTCCTCTCGCCTATTCCCCAGCTGGGTTTCTAGAACCTTCTTTATTTCATTCCTCACTCCAAAGACAACACTATGATACAGGATGCAGATTAGTATGCCTAGCAACAGAGCCACAAAATACATTTCTTCCAATCCTAATAGATTTTCTCCTTAGGCCTCCCTGTTCTACTGAATCTGCCAGAGAAAGAGCCATCTGTCCTAATGAATCCAATGTTCTAAAAAGTAATCAGCTTATTAAAGCATAAGATTAACTTCAACACTAATCAGGAAATCTAAAACCTAACAAGTAATCAACTGAAAAAGTGAATTAACTAGTTATTTCTGAACTCTCACCTGCATCTTAAAATATTAAATAGATTATTATTACATATTTTACACAGCCAGAACAACCTTGATCTGGGTATGACTTTGTGTATTTTCTTAACCACTGAAGCGAAGAGAGCACATACCCTCCAGATTTGGCAGAAACCATTCTGATCGATCCTCTGATTGATTGGTCCCACCCTTTCATCTGCTTTTTAAATGTCCCACTTTCTGTCTCGCCGCCTGCCACTTCCTCCTTTCATCCCTGGATTACTTCAACTGCTGCAAAATGAGTTCAAAGTGCAAAAGTCTTTGACTCAGCAGCAGGGAGAAGAGGAGATGTGGAGTGGAATTTTGCCCTTCCCAGTAGCTCAGGCAAAACTAAACTGCTGCACCTTCTCCTAGCTAATACGTTCTTTCTCATTAATAACTTTTGTTATCCTGACCACATTCTGATGTTGTTTGGTCACATGTGTCCTAGTTTTTGTCTGTGAAATGTTGGAAGGTATTAGAGCATACTGAAGAAACATCACTTACTGTGTGGACACTTTGGTCGAAACAGATCTCCACATCATAGAAGTTTCCATTATGTCTGACTGGCAGTGAGATCCCAGCCCACTGCTGACCTTCTACTTTGGACCAGGAAAGCAGCTCACCACCAACTTGTCCATGCAGGGAAACCTTGAGAATGTAGCTGCCTTGTGGCACTTTGTCTTTAATACCCCGTATGCACTTTAATTGGATTTGAATGGGTTGAGGCTTTTTAGACCAGTTGATCTAAGGAAAGAAAGGGTATTAATGAGGAGAGAAAAGAGAAGAACAGCACTCCTGGTTGGCAACAGTAAACGTACATATTCAAAAAGGGGACTTATACAATCATTGTATTATTTATTTATTTGATTTATATTCTGCCTTTTCCCTCAAACTGAACACAACTTGTAACAGTATTAAAAACAAGACACAAGTATATTAAAAAATACAGCAGGTTTTAATATGAAAGCACAATGAAATGGATTGTCATATTAAAACAATATCTGTATGAAAAAAAAATTAAAAACATGAGGTGATAGAGAAAAAAGTACAGCTTTCTATGTAACCCACCACCAAAATCATCTTCCTCAGCAGCAGCCAGTTGCCAAAAGCCTACCAAAATAAAAAGGGCATAAGGGGGGAAGTGTAGCTTCTACTGTGCAAGGAATCCTACAGCCTAGGAGCAGATACCAAGAAGTCCTTTATTGTTATCACATAGGCAGGCAACCATACCCAGAGATCATCTACTGTATCTCTCTGTAGTAAATGTAGGGAAGTGATAGCATTGCATTGATTCCATTACTATCTAGTCTGCACATTGAGTTGTGGCTTTCTGGAAGAGAAAGTTTCCTCTATCCAGTGAGGCCTTCTGTATGACTTCAAAGCCTGAATTCCTCTATTCTGTGGGTAAAGTGGGAGTCACCTGTTCAAAGTTCTGGATCATCTATGGGCTCAGTTACACGGCAGTTTTTATCCTGGGAAGAAGCGAGATCTGGAGATCTCAAATCTGTCTCGTACTGTTCCCATGATTTGTCACTGGTACCAGAAGTCTCGTTTCTTTTGGATTTGCTGTTTACATGTACCTCCATCCCAGGAAAGCGGCACATAACAGAGCTATATTTTGATTGGTTGGACTTTGGAGGGGACGGGCTTACAAGGGAAGCCTGGAAATTCTGGATCTGCCATTTTTAGTATGGTCAGTCTTGGAGAACCCCCACCCCCACCCACCACAGCTACCTTTGCCTTTATGGAGAGCCTGCCCCATGCGGCTACTCCCTCCTGCCCTAGCCGCTGTGCGAGGTTGGAGGTGGCTTCTCCATGACTGTCAGTCATGGAGAACCCCCCCACCCCATGTGGCTACTCCCTCCCGCACTCACCACTGTGCAAGGTGGGGGTGGCTTCTCTGTAACTGTCAGTCATGGAGAAGCTCCCTCCCACCCCGCATGGCTACTCCCTCCCACCGTTGTAGCTGCGCGAAGTGGGGATGGCTGACAGTCCCATCACCCACCTGTCATCCGCTGCTGCCTCTCCTTCCCTCCTCCCCCTTCGATTCCCCATTTGCAGCTAGCAATTGGGGAATGGGGGCAAAACGGAGGAAGAGGCTACAGCGGAGGATAGGCAGGTGATGGGACTGTCCTGGCCTTTCCCCTGATGCTACCTCTCCCTCCTTCCTCCCCCTTTTATTCCCCATTCACAGCTAGTGAATGGGGAAGTGAAGGGGGGGAATGGAGGAAGAGGCACAGCGGCACAGCTATGAGGGTGGGAGGGGGAAGCCAGGTGGGGCTGGGGAGCTTCTCCCTGACTAACAGTCATGGAGAAGCTATCCCCTGCCTTGCGCAGCTATGAGGGCCAGAGGAAGTAGCCACACAGGGCAGGGGGGCTTCTCTGTGACTGTCATGGAGAAGCCACCCCCCACCTCACACAGCTACGAGGGCGGGAGGGAGTAGCTAGGTGGGGCGGGAGTTTTTCCATGACTGACAGTCACTGAGAAGCCATCCCCTGCCTCACGCAGCTATGAGGGCAGGAAGGAGTAGCCACATGGGGTGGGGGACATCTCCCTGACTGACAGTCACGGAGAAGCCATCCCCTGCCTTCTTCAGTGGAAGAAGACTCTGCAGCCAGTAGTGAGCTAGGAAAAAGTGCCAGGGAGGGGAGAGGTCTCGCCTGGCTCTTAGATGGCTGCTCTGGAGCCAGCGGAGGACCATACAGAGGGCCATACCAAAATGGAGGATGAAGAATGGCACGGCTTCCCTTGCAAGCTCGCCCCCTCCAATGTCCAACCAATCAGAAATCATCCCATTTCCCAGGATGGTTCCTGATTGTTCAGACAACCAATAGCACGGGTTGTCTTGCACTTTCCAAAAAAAAGTTCATGAAAAATAGAGGGATGGAAAGTCACTGGTTATCTGAGCTTTCTGCTACCCCTCCTTCTGAATAGGCCGTGATGTGTGTAAACTACTAGGGTTTGACATGAATTCTTCTCAGGGGGGTTTGCCATGTAAACGGGCCCTATGTTTCTCTGTGGAGTTGAGCATTCCATCCAGTACTGACAACAAACCTATTTCATTACATAATACTGAAATAAATCCTGAAGTTAATGTTGAAGAGCTGAATCAAGATATCCAAACCTTGCTGAGGAAGTGGGAGTTGACTGTGGCCTGAATCATGAAATATGAAACGAAATGTGAACACTACCAACTCACATCTTCCTGATAACATGGAGTTGAGAAATGATGCCACTAGTCATGGACCTAAATCCAACTGCTAGTCCCAACTAGAGTAGGCACAGGTTTATGAAAATGTGAGCTTAGCATTCAATAATCGATTCAATAGATCTATTGTAGTTGGGACTAGTTAGGATTTAGGTGATTGTGGCAGCAGTGTGGTGATTAAAAGTGTTTATCTATCACCTAACACCCTCACAGTGCTTCCAAAGTGATGCCTTACAGGAAAAAAACTAATCTTTTAAAAACAAAAACAGTTTAAAAACACATACACAAATTAAATTAGCTCTCAAAGCCAATGCTGGTGGATTAAAGGACTGAAGGCCATATGGAACAATGTAATCTGGTTCCTCAGAAGCTCAACAATGTTGGACTCAGCCTGGTTTTCCTTGGGAAGGATTTCTACCATTGAGGAGCTGCTCCTGTGCTCACCCACCTAACTTTTTGGGTTGATGGGAGATGCAACTGGACCTCTTCTGATGATCTCAAATTTGGAATCGGCTTATATGGAAGCAAGAAATCTGCTTTGCAGGTCAAAACCAGTATAGTACTGTGAATTGAGTTTAGAAGCAAATTGGAAACTAGTGCAATTGAAACAAAACTGATCATATATGGTCTCTAAAGCACACATTAAACAATCTAGGCAACACACTTTGTACTAGCTGTGCCTTCCAAACACTTTTCAAGGGCAGACCCATATAGATCAAATTACAGTAATCTAATCAGGACATAAATAAGGCATGGACCACTGTGCCTCAGCCCACCTTCTCTGAGATGCTAGTTCCAAGAGCACTGGCCAGCTGTGACCCTGGCCTTTCAGGGGGAGTCATCCCCATACAGAATAGGAAGTAATCCCGCCCAAAGTAGGCTTTCCTGATGAACAACAGAAGTTCTGTCATGTCTGGACGGAGCCTCAATTTATTCAGCCACATTTTGTTGCTGTCTTCTTCCAAACGATGATTTCAGGACTTCCACAGTCTCCTTGGCATCAACCTGACATATCACACTTTCTCCCCTAACATCACAGCATATTGCTGGTGGCTTTTCACAGGGTTTTTTGTTTTTGTTTTTTTGGCAAACAAAAGAGCTAGAAACTTTAAAAGAAACAAATGCTGAACCATTGGGGGTTTTAGTAAGATCCTGTAAGAGCCTGGGATTTCTCATGAACTTCATGTTGTTTCTTTGTAGAGTACAAAAACTGGACATCTGATATTGTAGTACAGTCACTGTCTTCCTAAATTATCTCTGTGGTGATTTAAAATATTTTTTCTTATATATTCATTTCCACGATGAGAGAAGGTTATTTAAAATTGCATCTCAGAGCAAATGCCCTATTATTTTAATATGCTTTGCCTGACAAAGTATTCCAAAGTCTCATGATCTAGCCCTGTAGTGACCAATAATCTCTCTCTTAAAAAAAAAAAAATACATCCTACCTTGGATTTATAATGGAAGAGACAGCATATTTCCATATAGATAGAAAGCTCATGGAGTTAAATTAAGCAGTTAAGTAAACACTTGAAGTAGTTAAACCTCTTTTGTTTTTGTTTTTCTCAACGCACACCATACTTAACATACTAATCTGAATGACAATTATTTTCATTTAAATTAGAAAAATCTTAATTAACAATGAAGATTTAACCTTAATATTTTGACATCAGAATCATGTGCGCATATATATATATATATATATATATATATATGAAAATTAACATCATGTGAATGAATAAATAAGACAATCTTTCTAAAACCTCAAGGCAGGATTACTGATGCAGGCAGACTGAGTTATTAAACACATTCTAAATTAAACGCCTCTATGAATTTTATACTGAAATATATTTTGATAGTTTTGCATGCCAAATGTGACATTTTATATTTTAGATTCATCTTCTGTAGTAATTTTGGAAATGTCATACAAACAAAGATTTTGTCATTTACCAATGGAATTACTATGCATGGCCAGTTAGCCTCCTCTCTTTCTGGCTCTTCTAGTTGTTTCAAGTCAGCAAGCCATAAAAAATCTTTATCTCTCTGAAACACAGCAATTTGGAAGATAATCGAATAGTGACTGGGGGGCAAAAAACGCCAGTCTGAGGAATTATACCACAATCTCTCTTGCTTTTACAACCTTCCCTCAAAGCGAGTGTCAGTTGAGTAGGAAAAGGAGATAGGAGATTCATCATATCTCAAGCTTGTCTCATTTACATGGTGGCAGAGCTCCCTTCCCTCATCTTTTACAGAGAAGACTTTGCTTGGCCAGTGCTGACAAAGTGTTTTTAAAGAACTTCAGCCTTGCCCAAATGATTCACAATTAATGTTTTTAGACATTCCTGTTTAAGCATATAGTTCCATCTATTGGGATTGCATACACTGAAGCCTGCTAAAATCCTAATATTTAACAAAAATATAGAAGGGAAGGGATTTTATACAAGAGGAGTCAATATAATTGATCTAGTAATTTTTCAGTTTCTTTCAAGGGGAGGGGGGAAAGCACTCATTCTCTCACACAGACACCCACAAAAAAGACTCACCTTCCAGCCAAGAGCTGCTCCTCCATTTGAATCATCATTCACTCCTGCAAGGTTACTCAATTTGCTTTGAGTCTTCTCTTGACAGGCTTTCGGTGCTGCTTTAAGTGCCTGACTTTCTTGCTTGCTTCAATGACAAAGGGGGGGGGATTAATAAAATGCATAAATTAAAGAAAGTGTTGACCCTTGAAACACACATGCATTTCAATGCATTCCTTAAAATATATCACAAGAAAGGCAACAGTGGAACGAGTGTTGCTGTACATTTGAGGTAGGGGAATGCTTAGGTTTTCTGAAGAGGCAAAGGAATAAAAATGGGATCACATCTAACCACACAATTCATATGTGTCAGATTGGACGGATGCCAAAACACCATGGGCCACAATCCAGCAAATGCTGGGAGCTCATGTCGGCTGGACCACGGCCACGAGGTTTCACTCACAGGACCCAGAGAGCAAAAGCAGGCTTGTTCACCAGATGGACTGGGCTGGCACTGAAGCAAAAGCACAGCATGTCAAGGAAAAGCACCCATCTGGCAATAGAAGTCCCAGATCCATGCCGCTGGACTTGAGGCAAAGGGAGGCTGGTGGTTCCCATGACACTGGTGAATCTACTCTGAATTTTAGTCTGAAGTTTAAAGGAGCTATCCATGCTAAACCCTATCCCCCAAATAGATTCTGTACCTTTGATAGCTTTTTTAAAAAGTTCAGACTAGAACCTTTCCCTAGTGCCTCATGTCTCCACAGACACACCAGAAAGTTATTGTTGCCCAGAGCTACATTGGACATGTTATAGTTTGGACTATAGCTTCCAGAATCCCTCAGCTTTGACAGGTGGGGACTATTTAGAATGACCATCTTTCATCCAGGATGAGTAATTCTAAAGTGTATCTCCACCAGGTCTAAATGTTACATTTTCCACATGCTGACATTTGCCATGGTATCTTGGCTTGTCTACAATGCATGCTCAGATGGTGTGTTGAGTCTCCCAGCTCTTCTCCTTGCTAGCCTTAGACACCACCATCCATGTGCTGAAGAGGAAGTATGAAATAGGGAGACTGCTGTAAATACTGGATGTAGGTTCCTTGTATAAATTAGGCACCTGCTTCATTTCCAATATGCAAAGACCCCGGATCTTGAAAATATTACCTTTTTGGACCACAGCTCCATATGCGTTGGTCATGCTGTTACCCTACTGCTTTAGAGCCCCACCCATGGTGCCAAAATCTATATTATTATCAGGGGCTATTATTAGCTCAAACAGTATGCCTGCAAGAGGAGGGTAACTTCAGGAATCTTTTCACCAATGCATACCAGTACTGACTGTGGAAGACACTCCAGTTAAAATAAAACAAAGTAATTACATTGGAAATAACACAAAGGGTAAACTAACATACACAACACACGTTCTTATGAACCATACAAGGCTACTGGAAAGAAAGGTGGAAGAGTTGGATAGAGAGAGAGATTTGGGGAAGACAGGGTGATAGTTACCAGTCTTGAAGGACAGAGTTCTGTGTAGTGAAGATACTCAGACTGACACTAAGGGTGGCATAAAGCATCTGGCAGAGTGCCGGTGTCCATCTTTGGCACACTTTGCTATAGTGGGGACTGTAGTATTTATAACCCATTGTTAAAGCATGTTCTGGCTTTAACAATGGCTAGATGGCTCTTCTGAGGGAGAGACTAAAGAAAACAAAACTCAACTGATTGCTTTACTTGCTGGGAGATAGAAATTGATGGGTTTATAACCACTTTGCAGGGCTGGACAGGAGGGGATATGAGGTGAGATTTCCTTAGGAATACATTTGGGAATGGTTACTTAATTATTTGATTGAATGAATCATTGCTGAGGCACCCAGCACTTGAAGAGAGGATTAGCACATACCTCCTCAACAGCTGTGTTTACTAAGGGGCTTCCACACAATCCTAATATGGGCTTTCTTACCATAATATTTGTAAGACACATCCCATGGATGCACATGGTTCAAGAATGCCAAAATAGGGCTTCTGTTTCTTGTACAAATGATCAACTGCAGACATACAGAAGAACTTCCTACAGTTGCCTCAGGGGAAATATTTCCAGTAGATCTTGGAGGATGGGAAGGGAAGAACCATCCATAGGACATCATAGATTGGCAGCAGGGGGGCTGCCGAGTATAACATCAGCATTATCTGGAATGAGCACACCACAAGAACCTAGATTCCAAATTATGTATGATTGAATCAGGGCTGTTGAGGACAGGGTGACTTGGAGGTCTCTCATTCATAGGGTTGTCATAAGTCGAAGTTGACTTGATGGCAGTTCACAACAACAACAAATGTGGTAAGTGTGACATTTAGACCTGGTTTAAGTTTTCACTGTGTATCTGTACTACACAGTCCTAGCAATTTGAGACTACATTACTTTAATAGTTTCAGGGGAATGGAGTAGAGACTATCAGAGAAGTTCCTCACCAGACTACAAATCTCAGAATTCTACAGGATGAGGCCATGGCAGTTCAAGTATATCAGACTATTAGAACTGTCTAGGGCATATTCACACAAAGAGACAAAATGCTGTACCCTCATAGGAAGCTGTCAAATCTGTGAAGGAGCACACTTTGAGATGGACGGCTCCTTGTTAGTTGTGTAGCATATTTTGAAGAACAGGTCTTAACCAGAAAAATCTCTGAAGCAGGACCCCCAAGGGGGGTCCAAAAAGGTAGGTGACTATGTCGATCTAATAATACAAGGGTGAGAAAGACATTGCCTTCCAGATTCTGTTAGACTGTATCTCCCAGCATCCCTCACCATTGACTATGCTGGGAATTGCTGTCCTAATATCTGGACATCCTCAGAATATAAAACAATTTCTAGCCATTTTCTAGCTAGAACAGGTCTTTTGTAAAGGTAATGGATCTTGCCAAATCAGAACCAAGCCACCATCAAATACTTTGGATTAAAACACTGATAGCTCATAATAAGGCATTGTTGTTAGGGAAACCAATCCCCCACCAGCTGCTATGGGGATTGCAACTACACTGAGAGGGAACAAGGTACTCCAAGGTAGGTACTTGGTGATGTCATAATCCCGGCTAATCAAAAAGTCATGGGGCTTCCACCCTATGAGACCAGACTATAGTAAACAACATTTCCTCTTCCTAACAGTTAGAAGGCCCTGTGCTGATATTCCATCTTTTCCTCTATGACATTTTCTTGCTTTGATGACAACATGGGGAGAAGGATGGAGGCAATGGAGAAAAACAAGGGGGGGTTACGAGGAGGAGATGATGATATCTGCAGCCCTGGTAAAATTCAACATATAAGGCAGGTGATGGCAAGATAAAAGCATCATCCCAAACCATTCTAATTTCACACTACACTGTGATAGCACTATTATTCCACTTTAACTCCTATGGCTGCCTTCTGTGGAATCCTGGGATTTGCAGTTTCAGGAGGAGCATTTAAAACACTAAGCCAGAGAGCTCATAGGCTTCACTAAACTACAAACCCCAGAATTCCAAGGGAGGCAGCCATAGCAGTTAAAGTGGAATAATAGCACTATAACAGTGCAGTGTGATAAAGTCCTTATGACTGCATTAAAAAAAAAAAGAAAAACAGATGTATAAGAGCGAAGTGTGCCTCTAATTTTAATTTTGGGGGGTGGGTGGGAAGCATGCTTCAGTTAACAGAAGTATGGGAAAGGTGCCTTAAATAAATATCTCAGGATTTCTTGGCATTCCTTTCTTCCTTGACCTGAAGGTTAGACAAAGCTTAACCTAATTGCCCTAAAAAGGGAATTAAGGGAACTTATATTGTGAACTTTACCATTTAATTCCTGCAGCTGAGTCATCTAAGAAAATCTCTTTTCCCAGGAAGAATGGTTGGGTTTGAAACTTTGTACTTATTTAGTTTGCTCATGATGGAAATTATTTCACTTAATTTGGTTAGAGCTACATTGACACAAGGGTTCATTAGGACACCCATTTGCTTGCAATTCAATTTAAAATTAAATACACTTTGTTGTGGATTTTATTACTTTTAAACTACTGTATCTATTGCCTTTATTAGCAGCTATTACACAATTATGAAGGTAAACAGCTCTCATTACTCTATTTGATCTCTTTTAGGGGTACACATCTAGAAGTTAGAGATGAGGGAGCATTAGAACTGGGCAGAAACAGTGGTTTTGGCCAATGAAATGGCTCTTCCATGAATCTTGTTTCTCCAAACCATTTCACTAATTCTTCAGTACATTTACTTACTTCTGAGTAGACATGTATAGGATGGTGCTGTCCAAGTGTCATCTACCCCTTCCCTCCATTGCAAAATGGTCTGGGACACTTTTAAACCTTTGGTTTCTTTTAAAGAAGCTTTGGACCCTTTTTTATTATACATTTTCATTAAAAATAAAAAGGAAATTAATTAATTTTTTACAAAAAAGTAAATCTAAGTAGCTCAGGCTTAAAAACTGGGTTACATAGAACAGCAGCTTTTTTAAAATGTGTTTCTTTCACTCTCTCTACCCTTTCTGTGGCAGGGTATTTAATTGTATACCTCACAAATAAAATAAGCTGCTGGAGGAACATACCAGTGTGTAAAAGTGTGTGTGTGTTTTCTACAGATAATCTACTGCTGTCTATTATAGTAGTGACTCCCAATGTGTGGCAAATGAGACAGCAATTTTTCAAAGTGGACAAACATTTTGAACTTCAAAAGTCAGAGCACTTAAGAAGGGGGAAGGAGTTCTGCCTGCTGCTCTGATTTTATTCATCTCAAAAGACTTTAAACTCACTTCTACAATACAGGTTGTCTTCACACTGCACAACTATAGCAATATCATCCCACCTTAACTGCCATACCTCTATCCTATGGAATCCTGGGCAATTGTAGCTTGGTGAGGCACAAGAACTGTGTGGCTGAGAATTCTAAGTACCCCTTATAAACTGCATATCCCAAAATTCCATAGGATGTTGTCACAAAAGTTAAAGTGGACATAGTGTTATAATTGCATAGAGTGAAAGACACCGTACGAAACAAGACAGGTAGATTAATTTCTGAAAAATGGTCCTTGTCAATTTGATATGGTCCTAATGGGCAGCTATCCAGTTACCTTTCTTCCCCACTGATGAAATCCAAAGTTTCAAAAAGTTACTTTTTGGACTACAGCTCCCAGAATTCCCCAGCCAGCATGGCTAGTGGCTGGGCTTCTGAGAACTGTCATCAAAAAATAGAAAGATTTCCAGATTCTTGCAGTGAAGTTCCACTATGAATTGTCGTAACAAGATTTTTATGAACTTTGTTGTAACTTTTGCCTTAATTGTTTATGGATTTGTTTTGTTTCTCACTGAATTCATATTTTAGGTACTCTTATGAGAAGTTTAGGTACTCTTATGAGAAGAGAAAACACAGTGACTCAGGAAGTTACACAATGTGTACAACTGGTTGTCTTTCAGTGGCTAGTTAATGATAAGGTTGGATGATGCATACATTAGTTTAAATAAGGATCTTCTTTGGACTGAAATAGCTGTGTTTTCCCTCTGCTTACAAGGAACTAATTACAAATAACTAGTTGTTTTAATTAATTTCTTTTTCCAGCAATAAAAATTACTGGAAACAAAAGTACTGGAAACTGGTAACAAAGATATAGGTGCATTACATTGTAATTCTAATATAACCAAGGATAACTTCCTCTTGCTGTGCAGCTAAGTTTAATTACCTATATAATTACAAGGGTAAGATGTAATGGAAGACAAGGAATATCACATGATTCAAAAGTAGGCTTATGCTGTACCTTATGTCCCACTGTGGTGGCTGAAGTGAAAACAGGATGGACAGGAGGCGAGCAGCTTGCAGCATTCAGTTTTTATAAGTAACTATAATGATACAGTATTACCCCAAAAAAGATAGGAGGCAAGTAAGGATTTCCTTTTTCTTTCTTTTTTTAAGTTGAAACTGCTTTGGATCTCAGAACTGTAACTGATAGTTTTAAAAGAACTGAACTTCCCATCTCATTCTTGTTGTATGTAGAATGTAACCAAGATGCAGTGCTTGTGTTCTTATCAGTAGGTGTCACTATAGTGTTACCTGCACAGCTAAAACCAGCACCAAGATAGCACTCTCTGGTAGGGATGCAAAGAATATTTGAAGATTAGAGGAAAGGAATTAGAGAAGGCTTTGAGTGTCTAGAAACCCTGACAAGGAGAATTCTCCACATGCCCCTTTCTCATCCCCACCCCCATCTTCAAAGAGGCTTGAGGACAACATTCCCAGCCCAGCTCAACACAGGCTCACCCTTCTCCGGCTTCCTTATATGCGTATGTGATGGCTGACAGGAGGGGGGTGGCAGGAGAGTGAAGAGGATTACACCAGTATAGCCCATGCACCATAATGACATCACCCAGCAGGTCCCCATGGAAGTCCCAAAGGATGTCAGCATTGGTGTGCACTGGCTATGAAGGGCAATCTTCCTCACTAAGCTGTTCCCATCCACTCCTACCCCACATGACCATTATATGGCTGCATGAGTGGGAGGGACAAGGCAGAAGAGCCAACTGAGGCTTCTCCATTGCTGCCTGTCATAGCCGTGGGTGAGTGATCCTCCTCACTTGCCTGCCTCATCCCTCCAGACAGCCTTTCTGATGGAAGGAGGTGGAGGGATAATTGAGTTAAGGCCTGTCTATACAGTAAAAAAATACATACAGTGTTCGAAAGACCGATCATCCATACACACAGCTGTTCAGATGCATACGTGTCATTTGGAAGGGGGGCTAGCGAATCCCCCGTAAACTATGTGGATTCGGCGTTCGGGAGGATTATCCGTACAGCCATTTGAATGGTTGGTCATCTGTACCCCCCGTTCGCACACACACGGACAGGCAGTGTAATCTGATTGGCTGGCCAAGTGCAGGGGGCGGGGCTTAACAAAGAGGGGAATTGGGAGCAGCCGCCATATTGGATTGCCGGCTAAGCGAGAGTCCGGTAAGTCCATGGATTTTACATTTATTCCCTTTTATTTTATTTTTGTAAATACGGAAAACTGAATGTCCACATAATAGGCACCTTTTTGAATAATAATTTAAAAAGCGGCGGGAGATTTAAAACCGCTGCTTCGATTGCTCGCTACAGCCAGCTGGGCAAGGGGAGTCATATGGAGTGGGGGCGGTAAAAATCGTGTAGGCGGATTGTACGTATTTGAACAAATGCCTATTCATATTTTTTACCACCACCCCCCCAAAGATATATTTTTAAAATCATATAGACAGGGCCTTAGGTTCATCCATCAATGGCTACCATAGCCATCAAGGGGCGATGCACCATGCTTGCTTCCACCCCTCCCTCTCCTTAACTGTAAGGGAGGCAGGAGAAAGGGGGGAGGGAAAGGAGGCTTTCTCTTTCCTGCAGAAACATTACAAAAATTCCTGCAGTGAGGTGAAATATGGTTAAACTACTCCTTCTCTGTGGGAACAAATTTAAACAAGCACATCCCTACCTACTGGCAAAAAACATAGGAGACATCTCTAGAAGAAGAAAAAAGATTTTCATTCACTCTTTCTTTATGAGAGCAAGTGGAAAACACTTCCAGCTGTATGGGATTAGACTGTATTTGATTTATACAAACAAGCAAGCATTATGGCAGACAATAAGACAGACAAAGAATATGAAAAGACCTACAAAAAAGGCTGCTTCTTTAAATGATCAAAGACCGAGGTAGAAAACCAATTTAGGTTTAGCTAAATGTGGAATTTCTGGTATATTGTTATCAGTGCATTCCCAAACAGAGAATCATTGCAACCAGATCATCTAACACAGTACTTTATTGTACTAGACAAACTGGTTGTAATGACATGCTATACCTAATCTCAAATAAGATTGTGCTATTCAGTGTTCTGAGTACTAGAAGCAGAGAGGAAAAAAGAATATATTGCACCATGGTAGAGATACAGTACCGGCTATTGAGGTGGGAGGGGGTGGTAATTGTGGCACTAGACCACTTTACACTAAACATAAAATAAAGCCTTTATAGTGGGGCTGGAAGACACTGGCAAGTGTGCCAATGATCAAGAATGATGCAAGTTGTAGTCCAACACTTTCCGGAGGTTGCAGGTTTTCCATCCCCACCTATAGCAAGGAACATTTTAAAACAAAGAAAACCCTAATAATTCAAAGAATCCAGCCAAATGACAAGTTCCAAACTCCCAAGAGAAACCAGTTTTCTAGTTTGTGCGATCTAATGTCATCTACCCCAGATTTTTGTCAAATGTTCAAGACTAATCTTGCTAGCAATGACTGCATGGTAGCCTCACTGATATGTCAGGAAAAGAAGGAATTGGCAGGTCAGGGAAGAACAAGTGCCAACAAATGGGTTTTTGTATATAAAAAGCATCCACAGGTTATTGGAAAATTTAATATTGAAGCCCTGTCAAAGCATTCTAGAAACTGCACCTTAGTTTGGAAGGTAAAGTCATCAGCAGTTTCAGTCGCTTTCAAAACATCAGGGAGAAAGAGTGGGAAAGGTAAGAAATTCTCTTGCTAATGCATACCTTTGCAATACTTTGGGAAGCCTTCTGCCAATCTTCTTTTTATACTGGAATATGCCTTTCTGTTTTAAATCCTACAGGAAGAATGTTTGACATTTTCAAATTGTATAAAGCATATACTTAAATGTTATAATTGTAAATGTTATAATCTACATATATCCATGCATATGTAATATATAGTGTGAAGCCTTTTTTTTTTTACAAGAGCAAACATAAGGTGATATTTACAGCATCCTTGTAACTGATACATCTAAAATTAAAAGTGTTTCTGAAGTGTGAAGCTTAAAATAAGAAAAGAAATAGCAACTATGAGATGTGGTAGGCCAGAACTGAGACTACAGCACAAACTATGATCTTGAATAAAATCTCCTCCCATTGCATGGCTAACTTCCAATAGAATACTCCCTGTTTGAGTGATAGTCAGTTAGTCAAATTTTATTGCTTATGGCCAATGGACTTTGCATCAAACTATAACAATAACAATAAAATATATAAGCATCAACTATCAGACATCAAACATCCTACCTACAGTCATAAAACAAATTACAGAATTTAAAATGTAATATCTACTTGCCAAGTTATACATTTATCTTTATCCACTAGAAGATTTTAAAAACCACTTCCTGTGGGCTTTGACATAGGAGATTTTCAGACACGGAAAAATCGTCCCTTGCCGCGCGAGCAGCCTCCCGAAACTGCTGCGCGGCAAGGGTATTTTTCGGACGACGCTGTGCCTCTTGCGAAGCCGTCCGTGTCACTTCCGTGAAGCTTGGGACGGCTCCGCGCCATATTTCAAGCACGGGCAGCCTCCGTGATTGAAATATGACGCGGAGCCGTCCCAAGCTTCACGGAAGTGACACGGACGGCTTCGCAAGAGGCACAGCGTCGTCCGAAAAATACCCTTGCCGCGCAGCAGTTTCGGGAGGCTGCTCGCGCGGCAAGGGACGATTTTTCCGTGTCTGAAAATCTCCATAGGCTAACAGCAATTAAGGGTGTCACAAATCGTGCCCTTGGCTCATTGTATAGGGAACAAAATAATATGTAATGAATAAGATCCTTCAATTCAGGACAACTGTAAATGCATATATGCTCATTTTTAGGAATACCCCTAAGCCTAAGTCTATATGTGGTGTCCATCATATTCAGCCTTAACTATGTGAAGGCCTTTCGCAGTTGTACAAAGGTTAAATTATTAAAATAATCTGCGTATTCACAAACTTCTTTAAGTTTACAATATAAAGGTGCACATGGAGGTAAATATGTGGTGTCCATTTGTATAACAGCTTCCATTATTGCACTCTTTTTCTTTTTCTGACCTCTGAGGTCATCCAATGAAAGTGCGTATTTGATGTTAAGTTGGGCAGCATAATTGGCAGGCCATTAGTTAATTCTATCAAACATTTTTTGGGTAATCGAGTATTATCCATTTCTTGACCCTTCAACCAATAACATATTATTATTTTGCCTGCTTGGCTTTCTATGCTCAGTCTATTGGTTTCTAATTTAATCATGGCACTTAAAACATCTTTAGGTAGACCTAACAGCATCCTCAAAAAATAATTCTGTGGGGGTTCTAGGCCTGACACTTTTGATGCACCCCAGACTTCTGCCCCATAGAGAATATGCACCCTTGTTTTAGCTTTATACACCTGTTTGATTGAATAGCAGCTTTGAGAGGCAGGATTTTTGTTGGGGGCTCATTCTTTTTTACTTTATAAGTAAATGCCTAGTCATTCCTGTGAGAGCCAGCGTGGCATAGTTGTTTGAGCATGGGGCTATGACTCTGGAGATCAGGCTTTGAATCCCCGCTTGGCCATGGAAACCCAATGGGTGACCTTGGGCAAGGTGCACTCTCTCAGCCTCAGAGGAAGCCAAAGGCAAACCTCCTCTGAACAAATCTTGCAAGGAAAATCCTATGATAGGATCTCCATACATTGGAAATGTTGTGAAGGCACATAACAACAAGCCATTTTCATGGAGATAAGTATGGAATATGGGGAACAATGCCATAGTATGTATATGTGTTGTGTGGTAAAATCTGTCCACCTGCCAATATGTGGACCAGGGACCATTGTTATGGATTGTAAGGATTCCTCTTCCCACTCCTGAAGCCATGGCCAAGAAAAGGAGGGAGCAATAAGTTTCTGAACCCCCACCTTGCAAAACAAAACAAAAATAAAACAAAAAACAGGACAAATGTTCAGCAGGAGAGAAGGAGTCCCTGTTTCCTTCTCAAAAAAAAAAATGGGACTGATTAGGAGAAAACCTTATTTCCCTCCTCTGCTTCAGTGCCTTAAAAACCATGTTCAATTTAGAGCAATGAGGATAGGATTGGATTTGGAAAACTACTTGTACCCTTTGCTCTGCTAGAGACAATGGCCTCAGAGATGATTTGGAAGATAAGGAGTGAGTTGGAGGAACTAGGAGAGTGAGATATAGGAAAATAAGGAGCTTCCACCCTTCTCATTAAAATACAGTAAGTTTTTAGAGACTCTATATAACACTAAGGTTATCACTGGAAGGAGGGCTTTCTCAGTCGTAGCCCTTCATTTATGAAATGTTCTCCCATGGGAGGTGTGGTCAGTCCCAACTATCTCTGATGTCCTTCAATGCCAGGATATTTATTTTAAGCTCCCACAATGTATTTCTTAAACTACTCAAACATATGGTGGAATTACTATAGCTTCTGCTTTAATCTGCTGATTGCTTATTGTTGGGTTTATTTTTAATGTGATTTTTTTGGCCCAGCATGTGCAGTTTAAAAGAAAAGCCAAAGTTATTTACTTTCTTTCTTTTTCTAGTTTCCAACACTGGTAGCCCACTCTTCATTTTTTTAAAAAATCGCAAAGCAGTTCATAGTTAAACACCAGATACAACAAAACAGTAGCTAATAGTATAAAACAATAAAAGCTATTAAAACCTTAAAACCATTCAGTAAAAAACAGATAGCTGACAGCTGGTAAGAAGATGAACAGCAAAATGCCTGAGTTAACAGACATGTCTTAGCTGATGGCAAAAACCCAATATTGACAAGTCTGCCTAAATCCAATGAGGAGACCATTCCTCATGGTGGAAGCCACAACAGAGAAAGCAAGTCACCTTAGATTGTTGGGAATGATCTTCTGACCAGACCTTGGAAGACTTATTTGTGGACTATACTTCCCAGAATTCCCCAGGCAGCACAGCCAATGGCCATGTTGCCTGGAGAATTCTGGGAGTTGTTGTGCAAAAAGTAACTTTTTCAAGCTTTGATCCTGACATTCTTTTTTTTAAGCAGCTATGCAAGAGGGACCAATCTGGAACATGTGGGTTTAATTTCTCCCGCCATCATTTCTACAATTTAAGATTGCTTTTGCTGAGATGGTTCACTATAGAAGGGCAGTATGGGGTCAGGAATAATGGATATCTCTTTCATGTGAAGAAACACCATAGCCTTGATCCAAAGCAGCCCACCCATCCCCAATGAATAGTTTTAGTAGTCACAATGAAATATCTCATGTTACTTCTAGACTAGTCCTTAGTGGAGTAACTAACCACTGATTGAAAATTAATACAGTTGGCCCTCTGTATCCATGGATTTGGCATCCATGGATTCCACCATTCACAACTTTAAAATATTCTCCAAAAAATACATTCCAAGAAGCAAACCGTGATTTTCCCATTTTATATATGACACCGTTTTACTATGCTATTGTATATAATGGGACTTGAGTATCCATGGATTTTGGTATCCATGGGGGAATCCTGAAACCAACCCCCAGTGGATACCAAGGGCCCACTGTATAAAATAGGCTGTTGTCATGCTGCAGAAATAATGCAGTTTGATGCCTCTTTAACTACCATGGCCCCATCCTATGGAATTATGGGATCCATAGTTTTGTGAGCTATTTATTCTTCTCTGTCAGAGAGTTCTGGTACCACAACAAACTACAAATCCCAAGATTCCATAGGATGAAGCCATGATAGTTAAAGTGGTATCAAACTGCATTATTTCTGCAATGTGTCAAGAGGCATAAATGAATGGGAGAGAATCAAAGAAAGAGAATACACAAAGCTGTAGGTGGATAAATGAATCAGACTCTTTCCATGATATGGCTTCACTTGAGCACTCATTCAAACACAGCCTAACAGTTGCATACCTGCCAACAACCAGACAGCTTAACATTCTGCCAGTGATAATAACCAGATATTCCAGATGAAGAATATTTGTACAGTTTTCAAGGATCTACAAATTCCATCATCAAAACACTTGGACTTCAGATCACTGTCTCGAACTGCTTCTAGACCACTGCTGACTGCTTTTTAAAAAGAAGCAACTCATCCTATTATCTGAGTGTGTTTATCCACATATTACCACATAATACAGTGCCAAAAAACCATTGTTAATGTTATTCTATTTTAGGTTTATAAGTTTTCACTAATTACATTCTCAAAGGAAGCAATGTGTAATTTTAACAATTTTCATTCCATTGTGAAGATTTGGTTAAAACCAGTTAGGCCTAAAAGGCTTTAATAAAAAGCTGTGTTTTCACTTATCACTGGCATGGCATCAGTGTTGGTGTCAACCAGGTCTCTAAGGGGAGACTATTCTACAATTGGGGTGCCATATCAGAGAAGGCCCTCTCTCATGTGTTCCCACAACATATTGCCTGCACTGGTAGGGTACAGAAACGGGCCTCACTTGCAGACCTCAGTTCTTGGACAGGCATTTATAGGGAGAGGCCCTCCTTCAAGAATCAAGGTAATACCCAGTTGTCCTTCTGGATGAAAATAAAGGTCTTTCAGTAAAGTAACAGAGATAGGGAGATATTTTCAGGAAAGAATGTGCAGACAGAAATAGTGCATATAATCTTTTACCTACCTGCTAATTTCCCCCAGCAAATGTTCCTCCAATAGTTTTGGGGGTTTTGTTTTTTATTTTTTTGTTTTTAAAATTATTTCAGACCAGCCAAGCTCAGCAGCTGGCAGTCAGCCTGGATGGGGAAAATATTGGGGAAGGAACTGCAGGGCAGAATTAGGAAGTATTGAAGAGGTTAGGTACCTCTTCTGACAGCTGACCCTTTTCTGGTAATACCTCCATATTCCCCATTATCACAGAAAATATGGGTTGGAATCAAACCTCCCTCCCACCCTCCCTTCCTTCCCCCAACTTTTCCCCAAGATAACATCTACAGTTGTCCCTCCATATCCACAGATTTGGTGTCCACGGATTTAAGTATTCACGGCTTGAAAATATTCTTTAAAAAGCAAGCCTTGATTTTGCCACCTTATATAAGGGACACCATTTTGCTATCCCATTGCATATAATGGGACTTGAGTATTCACAGATTTTGCTATCCACAGGGGGTCCTGGAACCAAATGCCAGTGAATATGAAGGGACAGTGGTGGCGCAGTGGTTAAATGCCAGTACTGCAAGCCACCACGTTGCAAGTTCGATTCCATTGGGCTCCAAGGTTCACTCAGCCTTCCATCCTTTCGTAGGTCGGTAAATTGAGTACCCAGCTTGTGGGGGGCAATTAGCTCACACACATTGGAAACTGTTTAATGCAGTGTAGATGTGTAAATAGCTGTTGCTTAAAACAATTTGTAAGCCGCTCTGATAGCCTTGTGGCGGAAGAGCGGGGTATAACTAACTAATTAACTAAATAAATAAATAAACTGTAGTTTTAGCCTTTACAGAAAGCAGGCAGCATAGTGTAGTGGTAACCTAGGTTCAAATTCCTACTCACTCACAAACACTGAGTAACTTTCACAACTTCTTAGCCTAACTAGCCACAGTTGACTGTTGAGGTGAAGGAACGACTCTGAGCAACTTGAAGGAATGGGAGGATATAGATGTAATTAATAAAACTTTTTTAGGTAAACCGTTTTGAGCACTTTAAAATGTAAACCATTAAATAGTAACTTTTTTAAAATACACTAATATTCCTAAAAGCAACAAAAGTTCCCTCCTCTGAAATATAGCCTACATCACCTGGTATTTTTTGGTGGTCTCCCATCCAAATACTAATTAGGGCTGAACCTGCTTAGCTTCCATGATCAGAGAGCATCTGGTACCTTAGGGCATTTAGGCCAAATTACAGAATTGGTTAGTGAAATATAGGAAATGTTTTACACACTTCTTTACACAGAGATTGCATATATCTGCCTGGCTAGATGATTATCTGAATACAAAAAAATGTGACAGTCTGGTAGTACCGCAGAGGCAATATTGATTCATCCAAGGAAAAGAATGCACACATCTCTATTCCTCTGTGTCAACAGTAGAACAATATACATTCTATTCTACCACTAGGTTAATTGCTTTTTCTCCTCATTTCTTTCCATTGTAAGTCATGGTATGTCCAAACAGAGAAGGATATGACAGACTAACAAAGGGGACAGGAGGTAGAAAGTGAACCCCCAAGGTATCATGTAAGTAATGTAATACCTTTGAGTCCCCTACCTGAAGGCAACTGACAAATCAATTAAGACTACCATAAAAAGGTAAAAACCCAATTAAATAATTATCCCTTCCACTTGTGACTATTAAGAGCTAATTAAATTCTATATGTTATTACATGTGGATTCAAATTCTCCCTTGCCAGTTAAGAAAGGTATTCAATGGTTACAGATAAGACATTATAAACATTTGAATAACTATTGTGATTGGGCATGCTGTGAGAATTAAAATAAAAATAATTGGCTGTTACTGAGAGTTATGATTCAAAGATATCAAAAAAGACCCCCTCCGCTCCCTATAACCCCACCTCTGATATATCCTTCCACAGTCAGTGCACCAAGCATTTGAAACTTCCATTCATATTTAAAACTCTGTACCATTGGGAAGATCTTATCATAATGAGGATGCAATACTTACCTGGTGGCATCGTTGCGGTCCAGGGCTGGTCACAGCATCAGCGGGTCACCTGCCATGGCTGCATGCCAGGCTACTTCTTCCCAGAAGGCCATGCAACACAGCCATGCTGGGAGAATGCATTTAGGCTCAGCCAATGAGTCTGAAGCTGGTATTTAAAACTCATTGGCTGAAGTTTCATTACCCAGAGAAAGTGGCTGTTTCCTCTCAGGTCATGTGACTGGGTATTTGTACGGCCACCTTGCTTCAATCTTCAGTTGCTCTCTGTGCATTGTCCCAGCCCATCCACCCATTTGTGTATCACTCGGTGCCTACTGCTTGGATGCTTTCATGTTCATGTATTTCTGTTTTGTCACAACTTTTTTGGTTGGGTTGGCATGTGTCCTTGATCCAAGACATTGGTTTCCTGTGCCTACAGGCACAGGGAGATGACAGAGGGTCCCCTTATGGGACTTGGGGGTGCTGGCTGGAGGGGTGTGCCACTCCTGTGGGCATATGCCTTCACAGCACCTTGGGTGGGGCAAGGGGATCTCTATGGGATTCAGCCCAGTAGGAGCCCCTCCTTGCTTTCAGAAGTGGACCAGAGGTGAGCTCATCAACCAAAAGGCAGGTTGGTCAATGCCTGTATCTGGACCCATGTGTTTGTCAAACCATCTACATCTATAATCAATAAAGCTGTGGCAAGTTATCTCCCACTGTAATTTGGTACCTGTGGCTATTTGTGTTGCGACCTTGCCCTTGGACATGCAAGGACTGTATTTCATAACACAGTGATGCACCTGATATTTATAAGGATGTTTAAGCCAGAATTGTATACACACTAACACAAGAACAAGTCTCCTTGCAGTGTATGATGTTGACCTCTTAATAGATCTTCGTAGGATTACAGTTTAAGTCAGGAGTGGAAGCCATGTGACCCTCCAAATGTTGTTGGAGTGCAGCTTCTAGCATCCCTAGCCTGTGGTGAGGAATACTAGAAGTCACAGTCCAACATCCATCTGTACAGTTGCCAGGTCAGGAGCATCTCTGGCCCTGAAATTTCAGAGTGCAATCCCTGACAATGTTCCCTAGTGATGTTTGTGAAGGGGATAAGAGATGTGTGAGCAACACACAGTGATATGTATGTATTCACACACACACACACACACACACACACACACACACATATTTATAAAGCAGTGCTCTCATTCTAAGATTCTGCCCCCAGCCCTGAGGATTGAAGAAGAGGCTCCAGGCCTTGAGATCCAGGATTCTCATTATACTCCATCTCCTTTTTGCCACTAGAGCAATGGGGGTGCTTAGACAATATAGAGCATGGCTCTAACCATATTTCATACTGTCTCTCAAGCTTTCCCTTTAGTTATCAATGCAAGCAGAGAATCAACTCCTGTGACTCCAGCAACTTCCAATGCTCTATAGTCAAACAGAGACTGCTCCCTCCCAGTTTATCCTTCTTTCTCTTTCTCTTCTGGTGAAGATAGTGATGAGTCACAACCACATAGAGCTCATCTATCTAAAATTCATTCCTAGTTAGATACACATCAGAAAAACCAAATTTATATATAGAAGCATCAAGAAAACTTTTCAAGCATTTCACTTTAATGCTCCTTGCTCACCTTTTATTTTCTGGAAATTTGGTCCTAGTGGGACACAGTAGAGACTGAACACATCAATTTACATGAATTCTTCTGAAGGATTTTCTGTGGTTTTTTTCTGGGCTGTGAGGCCATGTTATTGAAGAGTTTATTCCTGATGTTTCACCTGCATCTGTGACTGGATGCCAGCCACAGATGCAGGCAAAATGTGAGGAATAAACACTTCCAGAACACAGCTTCACAGCCCCAAAAAAAAACACATAAAGCCAATGGATGCTGGCCGTGAAAGCCTTTGACTTCACATCTTTTGAAGGAGTCTGCTTTTTAACAGATCTAGGACTTTATCAGACATGGAAAAATAGCATTATAAGGACACCAAATTAACTGGAAAGGGTGTGCATACCAGATGACATGCTTTCTATTTTTGTCTGGTCAAAAAGGCATTCTTTTTTATTGAGGGGCCAAGCCATCAATAGATGTCCCATGGCATTTTTTTGTGAGCATTTGAAAACGTGTGCCATTGTCCTCTTGTGATTATATCATCAATTGGTGGTCCTGCCAGAACACTTCTGGGTGAGAACACAAAAGCCAGGTAGGGCACGCTCTTTTTATGAACCTCCCCAGTTTACTTTGATGTTTTTAAGTGTGTTTCTGTGCTTTTGTGTACATTTTGTATGTTTATTTTGCTGTATTTTTAATTTAAACAATACTCGCGTATTCTTGCGAGAATTGCCGAGATCATGAATGCGGAATTAAACAGAGCTGGTGTTCATGCTCTGGTAATGCTGGGGCTGCTTTTTCTCACTATTAAAGTTAAGTTTGATTAAAAGGATTGTTGTGCTGGAACAAGTACACTGTAAAATATGGTGGGATAGAAACGTTTATGGAGGTTTGTCTGATAAAGTCTCTAGTCTACATCGTTCTGTAAAAGAGGCTAACACTTTCCTAGTTTTCCAGTTTGGTTTCTCCAAACCTTTTTTTGTTTTAACCCCTAAACCTATGTGTGTGGCAGATCCATTTGCTGATCCAGGCCCAGTTTGTTAGAATGTCCTGGACTAAGAACTTTAACAGACGTGGCAAAAATCATTCAAAAATGACACCAGTATAGCGCGAATGGGCCCCACTATCGCACAATGTTCTCGTGCTCATGTATTCATCCTGTGTTTCAGCTGCAAATAAGGTGTTGCTTTCTAATGATGGGAAAAGCCATAAATATATCTTCAAAAGCCCTTTTTTCATGGCATTGCAGAACATGCAAAAACACGTCCCGCTATAATTGCAAGATACAGCATTAATGGGTGGTCCTCTTTTGCGCCTCCCTTTTTGCCAGCAAGAAAACATCCAGGTGACAATGGGAAAACCATGCATATGATGCTCTTTTTATGAACTCTCCCAGTAGGTTTGCATGTTTTTAGGTTTGTTTAACTGTTTGTTCATTTAATTTGGAAATTAAGGGGTTTTACTGTTTTTAAGCACACTTGTGTCTTGTCGTGAGAGCAGCAAGAATGTCACCCATGCTAAATCATGAAAGTAAACTCCCATTCTTAAAGTGTTAGTGGTGGTGGTGGTTCAATAATTCCGTGGTGGTTCTTTCGCACAATTACAGAAATGTGCAATAATAAGTGTAATAATGCCACTATGTTTCTGTTTTCCTCTTTCTCAGCATTAGAGCGTTTTTAGATACTAGTCTGATAATGTCCATAGTATAGTCTGCCCCAAGTTTTTTTCTTGGGTATCTGGGAAGGCTAGAACAGTTGGCCTATGGATTTGGACTGGGAAGTAACTACAGAACAATAAAACTTGCATCCTCTAAGTGTCTGAGGAGCCTGCATTTTTACTCCCAAGAACTGCAAGGTTCTAAATAAGACACTGGTGTGGAAGGTGATAACAGACCCCTTGCTCAACACAGAGGAAGAAAACAAAATGAAAAGGACAGAACCTAATAGTTATTCACAATATCAGAAGAAAGACAGGGAAGATAAAAATCCATTTTAATCAGCTTGCATCAGAGACAACACAACTGTTACATAGTGAGCTTGCTGCAGGTAGAATTCTCTTCCAGCTAAGACTGTTGCATTTTGCTTACAAAACTAGCATGTTTAGACTCCCTCTTGTGCCATTTTGACTATGTAAGGAGTCACACATGGAAAATAAGTTTGCTAATATTGAGAATGTTTACAATGCCTTTTAATTTTTTTTATTTGATCTTTTTTATTTCCCAGATCACTTGATTTATTTAGACTGTGAGCCCCTTGGGCATAGGACCAATAATGTTGGGAGGAAACTGTTGTAACCTACTCAATGTTCATGTGATCTGGCTGAATATTCATAAAATATATAAATAATAAAATATTCCAAAGGTCTTTATAAATGTGGAACAGAGGAAAAACAGTAGGCATGATGAAGGAGAGTAATTTCTAAAGCACCCAAACAGTGGAAAGACATTAAAACCAAATGTGCATTCTTGGGTGGGAGGACAATGCCAACCTTTGAGGACTGGTGAAATATTGAGAAGATGTCATGGGCACCTTCACAACAAAGCTGGCCTGATGGGTACGGCTAGTTACAAAACATCCCTTTTCCAGAAAGAAAAGTTGAATGAAAACTTTCTGAAGAATAACTCATTTGAATTCACAGCTTTCTTTCCTAGAGAGTCTTCGGACTTTTTCAGACAGCACTTACCGCTTTAGAAGCTTGCGAGACAGGTACGGCGCTATCGTGCAACAGGGGGTCCGTTTGCCCCTCTCACAAAATCATCAGTGTCACAACAATGGAAGTTGCGTGTGAGTAAAATATGGTGCAGCTGCCTCCAATTGTACATGAAAGTGACACTGTCGATTTCGCGAGAGGGACGGCAGCGTCCGAAACAGACTCCCTGCCACACGACAGCACCATACCTGTCTCACAAGCTTCTAAAGTGGTAAGTGCTGTCTGAAAAAGTCATTCATTTAACAGAAGGCAAGCTGACCATTCCCCAAAGCACTTCTCAAATCACTTTATTTTGTCAAATTTATTCCCCAGGTAATATGTTTACCCCCAAATCACACATACAGAACACACCCCACACATACTGCAACATGCAAAATTCTCTGTGTGTCTCTCTTCCTCTCAGTTAAACCTCTCCACCTGAATCACTGCTATTTTCTTTCTTTCTTTTACACATATGTACTTTATACACTCCTGTCTATTCACAGACATGCAACTATGGACCCCATCCATCCATCATGCATGCACATGTCTCTCTTGCCTATTCCTGACCATCATGCAAACACCTAAAGTGGGAGGAAATCATAGGGGGTAAAGTATCTTTGTGCTTGAGGGGAGCACTGTTCTGAAGTCTAAAATTTACATCTGACTTTAGTGTCCCTGTTCCCATTTTCTGACATAATCTAAAGAGATCAGTATTAAAAAATCAGAGGCCCGTCTAAACAGTGAAAATAGCCCTCATGGAATTCACTGGGAATCCTACCTGTCTAAATGGGATCCGGCACCAATCCACACTATTCAGAAGGAGAGGGGCCCAAAATGGCAAAAACAATGCAGTAAAAGCCTTCGCAGATTTTTCCATACTTTTTCAAAAACCGCGAGAGGGTGCGCATTTCTGCTCATTTGGACTATCCAATGACAGGAAATCTGAAGGGAAGCACAAAGCTGATTGGCCAGGCAAGAATGGGGACAGGGCTTGCTAGGAGGGCAAGCGCCTGCTGCTGCCATGTTGGATTTTCGCTTTAGCAATCGCTCGCTAAGGTGACAAAACAGGATGAATATTTTCTGTTTTGCTTTCATATAAAATTGGAAAATTGCTCTATCACACCAGTGCACCTTGAGATGACTTTTTTTTTTTTTTGGAAGAAAATGGTGGCAGTGGATAACTAACATGAGTAAATCACTCATGACCGCCATCCAGAATGTAAGGCTTATGTGGGCTTCTGAGGCCAGAAAAATATATTTAGACATGTCACTGCTGCTGCGAGAAGCCAATACTACAAGGTATTTTGGATTTTTTCCCCTCATGTAGATGGGACCCAGGAAATTGCAAAAGCACTTTTGCTGCAGCCTCATACAACCCTTATGAAGCAAAGAAATGGACTGGTGGTACTTCATTCTGACCTGTTCCAGGGGAGAGTTGCCAAGCAGAATAATCTCATCTTTGACATCCTTCTCAAACTGCTCAATGTAAGGCAGAACATCTTCTTCAGCGTCAGCTTCCTCACAAAGATTAAAAGTCTTGTTATACCTGATAGGCCATCCAGAATCTAATGTATCTTCATCTTCATCATGTTTGTCTTCAACATGTTTTTCTAGAGACAGGGAAGGGAACATATTAAGCTTCTAGTTTGCTTTTCACTAGAACCTCCAGTTCATCAACTGGAACCAAGTACAAAAGTTGCCTCCAGTCTGAGTGCATGCTTAGTCCAGGAATTTGTTTGCAATGCCAGAATTAGCGCTCACATTCATGTCTTTTCACAAACTATTCTTTCTTGATTTTATCATCCAAATTTATGGGGGGGGGGCTTTTTGTCAGTGTTTTTTAGTCAGAAATCTTTGGTAATCTATTGCAAATCACCAGGATATCTACAATAGATCCTCACCTAGTATCCTCCTCATAATTACAGGGAGTATTTGTCTATCATACAGTTTTATACTTCTATGATATTTGGGGTGATCCACAAAAAGCTATGAAATATGCTTCAGTTTAAAATGGAGCAGTGCCAACAGTAGGAAAATGCTCAGTTTTCAAACAGCTAGAAAGAGCAAGATAAAAAATACACACATTTCAGATGTGCCACCCAGTCATCATTTAATCTGTTGGCCAAAGGCTCAGAGAACCAACAGCTAAGAGTGTCCCTGGGAACTTAATACCACTTTCCAGGAGAAGTTGCCCTGTATGAAATCCTTTCCAGCACCATCCCACCCAATGGCATCTATCTGCCAAAGCATTTGGTTCTCCAGTACTCTGCATCTCCCCCCAGTTAGCTAAATCTTAAGGGCACACTTAGACCATCAACCCTGTAGCTCCATCTATATTCACACAGGTAGGGGAACAGCTTCAAAGAGAAAGAAAGAAGAAGAGACTACCTAGACTTTAGCTCCATAAGGTTAGGTAGTTTTCCCAAGTATAAGGCTTGCACCACTTCATGGAATCCCACAAATCAGCCCCAAGGGCTTTTTCCTCAATTGTCAGGTTGTCATTCATATGTAGAACAGTGGTTGGAAGTAACATGGTAAAAGAAATAGGCTTTGAGTAACAAGGGACTCCATCATGCACTTCAACATCCTAATTTTCTTTTCTGCAAGCCCATCCTCCCCTGGAGATGCTGGGTTTGTGGTCTTGTGCCTAATGCCCCTCCTACACATCCAGGTCTGCAGACTGTTGGATAAGAATTCCCCTCCCCTATCCATCACTAGACTGGAAACCTTATGAGGAGGAAATTTGCATTCCACCATGTTCACCCACTCACAGAACCTGTCTGCAGCCTGATTTTTCTCCTTCAGTAAGTATACATAGGTGTACTTCGTATTTCTGTCCCTCTCTCTCTGGCTTTTCTTCGCAAACGAATATTCAGGAAGGACTCATCCCGCACTTTCCGCAAGTGCACTGATGACTAAAAAGGCCAATCTGAAATAAACAAGTCCAGTTGCGGAAAGCACAGCAGAAGGTCTCCTTGGGTGATATTTCCGGGTTGTGATTCTTTCTTCATTGTCGTTTCTCTTCAAGACTTGTTCGGCGTGAGCTCTCAAATAAGGCTGCAGCATTGTGGATAGTGCATCTCCATGCCTCCCAATGTGAGGCCAGGGTGGACCATTGTTGGTGATCAATTTGGCCGAGCCTGAGATGTTGTTTCAGGGAGTCCTTGTATCGCTTTTTTGGAGCACCCCTCTTATGCTGACCTGTGGCGAGTTCACCATAGAGTACTATTTTTGGGAGGCAATGGTCCTCCATCCTAGAAACGTGCCCTGCCCAGCGCAGCTGTGTTCTCAATATCATGGCCTCAATGCTGGTGATTCCTGCTTGCTCAAGGACAGGAACATTCGTCACGTAGTCAGTCCAGTGTATACTCTCATAAATAAATAGTGGTTACGCCCTTCAGTGGGCTTATAGGGGCCTGCCAAATCAGCATGGACAACCTCAAAGTGTCTCTTGGTGACACATTGGGTCTTTTGGCAATAAGGAAAGCTTTCACCTTTACTTTTCTGCACATAGCACATTCTAAGAACCTTGGGCAGTGTTTCATGCTTAGACCAGGGCACACTTTTGCTAACTCCTTTAACCCTTTGTAACTAGCATGACCCATTAGCCTGTGGTAGTAATGAGCACACTTATCATGTAGGAGTACATTGTCTGCAGGATTCACATATGTCACCTTCCCTTTAGGCAACATGTAATACAACCCATGTTACTTTATCCCTTTTGCACAGACATTATTCATGTTATGCTTTTCTGTTACTGTACAGTGTTCCCCCTTAAATATCACTTCATAACCATCAGCAGTCATTTGGGACACACTCAATATACAATTCTCCAGTTTGCTAACACATAACATATTTTCAAAATCTTTGCCAAAAGATGGCACATATGCAGTGACCATTTTCTGCACCTTGCTGGGAGCACCATCTGCAAGGGTAATATTGGTTATGGACGCATTTTTAACATTGCTTAACAAGTTTAAGTCATTCACCATGTTGTGTGTCATCCCACTATCAAGTAACCAGATTCTTCCCTCAATACCATCAGGATGGTGCTTTGCTAGGAAGGCATGGTTTGCAGCCTGAGAGGATGCACCCCTCCTTTGCCCTGTAGCTGTGCCACTCCTCCTATCCTATGCAGGCATTTTACAGTCCTTCTGAAAATGTCCAGGCTTTTTGCATCTGAAACAGCACTTCATGTAGCTGCAGGCTAACTCCTCTACAGGTGCCTCTGTTTCAGTGCTCTCCTGATTGTGTCTGGTAATTTGTGGCTGCTTATTCCCCTCTGTCTGGGAATCAAATTGCTTGCATTGGACCTCTTCCAGAATACGCCCAGCTACCAGGTCTACAGACAACTCACGCTCCCTGGTGGTCTGCAGACTGTACATTAGTGAATCTCATTCCTTTGGCAAACTGCCCAATAAAATAAAACACTTATGGGCTTCTGGAATGTACACCCCTCTATTGGCCACCTCTTGAAAAAGCTGCCTCATTTCCTCCAAATGGGTTTTCACACAGCCTCCAGTAGACAGCTTTGTGTTATAAAGTCTCTTAGTCCGTATCATCTTTGAGAGGCAGGACGAACTCTGATGAACTGTTTTCAAAGCTGTCCAAAGCTGAAAGGCTGTCTTTACTGCGGCCGCGTGTATTAACTGGGAAGGGCTGAGCGATAAGAGAATTGCAGCTCTAGCCTTCTGGTCTGCTAGCCTGAATGCTGCTATTTCATCTTCTGAACCCTCTAGGATCACACTTTCATTCTCCAAAACATGCCACAAATTGTCCTTAATTAATAAAGCGTCCATGTATAAACTCCATGCTGAATAATTTCCATCAGCCAGCTTTTCAAAGCAGATGAAACTATTATCTGCCATTCTGCTGACTGAGTCAACAATTCTCCAGCTATGAAACACAAACAGCTGGCAGCACTTCAAGGTTACCTGAAGATATTACAGAGTCTGGCTGAAACTTAACTGTTTCTCAGCCAACTAGCCAAAAACACTCAAAACAAAAGAGTTTCTGGGAACTTTTCTGGGTGCACCTTATCTAATCTGAGATCAATCAGCTGGGCCCATAACCACTGACAGGGGATGATAGGACACTCAATCCCCAGGAGAAGCCAAAAACTATCTCAGGAGACTTAGTAGGAACCTGTTCCCATGAATACTCACACACAGACTGTTTGACGTCCAAATAAACAGGAGGCACTTTTATCTCCAAAGTCAAACAGTTGCAATATATATACAAATATTTACAATTGAAGGAGAAACTGCTTCACCAGGCATCAGCATTCACAAGAAGAAGAGAGTGAGCTTTGGACTAGCTCATATATATATATATATATATATATATATGAGCTGAGGACATTTATATTATATACAGGACATTTGCCCTCTAGTGGCCTGACTAGGCATGACTTGATAGTTCATGGAGTCAGCCATTATGACTCAGCATGATTCTGCAGTTTTTTGGCCATTTTATAATGGAGTTCAGTCTCTAACCCCTGATATCTGCTGCCTTCCTTCTTCTCAGCTTCCTTTCTTTTTTTCTTTTTCTTTTTCTTTTTTTTCTTTCTTTTCTTTCTTTCTTTCTTTCTTTCTTTTTTTTTGCTCTCTATGGAACTGTCGCTCAGTTGTTCCCAAAGCCACTGCTGTTCCTGATCTCTTTTTCTCTAGTCATCTTCACCTTCTTGCTCTTACTGAAACCTGGCTCCATGCCCATGACATTGCCACTTCAGCTGCCCTCTCATTTGGAGGACTCTCTTTCTCCCATGCTAGTCACCATGAGGGTAGTGGGGAGGGGTGTGTCCTCTGTTATCTAGTTATCTGATAGAATGTGTCTTCTATTATCTGTTGAAATTTGTACCAGTTTCAACTTTTCTCTTTTCCACGAACTCACTGTTTCTCTTCGTTTGAGGCTCATACTGTGAGACTCTTTTTGCCTCTGCACCTATTGTCCTCCTGGCCCTTTTTCAATTTTTATCTCAGATTTTGATTCTTGGTTGCCTTTTTTTCTCTCAGATGATATTCCCACTCTTATTATGGGTGACTTTAATATTCATGTGAATGACCCCAATGACCCTTCTGTCTCACATTTTCTTTCCTTATTGTCTTCCTTTGGACTCCAGCTGTGTTCTGACTCATCCACTCATTCTTTTGGCCTTTGCCTCTATCTTGTTCTTATTAAAAATTGCTCCACCTCTTGCTTTTCCGTTACTGAATTCCCTTTGATTACCGACTTGTTTCATTTGCACTTGCTCATAACCCACTTTCTTGTCATCCCATTATTACTCGCTCCTTTTGAGACCTTCATTCCATTAATCCTGAAGCCTTCTCTCTTCTTTGCCCTCATCCCTGCCTTCCTTTAAGTCTGTTGATTCTCTAGATTCAGCTGTTTCTTTACTCAACTCAACTTTGTCCTCAACTCTTGATAGTTTTGCCCCTTTGTCAGCATGCACGGTCCCTCCCTCTAAGCCTCAGCCATGGCTTACTCCCATTGTTCGGTATCTTTGTTCCTGCTCTCATACAGCTGACCATCTGTGGAGGAAGACTAGAGAGTGGGCAGATTATATTCATTATAAATTTATTCTTTCTTCTTTCTCTTGTGCCATTTCTTTGGCTAAATAGACCTATTATGCATTACTGATCCACGCTAATTCTCATGTCCACAGCGTCTCTTCTCTACTTTTAATTCTCACCTTCACTTCTTCCTCCTCACTGTTTGCTGATGATTTTGCAACTTTTTTCAGTACTAAAATTGAAACCATCTGTTCTTCTTTCCCTGTTCCTGAATCCTACTCATTATATCAACTGCCCACCTGTTCTAAATTCTCTTCTTTTTCCCTTTCTCGTTTGATGAACTATCTTAAATACTGACAAGTTCGCAAACGAAGAATGGCTATGGTAAAGATGATGATGCTTCCATAGCTGTTATATTTATTCCAAAATATCCCAGTACTAAATAATGAGAAATTTTTTGATATGGTGAATAGAGATTTGAGTAAATTCATATGGATGAATAAGAAACCTAGAATTAATAGGAAAATACTCCATGACTCTAAAGAAAGAGGAGGTCTAAGTCTCCCAGACTTTAGAAGTTATTATCATGCAAGCTGCATTTAATGGATTAAAGAATGGTTGACACTGAAGAACACAAGACTCCTACAGTTAGAAGGTTTTAATCTGTGTTTTGGATGGTATGCCTATGTCTGGTATAATAAAGCTAAGATCCATAAAGAATTCACACATCATTTTATCAGACGTGCCCTACTAAGAATATGGTTGAAATACAAAACAAAATTTTACCAAAAGATACCAGTATGGCTGTCCATTCATGAGGCGTTCCATAAGAAAGAGAATTTGTTTAGAGATAGAAGGTTAACCTATAAAGATATACTGAAAAAAGTAGGAGGAGTTTATATTATGAAATCTCAGGAATAATAAAAGAAAATACATGTTGCCATTGGTTTCTTTTTAGACAAATATCTGAAAATTTTAAAAAAGACTCAAGATTGGAAGGAATTGAAGAGGAAATGACAGAACTGGATAAAATACTGTGGGAAAGAAAAGATAATATGTTATCAAGAATTTATTAATTAGTTCTAAAAGTGAACCTAGAACAAGAAATAATAAAAGCATACATGATAGCATGGGCCTGAAACATTAAGAGACCAATAACCCTAGAAGAATGGGAAAATTCTTGGACAAAAAATATTAGATTAATGAGAAGCAATAGTTTAAAGGAAAACTACTATAAATCCATCTTTAGATGGTATCTGACACCTGAGAAGATTGCAAAAATATACAAAAATTATTCGAATTTATGTTGGAAATGTGATAAAGAAGTGGGCACATACTATCACGTATGGTGGGGTTGCAGAGAAACCAAAAATTTTTGGAAGAAGATCCACAATACTATTTGTGACTGCTTGAAGATAGACTTCCAGTGTAAACCGGAGATCTATCTATTGAATATACTACAAGGAATAAATAACCAAGATTTGAAAAAATATTGGAAAATTATATTATACATGATATCTGCCGCTAGAATGATTTTTGCAAAATATTGGAAAAGCCAAGGAACTCCACAAATTGAAGAATGGGTGTTTTGACTTTATGAAATGTATGAAATGGACAAATTAACAATTATACTAGATGAAAATAAAACTCAGAAAAATTACGAAGGCTGGAAGATGCTGATACCCCTGTGGGAAAAAAACAGGGGGGGGGGAATTAGCAACAATAGGCATTGAATAACCTATATATAGAAAAAGTGTAAATGAAGAGAAACAGAAACTTTTTAAATGGACAAGGAAAGGGGAAGAGAAGAAGCATGAAATACACACACTTGAATAGAAGAAGAAGAAATACGGAAGTTTTATGTTATATATGTTACATATTGTATGTTTGATATCTGTATACTGGTATACTGGTATATCTATATAAGTATTGGTGTGATTGAATAGTGATTGTATGTTTACCACATGTTTATGTCTTTGTTTAAACACTTTATGTAATAAAAATTTTGGGAAAAAAAATACTGACAAGTTCAAATCTTCTACCTGCTCTCTGGATCCTGTTACTTCTCACTTTTTAATTACTATCTCCCCCACTATTCTCCCTTTTCTTTATTAATCTGTCCCTTCCCTCTGGTTCATTTCCTTCTGAGTTTAAACATGCCACAGTCTCTCCAATCTTCAAAAAGTCTTCACCTGACCCACTCTCTCTCTAATTATCATCCTATTTCACTGTTGGCTTTCCTCTCAAAAGTTGTGGAATGCGCTGTTTACCCACGGTGCCTCACCTTTCTTTCTCATACTTCTCCATTGGATCCTTTTCAGTCTGGATTTCATCCTTTACATTTTACAGAGACATATCTCAGAAAAATAACAGATGACGTCCTCTGGGCCAAGTCAAAAGGCCTATACTCCACCCTTATTCTCCTTGATCTTTCTGCAGCCTTTGATACAGTTAATTATGTTCTTCTATTAGATTAACTTCATGATTTAGAGTTCACTGATTCTATTCTCAGCTGGTTTTCATCGTATCTCTCAGGTCAGTCATTTATGGTGGTCATGAATCCCCCTCCTTTCCCCTTTTGGTTGGGGTTCCTTGGGGCTCCATCCTGGGCCCCTTATTGTTCTCTATTTACACACTATCTTTAGGTAATCTTATCAGCTCATATGCGTTTCAATATCACCTTTATAATAATAATAATAATATAATAAAATGTTATTTCTATCCCGCCCCTCTGCAACGCAATCGGGGCAGCTTACAATATAAAACTCCATAGACACAGTACTCTAGCCCATCCACCCCTTAAAATAATATTAAATTATAAAAGATTAAAAACATACAGTAATTAAAATATATAAATTAGTAAGAAAAAATTAAAACATACAACAGTTTTTTAAAAATCTAATTGCAGCTCAGAAGGACAGCCGAGTCTTGGGCCGGGATAGTTTTTGCTGATGATACTCAACTGTACCTCTCTACTCCCAAACTTTCTCTGGATTTTGAACATCTCACTATAGCATGTAACTACTCCTCTTTCCCCTTAAACCTTCTTTACATTGTACATTTTCCATTACTATCGATAATGTACCCATCCATCCTGTGAATGAAGCATGGAGTCTTGGCTTTGTCTTTCATTCCTCGTTGTCCTTTGTTCCTCATATTGAGGCTGTACCAAAGTCATGTCAATTTTTCATTTATAACATCACTAAAATTAGACCTTTCCTCTCTGCTTCCTCTGCCAATACGTCAGTTCATGCTTTAGTCATTTCCTGTCTTGATTACTGCAATCTTCTTTTGACTGGTCTTCCATTATCTCATCATAGTCCTTTGGTTTCCATTCTTCACTCTGCTGCTAAGATTATATTTTTGGCCCATCATCTTGATCATGTTACCCCACTTTTGATATCCCTCCATTGGCTACATATTCCCTCTAGGATTCAGTATAAGCTGCTTGTTCTGACATTCAAGGCCCTGCATAACCTAGCTCGTCCTTACCTTACAACTCTTATCTCTTTTTACCAGCCTGTTAGAAATCTTTGCTCTACGAATTCTGGGCTTCTTATCCAGCCAAGGGTTTCTTCCTCCTTGGCTCGACTTCATCCTTTTTCTCTTGCCACCCCTTATTCCTGGCATCACCTCCCAGTAAACTTTAAGACTGTTTCTTCCCTTGCTGTTTTTAAATCCAAATTGAAAACTTTTTTGTTCTCTCAAACTATTGGAATTTTGGATTAATATTTATATCTTTATCATATTTAATTACCTGTACTTATTATTTTGTTTTATTCTGCATTATGTGTATGTTTTTTCTTTTTCTCCTATTGTATTTTAGCATTTTATATTATTGGAATAGTTATAATTGTTTTATTCTGTAACCTTTTGTAAAGCACCCCGTACATCAATGGCACTATATAAAATAATAATAATAAGCAAGTAAATGTGCACATTAGGAAACCTAAATTTAAAAATGTGTGAATTTCAGTGAAAGGAAAAAACAGAAATTCTCACAACCCAATTTAAAAAAAAAAGGACAGAGGGAAAAATATAAGTGGAAATTTCAGAAACTCGGAGAAGTTGAGATGGAGAGATTTCAACATCACTAAGGACTTTATCAGACTCACCAAATATGGCATCATAACAATGCATAATGAATGTGAAAGGGTACGCATACCAAACAACGTTGTCCTTTAGCATTCCCCTGCTGTTAATAAGGTGTACTTTTTTATTGATGGGCCAAGCCATCAATAGATCTGCCATGGCATTTTGTTCCCAGCATTGCCAGCATTTGAAACCTTGCATCATTTTTATCTCGTGAATACAGCGTCAATGGGCAGAACACTTTGGGTTGAGAATGCAAAAGTCAGGTGGGGATGCTTATTTTATGAACCTCTCTGGTTTACTTTGAACTTTTTAGTGTGTTTCTGTGCTTATGTGTACTTTTTGTGTGTTTCTTTTGCTGTATTTTAAATTTTTTGCCGTGCTCGTGAGAATCACCAAGATAACAAATGTGGAAGTAAACAGAGCTAACATTCATGCTCCAATAATGCTGGGGCTGCCTTTTGTCACAATTAAAGTTCAGTTTGATGAAAAGGGTATTGTGCCAGGAAAAGAACACTGCAAAATGTGGTGCTAAAGAGATGCTTTTGGAGCTTCATTTGATAAAGTCCTAACACACATACTGAGTCTGTCTATTCAATAACAAGACTGATACAATAACCCATCTTTATCTATATGTATTACAATTCTAATGCTTGTCTCCCTCAATTTACTCCCCGTTCACACACACACACTGATGCAAATCTTGTTTTCCACTGGGCAAATGCATGGAGCGGATCAGTTTTGGTCAGCTGTTTCAACACATCTGTCGTTTTCTTCTTTACTTCATCAGTTGACTCAAAACATCTTCCTTTAAGCACCGATTTTACTTTAGGGAAAAGAAAATAGCCGTGTGGTGCCAAATCTGGCAAATATGGAGGATGTTCAAGTGTAGTAATGTATTTATTGGCCAATAACTGCTTCACAGAAAGTGCTGTGTGAGCAGGCACATTGTCTTCATGAAGAATGAAACCATTTCCCCACAGTTCTGGCCTTTTTTTTTCTGACTCTTTCTCTCAGCTTTGCCAAAATTTCCTTATAATAAGGCTTGTTCATTGTCTTGCCTTCTGGAATCCCTTGAGCCAAAATTATGCTCTTGATATAAAAAAAAAAAAACAAACAAACAATGAGCATAGCTTTGAATGTGGACTTGTTTTGACATGCTTTTTTCATTCTTGGTTATTATGGTGTTTTCCAGTGTATTGACTGTCGTTTTGTCTCAGGATCATACTGGAAGATACAGGTTTCATCACAAGTGATGATTTTTTAAAAAAGGTTTGGGTCCACCTCAAGTTGCTTCAGAATGTCAGCACAAATTTCCTTGTGTCACTCTTTTTGCTCTGGTGTGAAAACCCTAGGGATCATCTTGGCACAAACTTTTCTCATGTTGAGATCCTCATGCAAAACTTTCCATGCAGTGTCTTTGTCAATGTTCACAGCTTCAGCTATCATTCAGACACTGAGTCGCAGGTCTCCTTGAACAATCTGGCTGATTTTTTCCACAATTTCTTCCGTTCTTGAAGTGGAAGGTTGTCCAGGGAATTCATTGTTTTCCACATTCTCACGTCCTTCTCTGAATGTTTTGTGCCACTCAAACACACATGCACAAGACATGCAGTTTTCCCTGTATGCCTCAGTAAGCATTTGAAAAGATTCCATTGGTGTTTTGTTCCATTTTACTAAAAATTTCAAATTGACATGTTGCTCTCCTTTTAAACTTAGCATTTTTCTGGTACACAACAGAAAAAACAGCTGCTTTAAACGATGACTGACAATTAACTAAACAGTCAAGAGTGTTGATGTTTGTCATGCAGGTTCAGACACGTTCAAGGTCACCACTCAAGCATTCACAATCAGTTCTCCCTGATTTGTCTGAAAGGTAGGAACAGAGTCTCGTTGTTTAATAGACAGCCCTTGTATATGTTCAAAACATCATGTTTGCAGCAACATTGAAGTCATTATTTGTATTTATGAATGGTCCATCACAACTATAATATCATAGATAGAACCTTTAGAGCACATCCAGCCCATAATAGTCAGCAGAGACAATTCAGGTTTCAGCTTTCAGCCATGAGATGCTCGCATAGAGTGGGTGTATATCACATCATTCTCCAGTCTGACTCATTATCATCATAGTTATCATCTAAGAGTAGGAAATACCCGTCCTCACCAGCTACATAGATCCCTGCCTACTTTTGAGGGGGGTCCTTTCGCTCATACTAGATATACCCTCCACCAATAAAATACCAGTAAAAGTTTTCAGCCAGAAAAGGATGCTGCTGTAGGAAGTCTCCAGGAAGAGCAATTCTCCTTTAAAGTGAAGTGGGGCTCTCCATGTGCTTTTTTTTCTCTCCCTTCCCCCTTGGAAAAAAATAACCAAGAAAACCAGAAGCAGGTTTCTAGTCATTTCAGATTTGGGGGAGTTGGGTAGAGGGGATCATTCTATAGTGGTCCTCAGGGATGGAGAATTGGATCTCCAGTCCCCCAGAGTTTGACCACCTTTGTAGTAGTCCAAATACATCTGGAGGAGCGAAGAATACAGAAGTCAAAGATGATGGCAGGGCATTGGCGAACAAGATTTTTGCCCCCCTTTTTAATAGTAATGAACAGTATAGACATGATTTGGGTTTTCAGATTAGAGATTTTGGTAGTTTACCATGTGATGCCAACATCCCGCTCTCTTCATCTAGAATTGTCATAAGTTTCTCATAGAGACGTCTCTCATACAACTTCACAGGCGCTAAAAGAAATAAAGCAATGATGGTCAGAGTGAAACAGCTGATTACAGAAATCTAGATAATATTTAAGTTTAATTAATTAATCAATTAATCAATTGATATTTATATATTTAAAATATAAAGGAAATACAAGGAACAGAAAGAAAAGGAAAAGAATGAGATTTGTCTGGATAATTATTGCAACCCATTGCTTGTTAGTGTCCAGTTATGAAAAAGATTATATTTCTGCAAATACATAATATTTATAAATGATGCTGCAGTGTTTCTCAGAATAACACATTATAGTAATTCATTTTTTAAGTTGCAGATAGCATTTTCAGACACGGAAACTAGTGATGTGTTCTTCCCAATATGCCCTTCTAGGTGCAACAAGGAGCTTGTCTACATGGGCTAAATACCTGATCTTGCCCCCATCTCAGAACCCTGCAGTCCATATGATTCGGGGCATTTGCCCTGTTCTGCCCTTGAACAGTCCTCACCACGGAGGGGGAGGTAAGGTAGGGCCCAATAAACCATTTTTTAAAAAAACCTCTAGTTTATTCTGTTACCATGGGCAAAACCTGGATCAGGCCCTACATGTCAGCAAGATCCTGTCCAGCATGCCAGCCCTCACTGCCACCATCATTTCTCTGGCTCTCCCAGAAGCCAGAAAGGAGTCCCACAGCATGTGACCAAGGCTGGCCACATGCAGGGGGCCTTGGTCACATGTTGCAGGCCCCCTTGCTGGCTTCTATGACAGCAAAGGAAATAGCAGTGGCGGTGACTGCAGGGAAGGGCCAGCGTGCTTGTTTTGACTCCAGCCCATTCTGTACAGTTAGTGGGGGAAGAATGGCCCAGTTCTGCAGCCAGGATGTGCTAGCAGGGATCTGGCATATCCTGGCTTGTGTGGATGATCCCAAGATCTTGGGAAATTACTTTGAAAAGTAATTAGCGACAGTTATACTTTAAGGCCACCAAAGATAGTTTGTTGAAATTGTGGTTACAGCCTTAACATGAATTCTTTGCTTTCCTCTTTCTCACTGGTCTTCTCTTGGGCCAAAATTAGGTGTTGGTACATAGGATGTGTCCCTGCCTGTGACCCTTCAGGTTTTCCATATATGTTCTGCTGGAGGTAGGTTCCTCCATGGCTTGTTTTCTTCTTTGTATCCTAGCTGCCCCGATTGTTTTTAGCAGAGGGGCGGGGTATAAATAAATATTATTATTATTATTATTATTATTATTATTAGACCAGGCAAAAGAAACAACTGAGCTAAGAACAAAGAGAGGGATTTAAGGAGATGCACGAAGGATAAAATAATAAAACTACCCTTTAAAAATCTTATGTATTATTTCAAGTCAGTGTATTTCAACAAAGAAGAGGAAAAGGAAGCAGTGAGAAGGACAAAATACAAGTGTATCTTAAATTGGGATTTTCAAAAACAAGTCTGTGTCTACTAGATGCGCCTTATGAAAACATCTTTCTTCCAGTCTGGGGCATCAAAGATTGATTATGTCTGGAATTAAGAAAACTCTGTATTATGCTGTGGTTCTATAGATCTCAATCAACCTGAGATTGGCTGCTGTGGCTGACATACCTCCATTGGACTTCTGTATGGCTTTCAAGTGACAGTTCACCCAGAGAAATTCAAAAGGACAGCCACTTAGATGTGGCTTCCCAGGACACAGAGAGGCTTAATATATAAATTCAAACAAAAGGAACAATTTGGATGGACTTTTCTAAGGTCTTCTGTCTATTCCACATAACAACCCAAGGGAATGTTTAATAATTATATTATGTTCATCCTCCCAGTCCAGGAGGCCAAGCTCAACAAGATGTGAATGTTTCAAGTAGAGTGGAACTTTGATAACTTTACTGGAAGAGCTGAGTTGTTTCCTTATGTACAGGTTGACCCCCATATGCACTGGGGATATGCTTCAAGACCCCCCATGAATAGCTGAAACCATGGATAATCGATAATAATTATTTTCAATGAAGAATGCTGGAATTTGACTATAGAATCCCACTGGAGGACCTAGAAATGCCTAGAGAGAACATATATTGCTGGACAAGAGTAAGTGAAACTGTGGATACCAAATCCATGGATATGTGGGTTGAACTATATGTGTATTTGGCTAATCTTAAATGGCTAAGTAGTCAGACAGATCTTTAAACCATTTAGCTTGAAATTCCCTCCCCTTTGAAGCACGCAAAAGCCCATTTCTGCAATGTCTTTAACATGGCATTTTAGACTCTCAGCCAAATTAATCAAAACTTGGTTTAACTGGTGAATTACTAGTTACTTATGATCAGTTCATTGTCCAATAATAAAAATGTAACTGTACTCCATTATAACTGCAACCTAATAAGGGATAACTGTACTCTTTTGTGATGTTACTTTTGTTACTTTAATAGGACTTCAACAGATGTCCTGTGCTGTGCCTTTTGCTTCTACCTACTCCTGTATTGTGGGTGTTTAGGTGATGATGAAGTAGGTAGGACCTAGGAACGTCCTATCTACCTCATCCACTATTTTCATTCTCACAAGTGAAGACAAATAATTTCCACAATTTTCTCTCCACTGTGGAGAAAGCAAATAAAGTTATCACCTGGCATCTGCACATTCCAAAGTGTTTTAGGAAATTATTCTGCACTGAAATACACACAGTTTTTTGTGTGAGAATTGTGAGGGTTTGTGCAAAATAACACAAGATCCTACATCATCAGATGTAGCTGCAAAGATGGAGCACCATCATTGTAACTAAGCCTGGCAATGCCACACACCCCCTCAAAAAAAACCCACCTTTTCAGTCTAGCAGCACCCCAACCAAATGGTTTCTAAGATACTGCAGACCAGGGTGCTGGAAAATGACTTCTGCAGCACTCACCAGGGCATGACAAGAACAAGCAGTTGGAAAGACCCCTTGGGGTCCAGTTACAACTGCTTGTTTTGGTGTGCTCCGTGACTGGAAAAGAACTGCCGGCATAATTTCCCAGTTTCCTGATCTGTAGCACCTCAGAAAAACATTGGTTGGGGGGTTGCCAGATTGAAAACAATGGATTTGGGGGAGGTTTATAATGACCATAAACATGACTCCCTAATAGTTAGGAGACTGTAAATCAAATTTAGAATCTCCTAACTGCTAAACTTGATGCTAGCCCCTGTTTTCAGGGAGCCACGTGTGTTTTTCATGCACGTTTGCTGTTTTTTGCACAGAAACCAGCAATCTTGTGCATCAAAAATAATGTACCAATAAAAAGCAGTCTTGCACAACAGAACCAAGTGCCTGTTGTTGTTGCTTTGTTGTTGTTGATTTGGCAAGATCACCGGGTTTTCTGCACAAAACTGGGAGGGGTTCTTTAACATTTTGGTTGTATGATCTTTGTTGTACAAGATTACTTTTTTGCAGAAGATTTTATGCGTAAGATTTTTGTTATGCATGATTGCTGGGTTTTGTGTGGCTGTTAGGAAACAATGTTATTTGGGCAAACACTCACAATTCCCATGCAAAACAACCATGTGTACTTCTGTGCAGAGAAAAAAAATTCTTGAAACATTTCAGGATGTGCAAATACTGAGCAAAAACTTCAAAATTCTTCTCACTGTGTTACTGTTCCCAACTGGATTTTCCAAGTGTCAGTAAACCCATTTTTTGACCAACAAAGAAATAATGGTGAATATTATTTCCACTCCTAGCAGACAGAGAGTATGTTTTATATCACAGGTTAGCAGTTTGTAGCATTCAGATTTTTAAGTAACCAAGAAATCACTTGAGTATCATTTGAGTATTAGTTGAGCTGAGTATCAGGAAGTTGTTGCTGTTGTGTGCCTTCAAGCCCTTTCTGTCCTGCAGTGACCTTAAGGTGAACCTATTGCATGTTTTTCTTGGCAAGATTTGTTCAGAGGGGGTTTGGCCTTCCTACGAGGCAAAGAGAGTGTAATTTGTCTGAGTTCACCCAGTGGGTTTCCATGGCTGAGCAGGGATTTGAACCCTAGTCTTGAACCCTAGTCTTTTTTTTCTCTGCACAGAAGACTAGTCTTCCAGTGTCTTAATGCAACACTCAAACCAGTCCACCATGTTGGCTCTCATCAGGAGATAGACATACTTTTTGACAAAAATTAGGACAGTAATAGCAACTAACTCCTTTGGGGGTTCTACTTTGGGGACTATAACTAAGTACTTTTTTTAAAGGAACTTTCACACTTCGTCAGTATAGGTTGGTGCTTTATCTGGGTTTAAGTTCAATTAAATTAAATATTTGATTGATAAGAATTGATGGAAAATATGGTGGTTATTCACCAAAGCAAAACTGAGAGAAGTGACCATACATTCTAGCTCAAAGTTCTCCCTCCCCACCCTGGACCTCTGTCTTTCTTTTGTGTGTTATATCTATTTGTTTTATCAGCATTTGCAGTATCAGATATGAAATTAGATAGTTTATAATTATGGAAGTGAGGGAAAAGAGGGTTGATCACAGGGAAGGTTTCAGGTTGGGCTGCAATGGTATATCTCTTGCTCCATTCTGCCATAAGAGGACCAATCAAAATAACTGTGGATTTTGATTTTTTAAAATCCAACTGTGGATTTTGATTGTCCTCCCCCCATACAAGAACAAGAAATGTTAGCATTTTCTTCTTCATCCACCTCAAGGGAAGATACTTTCTGCTGCTCTTGACAAAAGACCTTGCATCTGTAAGAACAATGTTTAAGCAAATTGAGAGAGTGAGTTCTGCAGAAGCTATGATAGCTCTGCTTTGTCGTGAGGACTTTCACAAATGAGCAATCTTGTAGGGAATCCTTTTCATTCATCAGGTAGTCTTTCTGTGCTTGCTTGGGTATAAATGTGTGCATATACATGCTTTGCTTTACAAAAGAGAAGTGCAGAATTTTTGTACAGAGGCTTTCTGTGCAAATCACAGAAACTTCTTCTTTTTCTTTTTTTTAAGTCCTTTTTGTTCTCATGCTGATGGCAACAGCTCTTGTGGAATGATTTCTCAACCCGCTATGATGGTCTCTCTCATCACGAATGAGATATTTCAAAGACATTTTTCACATCCTTGCTTCTTCCTTTGAGGTCCTTTAGTTGAAAATTAATCATGAGAAAATCAGTTCAGAAGGCAACGATTTTCTTTCAGCTGTCCTCGTACAGAATATCAACCTATGTGCACTTCAGAGGTTTGTTTCTTTCTAAGTATATACACATGTATGTATCACTCTCTAAGTCTCTTTAAAAAAATACAACAGCCCACCAAGTTAGAAAATACACATAACTAGGTCCATGTCCTTGAGGCGACTTACAGAAGAGCATTTTTAAAAAGGAAATGCAAGGTGTGCCTTCCATCTATAATGCTTCTCCCACACAGGGGGATTCAGGAGATTTTCAGACAGGAATGAAAAAAGTGTTCCATCCCGCAATCTCCTCTCCTGCCCCTCTCCAATCCCTGTAACACCCCAAAATAAAATGTTTTCAAACATACCTTAATTGCAGCTCCTTGCCTTGGCAGGGCAGCTCAGGAGTGAATGGAGCTTGAACAGAGCTCCTTTCACTTCCTGGATTGAAATCCTGGCTGCTCTCACAAGAAGACAAGAGCGTGGGAAATTCAAAAATAAAAACAAAAATACTACAGTAAAAGTAACACCAAGCACAAAAACATGCTTAAATCATTATAAGTTACTCGGAGAGGGTACAAAAAGTGTGTCATTTACCTCGATGTCGCAAGTGTTCTGAAGTGTTCTGGCAGGTACCTCCCACTGATGTGGGGATCACGCCAGCATAACAGGCACAATTTCAATCGCAGGTCATTCCGTTACAGAAATGGAATAGAGATTCATTGACTGCTTAGCCAGTCAATAAAAAGAAGAACCAGCATAACAACAGCTGAACAAGAGCATGACAACACAGGAATGATGTTGTCTGAAATGCAAGCCCTTTAGTGTTCTCCTGGCGTCATTATCACGCCATATTTAGAGCATCTGATAATCTCCTTAGAGTCAAGGAAAATGCATCTTTTGTCCACAAAAATTTAGTTGTGAACCCACACAGGAAAAAAGCAATTATTTTGGTGACATCTTTCTTCAAAGCCAAACCTTGGGCTCTTTCTGGACTTTTTTCAGACAGGACTTACCGTGTAAGAAGACTCCAGAATAGTTACGACGCTATCGCGCAGCAGGGGGTCTGTTTCAGATGATGCCATCCCTCTCTCGGCATCATCCGTGTCACTTCCATGTATGATTGGAGGCACCCACGCCATATTTTACTCACGGAAGTGGTCTGTGAGTAAATTATGGCACGGCTGCCTCCAATCATACACGGAAGTGACACGGACGATGCTGAGAGAGGGACGGCAGCGTCTGAAATTGACCCCCTCCTGCGCGACTGTGTCATAACTATTCCAGAGTCTTCTTGCGTGGTAAGTCCTGTCTGAACAAATTCTCTGTGGCATCTTTCTTCAAAGCTAGACCTTGTGCTATGGGAACCATAGCACTATGGTTCCAGTTTAAATGCCATGATAATATCCTATGGAATCCTGGGGTTTGTTGTCTGGTGAGGAACTAGAGAATTCTAAATATCCCTCCCTAAACTGCAAATCCCAGCATTCCATAGGATGTTGCATGGCAGTTTAAATGGTCTCACAGTGCTATAAATTGTGTGGTATAAAATAACCAATTCGCCATGGTAATTCTGACTAGAAATTAACTAGCATGCTTAGGTGCCCATCTTACCCTACCCCAACTACAGTAGAGAAAGTCAGTTTAACACAATCTGGAAACAGAAAAGCAAACCAAATTTAACAAGGACTGTTTGTATCTGTTCACTAACACACTGTCCTTCATCAAAGACTACCAAGGCTTCCCCTCACATTTAGAGCAGCTAAGACTTATAATTTAAATTGTAAGCTGGATATTTAAATGGAACTGAATTTGTGATCTTTGTCACCTCATTTCCATGAATGGGAAAGAATATTCTGACACAAAAATTACATACTTAATTCTGCCTCACCTTCTTTGCTGACCTCCATCCCACACTGCCTTGGGTTTATTTCCTCATCCATCAGAGGGTCAAAGTAATTTCTGCTGCATTCATTTCCTGTGGAAAGTACATGAAGTAAGGGTCAGTGATTATTAGAAGCACATGAACCAAAATGTTAATTTTGAAATTCGACACTGGCATGCAAGAGGGGCATTTCTGCTACTAGTTTATAATTTTTTTTTAACAAGTCTTCTAAGCTGACTACTTTCATAATTATCATCTAGGGAAAGGTCAGAAAAGGTAATTTTGGAAACAAGTTCAGTTTATGTTACTTTTGTTCAGAACCTAATGAGAAAATTCTCAAATGTAGATGATAGGTTGATAAAAAAAAAGAACACCTCCACCTAAAATTAATCCTAAACCAAAATTATTCTTGAGATGGGTTCTGAATGTGACTGTTAAGGAGACTGTGTTTCACAGGTGACCCCTTCAATTCTAAGTTTCAGGTTTCACCACTGAGCTTTCAACATCTGGTGCATCTTTAATATTATTGTCAACCATGGAAGTGTTTAATTACAGAGGAGATGCTGCAAATACTGCCTCATTAATCTGAACAGCAATTGTATTAACTTGGGCTCAGCATCCACACAATGATTTTGATGAAATAAAAGCACCCATTTAGCAGTTTCAGTTTTGATTGCTGGCTGTGTGTACTGCTCCGGGAACTAATGAAATTTGTAAAAGAAAAGAAAAAATACATCAGCGGGCACACAATTGTATCTTTATGGCCTAAATGGGTTGCTTTATTATTTTCTCTTATGGGTCTCCTCCTTTAGACATGGGGACCTGATTGTATCCAGTCACTACAAAAGGCTGTGTCAAGAAATGGATGCTTTCCTCACTGCTAGTCTGCTTTCTCCCTTCCCCCGCCACCACATGCAGAAACTCCCATTCATGCTGGAGTGAGACATCTAGGGTACTTCCAGATGAGGCTTTGGTTTTGCAGTCTCCCTGCCTCAACCATGGAATTTTGTGAAGTGTCCAAAGGACTTGTGTCTCCATCGCAACAGGAAGTAAAGCAGCAATGCAGTTAGAACATTTCACCTTCCATTCTGCCTTGCTGCATGATCTTGGCATTCTTCAGCTGTACTTCCATTCTGGTCCCATGAGAGACAGTGGTAAACATGAGTCTTTTTTCTAACTGTAATCCGTCAGGAAAAAATCCTCATGTTTACCACCATCTCCCATGGAACCAGAACAGAAGAACAGCTGAAGAATGCCAATGCCATGTGGTAAGCAGAATGGAAGGCAAAATATTCTAGCGTCACTGTTGCTTTACTTCCTCATGTGATAAACCTCTCGGTCTTCCATTTGTAACCTCCTGTATTCACTCACTACTTTGTCTGATTTTCTTTTTAACAAATTGCTACAATACATCTGTTAAGGTGGGGAAAATGGAATAGCTACACAATGCCTTTTGGAAGCTTTTTCAAAATGCCTTGTAATTGTAAACCTCTGCAAGCACTAATAGACATGACCACCCTATTGGTGTGGTGTTTTATTTATTTATTCCAGTTACATTTCTATCCTGCCTTTCCTCCCATGAGCTCAAGGGAATGCTCGTGGCTCTCTTCAGCCTGATCTTAACCTCACACCAAATCTGTGAGGCAGGTCTGGCTGTGAGAGCATGACTGGCTGAAGATCAATGGGGATTTGAACTTGGGTCTCCCAAGTCTTCTCAGGCACTTCTACCACTACACCACACTGGCTTAGTGGTTAGCAATAACATTTGCTCTAGAGCTCCCTATGCTGATACACCAGATACATGCTCACTCCCAGGGCTCACATCAATGCTGATGTAGGGGGGTCTCCTGTGTCACTCCATATTCAGTTCCTTCCAAACCTCTGAATGAGTGACCAAAGTTGGTCCCAAAAGTGATACCAATGCCCTGAACTTCCAGAGCTCTGGAACCACCAATCACCTTAAAGGTGCCTGTGGGTGCTCACCAACCCTAAAGCATCCATACCTCTGCCATGAGCAGGGGATAACACTTTGCTTATCCTTTACCCACCTTTGAATGGGCTTCAAAACCCTCTGCATAGATCTGACAAAACAATGTCATTATCAACATGAGATACTTGTATTTCATCAATTCAATAAAGCTTAGTCCAGGAATGCAAAATCTTTTGTGTGAGGAAGACAGCCATCCCTATACTATAGAAGCTCAACAGGAAGTTCTCTTTTAACATTTGTGTATGCCCTATGTAACTCTTTAGGGTGATAGTAGGAATTAAGGGTCACACACAGCCTTTTGGGAACCCACAATGACCTCTCCAGGGCCCTGACACAGACCCCAAATTGCCTGATTATGACTTTTTCAGCAAAAAAGACATTTAACACATTTTAAAAACCCTTTGGGGGGGCTATTATATGCTTTTTCAAGCAGACTTACCACCTAGAAATAGCCAAATTCTTCCCAAAATAGCCTGAAGGGGGACTGGAAATGATGTGTCATCACCTCTGGTTTCCCCAAATGGCGGTCATGACAACATCCTGCAGCCTTCTGGGATTCAAAACATGCCCACCCCCTCCCCAGGGTCTCCCATGCCCCTCTAATTCACATGGGGCAATGTCCCTGATAAAAAATATAAAGGGGCACGTTTAGTCATAGGGGCATTCTGTAGAGGGTCATGTACATCTGTGGTGCTTTATAGCCAATAATAGTTTGCTGTTATGTGCATTTTCAGGAGGGAACAAAAAACCTTTTTAATTTTAAACAACTTCTTGACATATATAGATACATGAGAAGGGAATAGATATTTGGATTTAAAGTTATGGGAATAGGTTAACAAATAAGAGGGTAGTTTACAGTTTCACGTGTATTTTAAAGAGCAAAATGAAAGAAAAGGAGGCATACAAGCATCAGATATATGACAGAGATAACGCATCCAAGGCCTGCTGCAGCAATCCACAGTATATTTGTTTTAGGTTTAACAAAAATAATCCAGACAGCAGCTCCTTTCAGCAACTAAATGAAACTCTGATATGAAACTAGGTTTAATTTAGCTTTCTGGACTGGCACACTTTGACTGTCAGGCTCTGTTCTTTCCATGCAGTAAGTACAAGACCTGAAAATTTGCTTTACCTTGAGGTCTCAATAAAGAAAAAATAAATGAGTTTCATTTTTGTTACTTTATCTGTCAACAACTACGAGGCTGGTATGAATCTTGGCAGTATGTAATCAAAGTCTTATGTAGCGCAATAACAGAGCTAGTCCACCTTATTCAGTGTAATTGTTTTCCTCTAGCACAAAGCACTGTGAGAACATGCTCCCTTTCAGATGTTGGCAGAATAATTCACTTGGGTATTAAAAGAGAAAATGGCCATGTGTATGTGGATCCTTCAGAGCTATGAATGGTATACTACCAAAAATACGTGCAGATATACAAAGTAAGTTTTGATACAGACTGGCCTTGGGTCCCTCCTCATTTACTTATACTGCTCTATATCCTGATTTTAAGCCTATGGTGGATGATACAGGAAAATGTAAAGCAGGCATGCAATTTATCTTGCAAGGGTTAGCATATTTTCACAAATAATCAATTGTACACATGTCAGCTTACTGGCTGGGAGTCACGTCTATGTCCCTTGGTAAAACAGGATTTCATATATGCCAAAGAGTCTATATGCATGTTTCCTAGCACTGGTTTTCTGTATCCAGCACCATGTATATAATAGCTTTTGCACATGTTACTCCTTATTTCATTCCAGATGTTCACCAGGAAGTTTGTTCCCAAGCACACACTTCTTAAGAGTTTGCGTAAGCATAGAACAGTCCTTTTTGTACATGCAAGTACTGAGTATACACTCTATTCCATATTTCAAAAGTACTGACTGAAATACAATATGGCAGACAACAGAACCCGCAACACATATGAAACTTGTCTAATAGGATATTAGATAGGATGCAAAACTTAGCTTTTAATTCCCACAAGACCATTTGTCTTGTCTCAGTGAAATAAAGGCCTTCTTCACTCTCCTCACATTATTATTCTACATTTCTAGCTATGCTGTTAATAGCATCCTGACATTTCTTCAAATGCATTGTTCACCTGCATTTACTAGTATTCCCAGATGGTCAGTGCTTCCTAATGTTACCATTCTAAATTGGGGTATTGTTGAAGGGGAAATTATTTTGATGGCAGCTGTATTACAGAGATTATGGGTAAACAAGGATTGTGTTGTAAACATAAACTGAGAAGATTCCTAGGCACCACACAGTTTCACCTAGCTTTGAAAGTTGGTTTTTTAAAAGAAATTTTCCACTCACTACTTAGGAAAAGAACAGGAATCATTATAATATTTGTTGCCTATTTCTGGGGGGGAAACACAATTCATTCTGTCACTCAGTAGGGAAGGGTTGATTTTATTACTTTTTAATTACTTTAAAAAACAATTTAAAGGTGTATTCAAATGTGCCTTAAAATAGTTAAAAGTATTACAATAGCCAAAAATGCTCAAAAATAATCCTCTAAAGTTTTAAGAGTAATGAGGAAACATTACTTGCCACAGTAAACATGAAAACAGAACCAGCAGCCTAAAGTGATATATAAGAAATAGTCAAGAAGAAAGTATTTGGGTTTTGAGACAGGATTTGTGAGATGTCCTACTGGTTTCACAGAAGATCATACAAGGTGGATCAGACATCCCCAGAACCATGTTTCTACATTTTAATTAGGCAACATATTACAAAAACATGCAGGTGACATGATGTTGAAGAGTCTTAAGGCTTTGAGCATTCATAGTTTCTATCAGACACAGGGCTGTCAGGTATTTTGCTATCTGAGACAAAGACCAAGGTAACTTCTTTTCCGCATTCCATGGACAGAAGCCAATTTCCAGTTCAATTTTACTTCAGCACTGGCCATGCCAGAGCATCCTCCAAGACACTTGAGGAGGAAACTTGCAGATTAAATACAATATGTGGTCTCCATGACGTTAAAAAAAAGCAGCTCTTTGTTATATGTTTATTGCCAAAGACCCATCTTATTTCTAGAATGTCTACATAACCCTAGAAAAAGGCTCAGTACATAAAGGCATTGTTGATTTGTTGTTTGTTTCCCAAAACTTTTAAATATATTAACATCTCTGTTAGGCAACCACCGGAAGCATTTCACTAATTATGTGAATACATGAAAACCATGGTAACCAATTAATTACTAATATCTGAAAGCATATAACATGCAAATGAAGAGATCCACTGAGAAATGTGTGTTATGCATTTTTACATTACACATATAAACAGGAAGTTATACTAAATGCTAACACACTGTTAACTTTACAACAGAAGCAGAACTCAGCATCTTTAGGAACTCTTACAAATGTGTTTATAGATTTAGACATGAACAATGGGCTCCTCGTGAGTTCCTCCCTGGCTTTTTTACTTGAAAGAAACAAGCACAGAGTGTCAGCTTAAAGTCAGATCTAATCAAGTAATTTTGTTCTGTGTTTGGTTGCAGACAAGACAATTCACATGATTGTGAAGAAGTTTGTAAACTTTATAATCATCTTCTGATATACACAAAGGCTTAGGATCAGATTAGATGTGATGCTACACATGTTACTGGCTTTTGAATTATTTGATATTTGCTTAGCAATTAGTATCCAGGGATGGGGTAATCAGGGGTGTAGCTGGGAGGGGGCTAAATATTAACATTGACCCCCCCAAAAAATATAAGAAATCTGCCCTCCCCCCACTGAAATTTTCCTTTGGTCCCCAAATTTCTAGCATTGCAGAAAGGGAGACATCAAAAATCATGCACAGCTAAAACTCATATATTTGCCGTGTTTGCATCCCCTTGGTATCTTTGTCCCTTTTCTCTGGATGCCTAAACTGTATTTCTAAATGCTCAAGTGAAGTTTTAAACTACTGCAATGCTAGAAATTTGGGGACTGAAGGAAATTTTTTTATTAGGGGCAGAATTCTTACCAGAGGGGGAATGCTTTAAACTTTGCACACACACCCATTGCTATTCCTCTCTAATTAAGAGCGTTATTGTGGTGTGGTAGAAGAGATTGCCTCTGCTGTGGTGTGCCCTTCCCATGGTCTGGTCCAGATCACCTCCTTTCCCTCCCTCCCCTGGATGTCTTCCATTTGTCTCAGAAGCAACACTGCAAGTGGTAACAAAAGCTTTCTTCATGGGGAAATCAGTAGCCATGAGGGGGTTGGTTACAGAGACAAACAATAAGGACCTTATTAGATGCAGCAAATATGGCATCATAAGGATGCCTAATGAGGGTGAAACGATGACCAGACAACGTCATCCTTTCGCGATCATATCTTGTCAAAAAGCCATCCTATTTTATTGACAGGCTAAGCTGTCAATAGATCTCCCATTCCACTTTTTTGCCAGCATTGCCTGAACATGGTTCTTGGGATGTCTGGTCCACCTTATATGCTCTTCTGTGAAACCAGTAGGGCATCCACCATCTTACGAATCCTGTCTCAAAACCCAAATACTTTCTTCTTGACTATTTGTTATATAGCACTGTAGACTGCTGGTTTCTGTTTCTGGAACAAAGGTGCTGCACCTTTACTTTAACAGCTGAATAATCTAACAAAATACATTTAGCAAATTCAGTTGATCTCATGACTGCCTCACAACCACCACTACATGGGTAAAACTTGTACAAGTGGGACTTTTGTAGACTTAATCATCTTCCTCAGATGCATGGAAGATGTTCTCCATGAATCTGAGGAAGAAGACTAAGTCTGGTGAACAAGGTACATGAGGATTAAGCAAGTTCTAAAGGAGGAGGTCAAGAATGTGTACCCTTTCCCCAAATGTGGCTGGCATTCATTTCCCATCAGCCCAAGGGCAACTTGGCCAAGGGTGGGTGGGAGTAGTAGTTTGTGAACATCTGGAGAATCCCACATTTCCCAGCCTCAGATGGTTGGAACTTCCTACACTTTTCTGCAACAGTGAATCAGAACATAAATTTAATCTCATCTAAAAATCTAGCATAACTCACAGGGAGAAAAAAAAGAGAGAGAGGCCCAGTAAAACCATTTCACTGAATAGTGTTGAAAATGATTAGAATGATTAGTTGAGGGTATACTGAAGGCTCCTTAGGGATATTTTTGTTTCTGCATGTTAATGACAGTGAATGGATTTAGAATCTATGATCACATCTTTTTTATTATGTAGTCATTATGCTGCAGGTGAAAAAATAATTTCTTTCACAAATATTGTTAATGGCTGCTCTGGAGAATATTTGGAAAAGTTACTATTGGGAAAGTTACTTTTTCAAACAGTGCCTATGCTGCCAGAGGGGTCTGGAAGTTGTAGTTTAAAAAGTAGCTTCTCCAAGTTTTGGAAGAATCCACACAAAAGAGCAACAGTAATAAAGTGGTGTATGGGGTATCAAAAACTATGGAGAAATATCCTCCATACAGATGTACAAGAATGTAACCAAGAGGGAGGAGTTGGTCACTAGAGTGGCCATGTAATCCTAGAATTCATAATTGGACAGGCAAAAGAAGAGTATAGTTAGTCAAACATGAATCTTGGAATTCATAGAATCATAGAATTGTAGAGTTGGAAGAGACCACAAGAGCCATCCAGTCCAACCTCCTGCCATGCAGGAAATCATGATCAAAGCATCCCTGACAGATGGCCATCCAGCCTCTGTTTAAACACCTCCAAGGAAGGAAACCCCACCACGCTCCGAGGGAGTGTGTTCCACTGCTGAACAGCTCTTACTCTCAGAAAGTTCCTCCTAATGTTGAGGTGGAATCTCTGTTCCTGGAGCTTGCATCCTTTGTTCCGTGTTCTAGTCACTGGAGCAGCAGAAAACAAGCTGGTTATATTAAACTCAGGGGAACACAGGTGCCCCCCCCAAGATCCAGAGAGGATATGCTACTGCACTTACCATGTATAAGTGATACCATGGATAATAGCAAACCCTACTGAAATAAAGGACTTCCTGTACAAACATACCATAGAGTCATGTTGGAAGACCTAGTGATTCCTAAAGAGAAACCTCTCTAGGCATTTTCCAGCACAACTCTATGGTATGTGTCCTCGGATAATCTTGTGTCCCTCGGATAACTGAAACCATGGATATTGGGTCCATAGATATGGGGAGCAATAGGTACTGGACAGAATCCCATGACTAGAGATGCTAAAGGAAAAAGACAGCTAGCATGGGTAGGATTTCATGAAAAAGGAACTGATAAAAGAACAATCACAAACAATTCCACAAAAGAAGAAAAATGTGAAGCATCTGAAAAAGCCAAGGTGGCTGTATCAGAAGAGACCTTGGCAAGGAATCCAGGTTACAAATCAAAATTGATAAGGAGTTAGTCAGGACTCACCTATTTAACCTGAATGAGTTCAAATCTTCAGGGCCAGATTAACTGCATCCCAGAGCATTGAAAGAACCTGCTGACATACTTGCAGAATCACTTGTCATAATTTTTTAGAAATCTTGGAGAATGGGTGATGTGCCAAAGGACTAGAGATGAGCAAACATTCTCCCTCGTTTTAAAGAAAATTAAAAAGGAGGGGAGGGGGAAGATCCAGAAAACTACAGGCCAGTCAGCCTGACCACAATACCAGGAAAAATATTAGAATGGATTATAGAAGTGTCCGTCTGCAAGTATCTTGATAACAGTGCAGTGAATAGTAGGAGCCAGCATGGCTTTGTCAAGAACAAATCCTGCCAAACTAACCTTACATCTTTTTTTGATTGGGTCACTAGTTTTGTAGATAGTGGGAATGCCATGGATGTCGTTTATCTGGATTTCAGCAAAGCATTTGATAAGGTTCCCCATGATATTTTGGTTAGCAAACTGACTAAATATGGAATAGATGGAAACACCATCAGATGGATCCATTATTGGTTGGACAACCATGCTGAAAGAGTTGTCATCAGTGGCTGTGATTCAGATTGGAAGGAGGTCTCAAGCAGAGGGTCTCAGGGTTCTGTCCTGGGGACAACACTCTTCAATATTTTTTATCAATGATTTAGATGATGGGATGGAGGGAATCTTTATAAAATCTACAAATAATACAAAACTGGGAGGGATAGCTAACACATTGGAAGATAGGAACAGAATTAAAGCGACCTCAATAAACTAGAAATTGGGCTGATATTAATGAAATGAAATCAATAGAGACAAATGCACAATTCTGTATTTAAACCACAAAAACCAAATACACAGGAACAGCTTGGGGGATACTTGGCTCAGAAGTACAACGTGTGAAAAGGATCTTGGGATTATTGTTGATCATAAATTGAACATGAGCCAGCAGTGTGATGCTGCAGCAAAGAAGGCAAATGTTATCTTAGCCTGCATTAATAGAAGCATAGTTTCCAAGCTGAGGGAAGTCACAGTCCCCCTATATTCTGTGCTGGTCAGGCATCATCCGGAGTACGGTGTTCAGTTCTGGGTGCCTCATTTTAAGAAGGACATAGACAAGTTGGAACAGATTCAAGGAAGGGCAACGAAGATGATAAGGGGTATGGAGAACAAAACATATGAGGAGAGGTTGAAGAAGCTGGCCGTGTTCAGCTTGGTGAAGAGAAGATTGAGGGGTGACATGATTGCACTCTTTAAATACTTCAAGGGCTGTCACAGAGGGGAGGGTGCAGGCTTGTTCTCTGCTGCCTCAGGGTAGAACTAGGTTTTACCTAGTTTAATGGTTTTAAGTTACAGGAGGTTTAAGTTGAACATTAGAAGGAACTTCTTGATAGTGAAAGCAGTTTAGCAATGGAACCAATTGGCTAGAGCTGATGGGGTCCTGGATGTCTTCAAAAAGAGTCTGGGCAGCTACCTGCTGAAGATGCTCTAGCTGGAGATGCTGCATTGAGCAGAGGGTTGGACCTGATGGCCCATAGGGCCTCTTCCAACTCTATGATTCTATGACTTTTTACAATGCTAGTGGGGGGGGGGGGAAATCACTTTATAAAACATACCCACTTGGCATCAGAATTTCTCACTGTACAGAAAACTCATGTGCCAGAGGAAAGACTTTGCACCTCCTCCTTTTTACCAGGCCTGTTAGATTTCCACATTCAGGAAGATTCTGATGTGCTTTCCAATACGTAATTCCCCAGGTGCAATTGGAAGTGGTACCATCACAAAAAAAAAAAACTGAGCTATGCTCAAGCCTGGACATTTAAATCTCCTTTAAACTGTCAGTGTTGTTGCTAGGCCCCTGATATTATTCAAGAGCATAAGCAGAATCAAATTCTCTGCCTGTTTGAAAATGCCTACTGTATCCGTGCTTCCACCCTCCCCTTTCCCTCCTTGGAAAACTGACTACATCGGCTGCTGTTTGTCAAGTCAGTGTTATTTTGCACAGTATAGTTCTGTTGGCAATGCTTTTTTACTGCAGGCAGCAGAGGGCATTGTGCCAGTATAAGACCTGCTGGCTTTCCTGTGGAAATGCCGTGGGTTGAATCATGTATGAGAAAATAATACTTGCTGGTGTTAATGGAGCTCATTAATAAACACTATTAGCTGATGCAGCTTTTATTAAGTGGTTTAACCATCAAAAATTTAAATCCACAAGAAAAGCCAGGGATATGCTTAAAGGCAAGGAATGGCCACAAGGTAAAATTGTATTGACAAGCGAGCAGGGGTGTGTGTGTGGAATAAGAGGGCAGAGAGACTGCAGAATTTTGAAATCTCTCATTTTGCCATCCGTGGGACAGTTTCTTAAACTGGAGTGAGATTTGTTTCATTTTCTGTTTGCTACCTGAGAATTTCCCCTATTTTGGCTAACTGCAGTGCAAGAAGTTGCTCAAGCTACTTCTCAGCTAGAATTTTAAAAAACAAGGCATTCTGGATAAAACATTCTTCATGTATTACAGGCATAAGGGATAAGATCCCCAATCATACCAAGTATTTTAATATAAGGATTAGCTGAAATTTAAACTATAGCACAACTGTAGAATTGAGCTGAAGTTTGTCTAAAGACATTTTTTCTGAGAAAATTTTTGAGTGTTTGCTTTTATCTTGTTTAAATTATTGATTGATTGTAATTTAAATTCTTTATATTGTTTTATTTGTTTGTTTGCCCTGAAATCTCATGACAGAAGGATAAACATCTTGTGACACAAGGAAAAACTATTTTAATACATTTTTAAAAAATAAAGGAAGAACACAGGAAGCTGTTTTCTATTAGGTTTGCATGTTTCTTTTGTCTAGCTCAGTACTATCTCTTCTGACTGGCAATGACTTTCCATAGACTTTAGCAGAGTTCTTTAATTTCATCTGTTATCCATTAAAAAAAAAGCTGTAAATGCCAGGGATTGAACTTGGGGCCTTCTGTCTGCAATGCACATATACAGTTGGCCCTCTGTTGGCCATGGATTTGGCCATAGATTTGGCATCCAAGGATTCCACCATCCACAACTTGAAAATTATCCCCCTCCTCCCAAAAAAATCCAAGAAGCAAACCTTGATATTGCCATTTTCTATAAGGGATACCATTTTACTATGCCATTGTATATAATTGGACTTGAGCATCCACAGATTTTGGTATCCATGGGTGGTCCTGGAACCAAACTGCAACAGATATCAAGGGCCCACTGTAAGCTAGCTTCTGACCCCCAGGGTGAGACCATTATAGTTCTGCTTTGTTTGCCAAGCTGCCAAAAAACATTTTCATTGTCCCACAACAACTAGGGACAAACATCTATAGGTACTATATCACAAAAGGAAAGCCCATTATTGTGAGTTGAAGGAGTGCTCTTCACTCTGAGTGAAGCGACTGCTGAAGTGTAATGGTTGAGGATACAATCCAGGATACAATTCTTTGAGAGTAAGACAAACTAAATACATTTCCATCAGAGTAAATATGCACAAGATTGTACTATGTGCATATGAGTTGGCAAGTTTCTAGTTCAGTAACATCTTAGCCATGAGCACACCTTGGTTGCCAAGATATGCCTCTGTCCTTCAGGTTCAATACCTCTGTCTCAAATGTGACGGTAGCAAAGGTGGAACATATGAAGTGCTTCAGACACACTTGAGGAAGCACAATATAAATGCTGAGCATTAAACAACTTCCGAAACTGCAGACCAATCACTCATTCATAATATTAAAAGAGCTGCTGCTATTGTCACAATAGCAAAAGAAAAGGTACTTGATGATCATGATATTGATATTATTATTATTATTATTATTATTAATTATTATTAAATTCATTAACTTTATTTGTATCCCACCTTTGCCCCAAGACTGGAACTCAAGGTAGCTATCATTGTACATATGTTGCAACAATGCATTGGTTTAATACATTTTTTAAAAGACTAAATAAATTAAGAGGGTAAAAAATCATTTGAAAGCCAGTGTGGTATAGTGGTTTGAACACTGGACTACAGCTCTGATCAGGGTGTGAATCCCCACTCAGTCATGGAAACTCACTGGGTGACTTTGGGCAAGTCACACTCTCTCAGCCTCAGAGGAAGGCAAAGGCAAACCGGCTCTGAACAAATCTTGGCAAGAAAACCCCATGATAAGTTTGCCTTAGGGTTGCCATAAGTCAGGAATGTCAGTAAAATGAGTACCTGGCTTGTGGGGGGCATTAGCTAACACACATTGGAAACTGCTTAATGCAGTGTAGATGTGTACATTGCTATTGCTTAAAACAATTTCTAAGCCGTTCTGATAGCCTTGTGACTGAAGAGTGGGGTATAAATATAAATAATAAAAAAACAGCAAAAATGCCTTGACAACCAGCATTCAGATGACTGACCCATGCCTAGTGAAAAAGCATTCTGTATAACTTACAAGTGAGCACTACTGAAATAATTCTGTTTTGCTTTTAGTGTCTCTTAGCTACTGATGTGATACAAAAGAGGAAGAAAGAAAGATCTTCAAACATTTATGTCAGATGTTTTCAGCAATCATTTTGTCCTTTCTAGTTTTAACTTCCCAGGTTTCCAGGGAAGCCCATTGGAATGCATCAGGATGGAATGTCTGGTACATACTATGGAATGCACAGGTTAGATCAAGAACATAACTACTGTCACTCAATCTGACAATGATCAAGAGTGAAGTCTCACCTCTTGGTTCAGATCGGGATTGCAGCTTGCGTTTTTGTTGGCGAGCTGCAAGGGTGCTATCCAGCCTGTCACATCTAATAACATCCTCCTCTGAAGTCTGATATGCTGAAAGGTCTGCACTGCTGATGTTAAAAGCTGGATTTGCAATACCTTCTGTTGCAACTCTCTCATCTTCTCCTGTTGGGGGAGGGGGGGAAGCAACAAGGCCAGAAGAGCACCAGAGACAGTGACAAGCAGAAAATTCCATCTAATTCCTTTACTGAAAGGCTTGAGTGTTATCAGCATCGAATGGCACCAAAACAGAATTAGGTTAAAATTAACTCTTTATTAAAATAAACCAGGGAGTGTGGGGGGGGGGATAAATGATTAAAATAATTACAAATTGCACCCTGACAAGCAAGAGCAAAATTTCGCCCACAGCCATTTGTCTGTAATTAGTTAATTAATCCTTACACAAATTATGAGCAATAACTCATCAAGCAAGGCTCACCCATCAGAAATTCAGCCGACTTGGATTTCTTCTGCTTAGTTTGTTTCAGAGCCTTCTGCTGGAACTTCTGGAGGGAAATTGTTAAATGAATAAATTAGCTTAAGAACGAAGATCACCCTTTATGATCCACAACTAACACAGTGTTTTAAATATGGGATGGCATTGAAATGTCATTTAATTTACATCTCTGCTAAAGGGGTCAAACACTAATTGAACAACAGAAGTGGAAGAATTAAATAAAAACAGTAGAGGAAAAGTTAAGATAAATGCCAAATGAAGGTCATGCTAAAATACTTCTTTTTTGAAAAAAAATAAATCAATTATAATTAATACAAAGAATCATTATCAAAGGAGCACTTGCCCTTGGATTCAGCATACAGTGGAGACATTCGCTGAACCAGGCATGCATATATAAGAGTTTTGTCCAAACGCCTGCTTATTTGTAAGGCTAAATGTGTTTTTATTCCCTTTCATTTCTTCAGGGCCAAGTTTCATCAAATACATTGTTGGCTGTACCAAGGAACTGGTCATTTGTGTTATCACCATGCTTGTACAAATTAGCAATAAACCCTTTTGGATACTGTACCCAAAACAATACCAAATACCAAAGGAAGACAACATATATATCTCAAGCAGAGATGGGACCTGTTTGGCCCTCCAGATGTTGCTGGACTGAAGTTTTCATCAGCCCTAGCCAGTATAACCAATGGAAAAGAATGCCATTCAACAACATCTTGAGGACCAGATGATTCTCACCTCTGAGGTAAAAGAAGACAACAGTAGACCACATGACACTGTTTCATGAAAATCTGGGTTTGCTGTTCCAATACATCAGTAAACAGGGACATGCAGGTGGGATAGGGTGGCTAGATCCACCTCCTCATGGCTGTTTACTTCCACATGGGCTATTTCCCAACATCATTTCCTCACCAGCTAAGCTCCAGTATTGGTAGAGAGCTCCATAGAAGGAAAAGTGGCTTGGAAAGAGGATACAGAGAATGAAATGCTTAATGGTTTAGATCCCACTTTTCCATCAGTTATGCAAGACCACATATGAATGGTCATCTCCACGGCACTCTGTGTATTTTGCTCTCAAAAACAGTCAAAACACTCAAAAACAAACTCCTGCTTTATATATGAGAGGGAATGATCTGAGTTCAGACAAATGAGTCTGTTGCTGTCAAAGGTGGTTTCATCCCAAAAGCAGAAACTGGAGATGTTAATTTCTGAACTGCAACTCCAATGCTGTCTCTGAAAATTGTCCGAAAAAGTCATTTTTCCTCAGCTTGGCCTGACTTCATCTTAAATCAGTCATTAGATGCATGCAAGTAGATTTTTTCTTGTTTCACATTAACGTTCACATTAAAGATAGCTTAGGTCTGGGCCATCTGACAGACATTGAGGTTGTCTAAATGAGAAGATATAATGTGGATTGGTGCATATTATCACAAATTTGCAGCAGCGCTCATTTATCTCCATGGTCTTTTGGCAAAATATTGTATGTGAAGCAATCAAGACGGTGGCTGAGAGTACAGCACTTATTATTCTCCAGACATGTTATTGCAGATGCACAGTATTATTATTTTTTAACTTGTAAATCAAAGGTGCACAAATGTGACCTTCCACTTAAAAAAAGCTCTTTGGTTGCCTTAGTGCAGCAAAAAAGTTCACACTCAATAACACGAAACGTGAAAATGGTACTTCTGGCCATTTCCTTGCTGGCAAGCCTGCCCACTGCCCACGCATCCAACCAATCTGTTCTTTCTCCACTTCCACCCTCACTAAGAATGTGCAGCGTCTCGAATTGGATGTCCTGACATGTGAAAATGTGCATTATTCAAAAAAACCACACACACACACACTGTAGTAAATGGAATTCCGCCCCCCTTCCAAATACTGTGAATCTCATTTGCAGTGTGTTGGGACAAAAGGTATTCTAGTCGAATTCTGTGAGGAGTATTTTCATTGTCTAGACCCCTGTATCTTCCGATATGGTCCTGCCTGGGCCCTAAGATCCTGGAGAGACCTTTCTTTCCATCCTGCCACCTTCACAGGCAAATCTGGTGTGGATGTAAGATGTCGCCTTCTTGATGGCTGCTCTGCAGGTAAAAGATGGGATATAAATAAAGATAATAGTGGTGGTGGTGGTGGTGGTGGTGATCAAGGCAACCAGAAATGTTGCCACAATAATGAATCACACATCAAATTTCTGTGGACGTTTCTTACTAATAAGGTATCGCTGTACCATAAGTACACTTCACTAATTTTTTTTAATTAAAGAAGCCAGAAGAAGAAAAGGCTCTAATACGCAGTGGAGGGTTCCATCAGACATCTCTATCATCTGGAAAAGACCTTCTAAATTTCCCCTCCGTGGAAAGGAGGTTTCCCTTCCACGGAAAGCTACATTCAGTGTGTTCTTTCCAACATATCAGAGATCCCTCCTTTCCAGACTATTCTGAATATCATTTATAATATGGAATAGTAGCACCTGTGATACATCCCCAACGTTTGGTAGTGGGTAACACACCATACATGGATTATTTTTCCATTCAGTGGAATGGAGAGACAGTCTATTGAATTGACAGCCATGGGGTTCAATGGAGCCATCTTGTCCCTCCAACTACTTTTTTTTTTCATGAGACAAGGCCAGTTAAAAAGAAATTCTTGTTAGGTATAGCTATAGGCAGAGGACTAGCCAATGATTATGCCTCACAAATGCTTGTTGGACCTCTGTGTGGATTTGCGAATGTTTGTTATTACCAGTTTTGAAGTTCATATCATACCCTACTCTGCTCAAAGCCCTTTCCGCTATACAGTCATACCCCTGTATCCACAGAACTAATATCCACATTTTCAGTTATCTGCAGGACACAAAATAGAGGACACATACTATAGAGTTGCACGGGAAAATGCCTAGAGAGATGTCCTCATCACAGGCACATTTGCTGAGGACATGGGAGAGAGCCTTTTCAATGGCTGCTCCCAAGTTGTGGAACTCTCTGCCACAGGAGGTTCAGTTGCCCCCTCCCTGCTGTCTTTCTGCTGGCGTGCAAAGACCTCTTTATTTAGGCAGGATGTTGGTTTTTCCCTTCTTGCAACAGATAGAGTTTTAAATTAGGGGTGTTACATCGTATTTTATTATGTTTCAAATGTGTTTTTAATACTGTTCTCAACTTTTAAAAACACAGCATTATTTATGGTTTAATTGGTTTTTAATTTTTGTAATTAATGGTCTTCACTGTTTTTAAAATTTCTTGAATCCTGTGTTAGTAAAAAAGTGGGATATAAGTCATATACATACATACATACATACATATGAAATTGGTACCTAAAACTTTAGAAAAGCCCCATTCCTGCTTGCAACAACGTGACTCTCTGAACAGACAGATGACATCACAGGTCACTTGAGCAATCCAGGAACTGCTGCTTTTTGGAAAGTGTGGACAGGACAAATACAAATAACCCAATTTGGCAAAGTAATTTTTGGATAAAATACCCCAACCAGTGGCTGGGTATTTTTTTTCCTTTAATGTTCAAGAAGATCTCTTGCCCACCTCATACATTCAGTGAAGTAAATAGAAATCCTGCACCTTTCTTTAATTAGATTGCTTTCAAAGGTTAACCCTTCCTAGTCTCTTCTTATGTCTTCATTTCACCATAAACCTCAACAAATTGCCAAAAACAGAATAAAATAAATATTCAGCCCAGTACTAGCTGAAGAACAACAGCAACACGTAATGTTTCTAGTTAACTGGAAATAAATCTGTGTCACCAGAAACCCATCTTTTGAATGAGGGTTGTAGAGAGTTATCACAATCAGTCCACCATTGATCTGGTTTGTTACTGTTTGAGTCTGACACTAGGGGAAAAGATTGCCTGCATTTCTTATAAGGAATGAAGATAATCCAGCCCACAACAAATTCATATGAATTTTATATCCATTTGATAAATTTTTATGCTACCATACATATATTTAACACATTTATGGGCATGGCACATCTCCTGCCATCATGACGCAACCAACAGCTGGCTGGCTGTTAGCTACTGAGCCATGTTCATGATTTTATTGTCAACATACAAAACCCCAATGACCTTGGGACTGGGATTCCTAGCAAAGGCCCTATTAGTTGTCCCATAACCAGCACAATGTAATCCTGCAGCATTACGAAAGTAAGCCTTCTCAGTGGTAGCACCCACACTTTAGAATGCTCTTCCCCAGGGAAGTTAGAAATCTTCAGATATCTACTGAAAAAGTATTTGTGTAAGAATTCCTCCTCCAGTACCACATGCATTTCTCTCTTTCTTGTAGTGACTGTTGTATGTTCTTTAATGGTCAATGAATAAACCTTTTATATGGCTTTTATATTTGCTTCTAATGTCTCTCTCGCTTTTCTTCGCAAACGAAGATTCAGGAAGGACTCATCCCATGCTTTCTGCAAGCACACTGATGACTGAAAAGGCCAATCCGAGATAAACAAGTCCGGTTGCAGAAAGCACAGCAGAAGGTCTCCTTGGGTGATGATTCTGGGTTGTGATTCTTTCTGCGTTGTCGTTTCTCTTCAAGACTTGTTCGGCGTGAGCTCTCAAATAAGGCTGCAGCATTGTGGATAGTGCATCTCCAAGCCTCCCGATGTGAGGCCAAGGCGGACCATTGTTGGTGATCAATTTGGCCAAGCCTGAGATGTTGTTTCAGGCAGTCCTTGTATCGCTTTTTTGGAGCGCCCCTCTTACGCTGACCCATGGAGAGTTCACCGTAGAGTACTATTTTTGGGAGGCAATGGTCCTCCATCCTAGAAATGTGTCCTGCCCAGTGCAGCTGTGTTCTCAATATCATGGCCTCAATGCTGGTGATCCCTGCTTGCTCAAGGACAGCAACATTTGTCACATAGTCAGTCCAGTGTATATTTAGGATTGTGCGTATACAGCGCTGATGAAAGTGTTCGAGGAGTCGTCAATGAGCTTCTAAAGTAAACTGCTTAGAAATCTTGCAGTATGAAATAGTATGCAACTATGAGAAATAGAGAATGAGAGAGAGAGATGCCCATTACCAATCGGTAATGTTTGCCCACTATTTTCTACATTTCTATTGGCCTTTATAAAGATATTACTCCAAGGTAGCATTTGGCTTTTAGAACAACAAAATAGATTTTCAAATTGACCTCATATCATCTCAGTTCCATATAGGATCATTTTGGCACATTCTTCAGCCAACGGACAAAAGCAGGGAGAATTTGATGAAAACACAAATTTCAGAGAAATTGGAGTCTGTTTTCCACCCCCTAGGAGCACATACAACTTCAATGGCTTAAAGAGTGAGAGCAGATACAATAAGCCTGTTGAAGTTCCACTCATCATACTCAGCCAAGGTACTAAACAGATAATTTACTAGGTTAAGTGATGACAACCACAGATGGTACATTGTGCCATTGCACCACTTCATGAATATGTATCAGTGGCAGCAATGCACATATTGTTGGAATATAACTCCCAGCAATCCTAGACGGCATGGCCAGTGGGAAGGAATGCTGGGAGATGTAGTCCAAAAACATCTAGAGAGCCACATGATTCCCTGATATATATGTGCCTCAAGCATCAGGGTTTGGTACAGTCAGGCACCTGCCCCAGCCCGTGCCTCACCAAGGAACCTACTGCCAATCCCCAGGATCCCCTGGCTCTGCTGCTTGCTGTCATTGCTGGTTAGTCTGCCTTCTTTGTGCAATCATACAGTGGGGGAAGCAAAAAGAAGGGGTACAGCCAGCATTTTCCATACCCCCACCTCCATCTGGGGAAAGAGAAACATGGTAAATGGGAAGCGTTTGTGACAGCAGATGGGGAATCGAAACAAAAGCAGAGAGGAAAAGTGAACCTACTCAGGGAAGACAATACTTTGAGGGCACCTTGACCAAAGAGCCAAAATAGCAGACTGTATATTCCTTGCCTCTCCTCCATTCTGCTCCCATGATCCATTTTATGTGACCCAGAAAGTAGTTAAAAAATATTTGCCCTCAAGCCTTAACAGAAATTTCAATGGGGTATTCCAAAAACAATGATTGTATTGTTTGTTACCTAAAACGAGCCAAAAAGTTTCACTATATACATTTAAGGCTAGCATACTATTCAATGTGCTACTTTTTAAGGAATGCTAGAATGAAAACAGCAATATTTATTATAATTGATTAGGTCTAGTTGATTGTGTTTTCCTTGGTATGCCAGAAAAAGAGGGGAAAATATAAGCATAAAAAGGATGTATTCCATAGACTGAATAAATCTGCCAAAATAATTAAAATATAATCCAAGCAAGTTCTAATTATAAGTGATAGTAAAGTATTACACAGGCAAGTTAAGACATCTACTTATTTTTCTTGAATACCTCTGTAGTGTTCATTGAAGGAAAAGGAAGACAAGGGGGATGGTTCCTCTTAATTTTGAAAGAAGATTGCTCTTTTTATCATTTTTTAAAAAACAGTTTTGATATGTCCAAATGCTTTAAGGGTGTCATCACCCTTATAGTATTTGTTGTTTTAAATGAGATGAATTTGCCAAATTTTGTTTACATAGCTTTAAATCTCTGCTTTTAAAAAATAAAATTAAAGGAATTGGAATATTGTTAATTTTTATACAAATAACAATCTGTTTTGTTGCATTTCACAGTTATGATCCATCCTAATGCACCAATTCAAATACAATTAATTAATACAGTACTTGACTCACATTCTTAATGTCTTACACATCATACTGAACATAGGCTCAGAACAATCAGAGACTTTAAAAATATCCTTGGCATTTGATATGCCTTCAAGGCAAGATGTTTTTCACTTGTGAAGCAACCACTAAGGGCCAAAGTAGATGTCAGCCTTCCCATGCCTTCCACATCTGTTGGATGACAATTCCCATAATCCCCCCAAACCATCGTATCATGGTTGACTTGGAACCAGAAGCTGTAGTCCAACACATGTGGAACATGGCCAGCACTGTGCTCATATACCAAAAGGTCATATACAAGGAGATCTATGAGTAAGAGTAAGTAGTGTCCTATTTCCCAGCTCAACCCATGGGGAGAGACAGGTAAGAAATAAATATAATTATTCTGGTGATGGTTATTGTTAGTAGGGACATCTGGTGACACTACCTACCACACAGATTTCCTATATGGATAAAACTGAGAGGGGATAATCATGTTTGCCACTTTGAAGAAAGGTAGGATTTCAAAGTAATACACTGATAAACATTTTCTACAAAAAAATCAAGTCTGGCTATGATCTTGCTTAGGCTTGACATCTTAAATCGGCATCCAGATAGCACTATTAAAAGGTTTGGGATTTTCTAGATAGTCTGAAAGATTATGATGGGACATAATGGAGAAGATAATGTGATATATATATTTGATCCAGGTTGTTTAGGACTTCAGAAATCAAAACTAGCATCTTTCATATATGGAAGAGAAAGAAGGAAAAACATAGCCCAGTACAGATCCTGGAGCATTGGTGCAGTCCTGTTCCAGCAACCAGCACCTATTAGGAATTAGGCCACTACATTCTATATGGATTTCTGATCAGTCATGGTCTTAGTCACCTTGTGGTTCTGAAGGCATGAGTAACAGTACTTAGGCCCCATAAAATAAAAATTGTATGATCTACACTCCAAAATCACAGGGTCAGTGCAGGGCTGGCCCAAAACATTATCCAGGTGTGGTGCTATCTGGCATTGAAACTTTCATCAACAAACTCCACATCCAGTAGAACACATCCAGCAGAAGAAAGATTTCCAAGGTAGAGAGACAACTTAATACCCATGCATATGACAAAACACCACTAGCTGTCACCCACAGCTCTCAGCTGAAGCCACTCAAGCAAACAAACAAATTTATTGATTAGTCAAATGACCATATCAACAGTAGAATACAGTAGAATACTTAGTATCTAAATATCAAAATGCATGCAGAAATTAATAAGATCACATCTAAAACTCATGTATAAAATTAGCTAAAAAATTTAACCATATAATTTGGGGATGTAAGGAAACACAGAAAAGAGATAAAATAAAATGGATAAAATAAAGTATCATATCATAGTTGATTTGGAACCAGAAGCTGTAGTCCAACACATGCGGAACATGAGCAGCACTGTGGTCATATACCAAAAGGTCATATACAAGGAGATCTATGAGTAAGATCTCCTCTGTGTGTGTGCTTATATGGTGGGTTTGTTTGTTTTTTACTTAGAGGCCCTAATTCATCTGGGAGGAAGACTGCTGGAAGATGGCTTCCTTAACCCTTTCCCCAGGTCAATAAACATAGCCAAACAGCACTGCCAGGTTTTCTAAATAGCAAAAAGGGATGGTTGAAGATCATGGCATGCAGGGTTGACAATCAGGAAGTACAGGTTGAGTCTCCCTTATCTGAAATGCTTAGCAACAGAGGTATTTGGGATTTGGGAATATTTCAGATTTTGGAATACTTGCATATACATAATGACATACCTTGGAGATGGAGCCCAAGTTCAACACAAAATTCATTTATGTTTCATATATACCTTATACATATTGCCTGAAGGTAATTTTATATACAAAGTTGTTTAATAATTTTGTGCATGAAACAAAGTTTGTGTACACTAAACTGTACATCAGAAGGCAAAGGTGCCACTATCTCAGTCAAAAAATTAGCATAAAATTAGCTAAAAATTTTAACCATATAATTTGGGGATGTAAGGAAACACATAAAAGAGATAAAATAAAATTGATAAAATAAAGTACAAAATGGAGTAAGATATCGTGTAATATCATATAAAGCAGCACAAGGTAGAACAAATGGATTAAAGAAGCTCTACAGAAAGGTTTAAATAAACTCGGCTCCATGGCATGGAACCCCATTTTGTGAAATAAACTGATTTCTTAGGTAGGCAGCTTTTATAATAAAATTTGCAGTACTTTGCACTAATTGTAGGTTCTGTCCAGCCAGGAAATGGGATAATTTAGCAACGGGATCCCAGTTGCTTATTCTAACCAAAAATGGTTGTAAATAATGGGACCTCTCATTATCATAGATATAACAATCAAACAAAATATATATAATCTCCTCTACAGTGGGAGCACCACAAATACATATTCTTTCATCGTATGGTATTTTTTGAAATCATTCTGATCTTACCATGAAACTCAATTGCTCAAATCTAGCTCTAGTAAAAGCCATTCTCAGCTCTGCGTTAGCTGTAACCTGAGGTAGTTTTCTAGGCTGTCTTATTTTTCACTAACCAAAGCAAAGATTTACATCCAGCCAATGAGGCTATGTCAGATTGAGCAACAAACCCTTTGTTTTACAGCTTCCTGAGCACTGTGACCAGAATGACGAACATAAAGAGGAGAAAAACCCAACTGATACAATAGTGTGGACAACTGGGATACCCAGAAATTTGAACTCCCTATGTCCAACTGTTCTTCTAAACAAAGTCTCAGGAGTATCCATTTTAAGAATCTTTAACCAATAGGTAAAGGCTTTTATCATGACCTGACACGAACTGAATGAGCTCCAAGTTCTGCTCTCACTGCTTGAGCTGGCATATTTTTATCTAATCCAAGAATCCTGTTTAGGAAGCAGCTCTGTGCCTGCTCCAAAAACGGGACTTTCAAGTAACCCCAGAGTTCTACACCATATGATAAAATGGGCATGATTTTGGCTTTATAGATTTTTAAGATAGGAGAAATACTAATGGGGTGATTGTAATTTACTAGCTTATAGAGTACACAGGCATTCGGTATAGCTCTCTGTTTATTCCTTCTTAGGTGACTTGTCCATTTCCCAGTATTTGAGAAGGATAACCCTAGGTATAAGTAAGAATGGACTTGCTCAATAGGTTCTCCTTCCAGGAACCAGTTATGTTTTTTAAACCTTTCCCCAAATACCATTACCTTGGACTTGTCTTTATTAATAACTAAGGAGTTCAAAGCACAGTAGGTGGCTAAGTTCTGTAATAGCCGTCTCAAACCTACTTGCATGTGAGCAATCAGAACCATATCATCAGCATAGAGAAGAACATTGAGCAATGTATTGCAAATCTGGGGAATGGACCAATTTTGAGAAAAGAAATCTAGGTATATCATTAACATATAAATTGAATAAAATAGGGGCCAAGATGCAACCCTGTCTAACACCTTTGTACACATTAATTTCCTTGGACAGTGTACCACTGGCACCGACTGAAACCACTCATTGAGCTACAATCAGTTGTGGGGAATAATCTGCCTTCTTTCAGGCTGGGGGTGGCAGAGTTTTACTTGCTTACCAAGAGCTTCCCCAGACTAAAACAACTACTTACCCATAACAGAACCCATAACACAGATGAGAATAGAAGACCCTGCTACAAAGCTAGATACCATCTCTGTCTCCACATCTACACTGCCAGCAACATTAGAGATCCTAATAATGTCACCAACACCATCACAGTGCATTTACCTGCACATTTTTCAAAGTAATATATGACATCCTCTGTAATCAATGCCTCTTCACACTATATTGGACAGTCCTATGAAAGAGGGAAAATGACCCAAATCTGATATTAGAAACAACAGTACCAACTCCCCTCAAAAACAAGTGGATTTTAAAATCTTCCTAGACACACAATCTCTGCCCTTCAATTATCAGTTCTGGCAGGAAAAAAATCAAAGCAAAGCAAAACATATGGATTGGGATATATTCACATATTCCACTTCATTAGCGATATGAAGAGAGATAATAGTTTCTTGGCACCTTACAGATATTAATGTATGAGTTCTCATCACAATTACACATGCCATAAAAGAATTCTCCTCAGAAAACTTTCCCACTTCAAGAGAACTGACTGTTAGGTAAGCAGAATGTATTGCTTTGACACCTCAAGACTAACAGGCAAGCTGCCTGTAAGTCCTGTATCATTTTACATGATTCTTTAAAGGCTTATGCCAGTGTCACAATTTGCATCAAGTCACACTTTCTCAGTCTAATAGGAACACAATGACAAGCCTCCTCTGAACAAATCTTGCCAAGAAAACCCTGTGACAGATTCACCGTAGGATCTCCATAAGTCAGAAATAACTTGAAGGCACACAACAACAACAAAATATATCTGTGCAACTATGCAATTGTGCTTAAATACCTGTGGTTTCAATAATGTGCTCCATCAGTACATCTGAGAAAGGGGATTTAAATTCATGAAAGCTCAAAGGAAAATACAGTAGCACCCCCATATCCGCTGATTTACAAACCGCAGATTCAATTATCCACAGTTGGCAATGGCAGAGAAGTGGGGAGGTCACTCACTTCCCCTGTCCCTTCCCCTGGGGGATTCCTGTTGCCATGGTGGTGATTGCAGGGGCGAAGGGGTAAGGGCTCCTCTCCCCTTTGCCCTTGCAATCACGACCGTGGTGGGGCCATGGTGGGGGTGGAGGAGCAATCTTGCCTCCCCCCTTCCCCCTTTGCCCCCACGATCACTGACACAGCAGGGCCACCACAGGGCCAAAGGTGGAAGGGAGGGGAGGAGTGATCTCACCTCCCCCCTTTCCCCCAGGATGGCCCCCGGGATGGTGTTTCTATTATCTGCAGAATTCACCATCTGCGGGGGAGCCCAGAACCAATCCCCCACAAATACAGGGGTGCTACTGCAACTCAATTGGTCTTAAAGACTGTTAGATTTCTTCTTCCCCACCCCTTCCCTTTTTATGTTGAAACAGACTAACACAGCTATTTCTCTGAACAATGTGAAATGTTATTTTTAAAAAAAATCTCCAGGATCTTCCTGCACCTACTGAAGAAGAGTGATGAATTCAGTTTACACAAGCTATATACCCTGTGCTATGTACTGTATATAGTGATTTCACAGTCACCACACTAAGACGACCCTTTTAAGACGTTCTTTTGCCGACATAGAAAAACCCATTTCTATGCCAGCAAAGAATGCTCCCTGCACTTACCTTCCTTCCCGGCAATAAAGAGAAAGTGAATACAGCCCCGTTCACTTCCTTGCTTGAAATCCCATCAGACTTCGTTGCATGGGAAATTTAAAAATAAAAACAAAATATACACATAAAAAGTTACACTAAGCACCTAGGCACACTTTAAAAGTCCCAAGTAATCTGGGAATGGTCATAAAAAGAGTGAAACTTACCTGGATGTCCCGATCTCACCCGGAAATATTCGCTCCGGACCAAGGATTTGCACACTAGCAACGCTGGCACAAAAGCAGCTGGTGGGGTCTATCGGTGGCTTAAGTTGTCAATTAAAAACTACAGGATTTTGACAATGCATAACCGCAAAAGGGCGACATCATCTGATATACACGCCCTTTCACAGTTATGTGTCATCGTTATGATGCTGCATTTTGTCCATCTGATAAAGTCCTAATAATGTCAATTGGCTACTCTGTCTCTAATTTTCATCTGCTGTAACCAGTGTGTGCTTCTCATAATAAATAGTAAAACCAGGGCCTAATAGTGCCAAAGTGGTGGGGAACTGAATATGTGCATTCAGAAAACTAGATTCAACTCTCAGCCATGCCTACACCTGTTCAGAGGAAGGGGTTATAGCTCAGGTCAGATTAGGTACCAACTCTAGGTGATGTTTTCTAAAAAATTCCCCAGCATGGATAATTCCCTGAACAATCTGAATCCTTTTCTTAGAGTGATACATCTTCCCTCTACCCCTCCCCAATTCCAGTGGCATTGTTTTGGTATCCTGTAGCCTAGGCTGTGGTTTTATTTATGTTTGGGTGAAGAGAAGGAAGGGGGAGATGATGGCATTACAAGCATAGAGCTTTGGCTTGATGACATTCTGATCTCTTGTGATTTTAAGTATTTGCCTTTTCCTGTGGAAACCTGTGATTATTGGGAGGAAGGTCTCTGTGGTCTGTCTCAGCTTTATGATGGCATGATTTTCAAGTGGGGGAAAATTCTAATATTACCTCAAATGATTGCTTCCATTTTATCCCTCTTAAATTAACAGTGCATAATTTAAAGGGGACAGTAAAACATCTTTCCCACTTACTGTGTTAAGTCCTTACCCTCTAATGTGGTGATGAGTGTGTGTGAGTGTGTGTGTGTGTGTGTGTGTGTGTGTTTTAAAGAACAATCAAATCCTTTGGAAGGAAGAGCCAATCTCTTCTTGGTTTAAATACTGACAAAAATGATTAAACAATATTTGCCTTCTGGGGAAATCATACATTTCTGATGCTTTTGCAAACTAATTCTAGGACACAGTCATAAGATCTGTGTGTGAAAAGGCAGAATTGCAACAACGGTAGCAGGAACAACAGCAGCTGCAGCAGCAGCAACAAAAAAAACCCTCATTTATAACCAGTGACAAGTAAAACCTATGAAGTTTTTAAAAGAATGTGATTGTTGTCAGAAGGAATTGGGTACAACAAAGCCATGTTCAGTTCTGGTTCCACTCAAAGCCATGGCTCAGGGGTTCTGCGAAAGCTGCTGCGAGGCTGGTGGGCACAGACCAGCAAGAAAGTGAATTTTGCATACTGTACGGATCATCGCTCAGTTCAGGGCAGTCAGATTGAATCTGTGATCAACCAATTGTGCTTCATGAAACCGTCAGCCTGAATTTGTGTCTCGCTGTTTTCTCCTGTCCCGCTGTAAACAAGCTGTGCTCTGAGCTGTCTCCCTACCCTTATCTGCTCAGCAAAGATCACAGAGACAGACCTCATCAGCCTCCTTAGAGTTAAAGTTAAAGTTACCACTTCCAGACAGCAGTCCCTGTGCAGGCTGGAAGTCAAAAAGAAGAGAGCCTTTGGAATGACAGAGTTTTAGTTCCTTTTAGGAAATGCATACCTTAGACTGAGACACAGGCTGGCACATTGTGTCTCCTTCGTGAAACCAAATTAGGTGTTCTTAAAGTGAACAATGGTCTCAAACGTTCAGCTAGCTAGCTCAGCAGATTCATCTGCCAAGGATTCCTCCACTTCAGCCCCACCCCACCCTACCTTTGGGATCTTGTCTGGATACAGCACAAAGAGTAGCAAGAGCTGGAAATGTATTGTCAATCTGATAGGATTCCGGGAACCTAATAATGCTTGAAATGCTCCAAGGAGTGTAATGATGGTAAACAGGAACAGGTACCTTGGCTTCTGTTTTCATTTACTTCAGTGAGAGCATTCTTCTTTAAACATAAAACAGAGCCTGATTTCCAAAGCTCTCCCTTCCTGGAGAGGTATGGATGGAATCTTACTCTAATGTACAGGCATCTTCCTTTGGTGAGTCAATCCAGATTAAGTGCTCAGTGTTCTGTAACAGTCCAGCCCTGTTTAGGCTTTCCTTTATATATGCAGAGTGAAAACCTCCCAACATCTGACCAGTCCTTGGTTTGTTGCTTCCTTTCTTTAAGGAATAACCTCCAAAGTGAAACAGCATGCAATCTGCACCTATCCCCACTCAGTCATGAAAACCCACTGGGAGAACTCAGACAAGTCACACACTCTCTTGCTTTGGGCAAGTCACACACTCTCAGAAAATCCCATGATAGGGTCACCATAAGTTGGAAATGACTTGAAGACACACAACAACAATCAAAGGCTTAAAAAAAAAACTTTATGAAGAAACTTCTTTGTGTGGTCAAAGAGCTAAGGCAAAATTCTAAATAAACTTTGATGGTCCCATACAGGAACTGTACAGAGGTTCTACAAAGGATATACTGTGTATATGCCAACACAATTTCATTGGCCTCTAAATTCTTACTATGCAATATGCTCCTAAACAGTAACACTATCATAAAATGGCTTCTCCAACTAAACCTATTCCAAGTTATTGTTTGCATTTAATTTACTCAATATGGAGTTCTTCAGGCTAGTACTACTGAAAAGTGGTGGTCTCTGAACCATTATTGGCCCACAAGCTATTAGCTGCTAGTCCCTGGAGAGTTTCCATGAAGAAAGAAACAATTGTAGCCGATGGGGCACAAATATGACACTGTTTCCTAGAGTATTGAGGTGGGGGAGAGAGAATGACAGTTCCCCATGTCAGATAGCTTAAGAATCACTCTTTTAGGCAACATAGCTCTGCTTTGAATGCACATATAACATGTACACATATATGTTACCATACAGATACATACATGCATACTGTAGATTCTAAAATACACATTCAGGGGTAGCTGTGTTGGCCTTTTAGCAAAACAAAATCCAAAATCTACAAGAAAGTGTTGTTGTTTTAAACAACAACGAGCAGAAGGAAGGGAAAATGAAGTTTTTATTTGAAAATAAAATAAAATACTGTACTCCTTTTAAAAGATCAGTAATAATGAATTAACATATTCATTGCAGAAGTATATACTTTCCTCATTTACAAAACAAGCACCTTTTGTTTTATATATCCATTTTGCTTTTTCTAAAAAAACAAAAAACAAAAAAAACCAACAACAACACACACCACCATCAGATCAGTAATGTATCACTGATTTAAAAAGAAAATGGGGTAACTGATATAAACCGCTCTAGTCACTCTGGTCGGGCTACTAGAAGGGCAGGATATATTAATAAATCAATCAATATTTTTAAAGTGTAATTTAAAACAGAATGCTTTCATTATATTTTGATTCAACAAAATGCCCATTTGTATTTCCGCTTTAAACAATAAGCAACATGACGATGGGTTGAATGAGGCTGAGACTGTCACAAACGTGCGGCTCGGTAGTAATTAATGTAGTTTAATATGGTTGTTGGCACACATCTCGCATGACAGATAATGTTCCAACATGTCAGTGATAGGACCTTTCAGCACAGCTTTAGGAGATCTACCAGGCACTGCCGAGGTTGGTTAGGTCAAAGGGCTGAACCATGTGTAATTCAGAACAGAGGAGGTCCCACGGTCACTCCACAAAAACAATTACACTACTTATTTCACTCTGTCCCTTGCCCGAAATTCACAAGCCTCACAGTTTCAGTGCAGTCAATCTCGTTCTGCCCCTGGGCTACAAAACCACATGAAAATATGTGGTGCTGTGTTTATAAATCTAATCAAAAATAGAAACAGCAGACAGGCACAATGAGGTTCTACTATAGATCCCTGGGAATACTCTAAATTCTTGAAGGCACTTTTGTTTAACTTCTGTGGGTCCCCCTCTCTCTATTACTACTACATTGTCTACAACTCTCGTTAATCATCCCCTTCACTTCTCAGTAACAGAAAAAAAGGGGGAAACTGCCTGTCTGTCTGCCTGCTTCCTCTCTGTCACTCTTATGAATAATATTATGAAGGAAAAAAACATTATCTTAAATTTCCCCTCAAAAATTAATCACTTACCTCCCTATCCATGCTCATCTTCCCAAGTGGAGATGTACAAACAGGAAACAAAGAAATGCTTCTGCCTATAACAGAAACCCCCCCAGAAAAGCCTAGATAAATAAATGATCATTCAGCTTCCACATCTTTGACCTTGTCCTAATTTAAGTTAAGCAGTTCTGTTTGAAGAGAATAGTTGAGAAAAATATTGCCAAAGGCGGGAGTGGTAAGAGTTGGGAGGGGTCACTTTTCTTTCATGCAGCCTTAATACAGTCTTAATACTGAGTTAGTATCATTGGTTAATTCTGTGGGTGAGTGGGTGGAGGACCTCCATCAGAAGAGAAATATTTAAACAATAGCAAAAGTTGGCACTGTGAGAAATACCAAAAGATATGTGACAGCCACAGCAAGTGGTATCCAAATATATTACCATTAGAAGGGGAGTTTTCAGCATATGTTCTTTGTGCAATGAATGTTGTGTAAGCATATAGGCCAGGGTCCAAAGGAACACACAATCTAGACTTGCACATCCAAGGATGCTCTGGGCTTGTATTGCTAGAAAAGCTGTCCCACATCATGCCGCAAAGCAAACGGCTTTTGAAATTGAGAGGATTTTTGTCAAACCATTTATGACTTGGCATGAGGAGCAGCAGGCTTCTGATCTTCAAAGGCCAGGAGAGTGGAGAGATACTCAAAAATCCATGTGAACATCTCAGTCTGTGGTTGTGTCTAAAACCGCACACTGTTTCCTGCTCATAGAGCCACCATTGTATGTAGACATAGGGAGGGAATCACATGGTTACCCAGAGGTCATTGGAAAACAGCATAATTCCCACCCCTAGGGGTAGTCTAAACAGTGGAAATAAGCCTCATGGAATTTGCTGGGAATCCTACACATCTTAATGGGATTCCGCAACAATCCACAGTATTCGGAAGGAGGGGGACACAAAACGTTCCCGTATTTTAAAAAAACAGTGTGAGGTTGCGCATTCCTGCTTGTTAGGACAAGTGATTTGCTTTGCATTGCTTTCTCATACAAGTGGATTCTGCAAACCTGATTGGCTGGGTGATTGCAGGGTTGCGGCTTGCTAACAGGGCAAGCGCCCACTGCCACATGTTGAATTTTCGCCTTAGTGAGAGATTGCTAAGGCGATAAAATGGTGTGTGTGTTTGATTTTTCTGTCCATTTAACTCAGAAAATCACTCTATCGCTCCAGCACATCTTAGATGGCATTTTTTAAAAAAAGTTTGGTGGCAGTGAATTACTAACAGAAGTAAATCACTCAAAGCTGAAAACAGCAATATTTATTGTAATTGGTTAGGTCTAGTTGTCTGTGTTTTCCTTGGTATGGCAGAGAAAGAGAGCAAAATATAAGCATAAAAAGGATGTATTCCATAGTCTGAATAAATCTGTCAAAATAATTAAACTATAATCCAAGCAAGTTCTAATTATAAGTGATAGTAAAGTATCACACGGCAAGCTAAGACATCTACATATTTTTCTTGAATACCTCTGTAGTGTTCATTGAAGGAAAAGGAAGATGGGGGGGTCCTTTATATTTTGAAAGAAGTCTGCTCCTTTCATCATTTTTTAAAAACAGTTTTGATATTTCCAAATGCTTTAACCCTTATAGTATTTGTTGTTTTAAATAAGCTGCATTTGCCAAATTTTGTTTACATAGCTTTAAATATCTGTTTTTAAAAAATAAAATTAAAGGAATCAGAATATTGTTAATTTTTATATAAATACCAATATGTTTTGTTGCATTTCATAGCCATGATCCATCCTAATGAACCAATTCAAATGCAATTAATCAATACAGTACTTGACTCACATTCTTAGGTCTCGCTTACATGGCAAAAAAAATAAATAACCTCAACTAATTTGCCCAGAATCCTTATGGTTCACACACACTTTGGGCCTAAGTCACTCTATTCAGAAGGAGGGGAGCAAAAATACCAGTAAATAGCACGGCAACAGCTTTCACTAGTTTTCCTGACTTTTTTTAAAAAAAGTGATTATATTTAGAAAAAATGCACACAAAATAACATGTGAACAACAAATTTTCAAGTGGTCATGTAAACTATCATTTTGCAAAAGGGCAAATTTCGCAGCGGCAAGAAGGTGGAAGGGGCATGGCTGCCTCGCTGCAGGGTCTCACCCTCCCCCACTGCACCATGGACTCCCCCGTGCCCTCGCCATCTTCGCAGAGGGCTGTATCGCCTCCCCCGCACCCTTGCCATCTTCAGGCCATGTGGCACCCCTGCCAACTCCGGCCCATGTGGCTGATCGATAGTCTCTTTGCGCCCCACTGGGAAGCCCAACGACAGCCTTGGTCATGGCGCAGTGCTGTTGTTCTCATTGGGCCTCAGCCACCACCACCCCACACCATGGATACTGACCCTAGAGGCCTCAGGGGTGGTTCAGCGGTTCACAAAGCTATGCCACTCCCAGGGCCTCTAGGGTCAATGTCCATTGCGTGGGGGGGGGGCAGCCAAGGCCCAACAACAACAGCGTTGTGCTGCATCCAAGTCTGTCATTGGGCCTCAGCCACAACCCCACACCACAGACACTGACCATAGAGGCCCCGGGAATGGCATGGCTTTATGAACCACTGTGCTGCTCCCGAGGCCTCTAGGGTCAATATCCGTGGTGCGCGGGGGGGGGGGGTGGCTGAGGCCCAACAACAACAAAACTGCTGCACTGCTCAGAAGGCTATAGTTGGGCCTCCCAGTGGAGTGCAAAGGAACCATCGATCAGCCATGCGGGCTGAGGTTGGCAGGGGTGCCGTGTGGCCCGAAGATCACAAGGGCACAGGGGAGGCAACACAGCCCTCCGTGAAGATGGCAAGGGCATGGGGGAGCCTGGCAAGGGTGAAGGGGAGGCAACACAGCCCTCCACAAAGATGGCAAGGGCACGGGGGAGGTGACACAGCCCTCCATGTGACTTGGGAAGGGCATGTGAAGGAAGGCACAGGTCCCAACATGATGGGGGAAGTGACACAAGGCTCCACACAATCAGGCAGGGGCCTTGGGAGTGGCGTGGCTGCGTGAACTGCAAAATCGTAACTTCTTTGCTACAACCACTTTTGGAGAAAATCGTGGGAACAAACGGCACTGGTGCAAAAGGGAGGTAAGGCGATATTTTCCGCACTTAATTCTCCTGTGTAACTGAGGCCTTAGTGTCTTACACATCATACTGAACATTGGCTCAGAACGACAACATGAGACTTCTAAAATATCCTTGGCATTTGATGTGCCTTCAAGGCAAGATGTTTTTCACTTGTGAAGCAACCACTGAGAGCCAAAGTAGATGTCAGCCTTCCCATACCTTCCACATCTGTTGGATGACAATTCCCATAATCCCCCCAAACCATCATATCATGGTTGACTTGGAACCAGAAGCTGTAGTCCAACACATGTGGAACATGAGCAGCTCTGTGGACATATACCAAAAGGTCATATACAAGGAGATCTATGAGTAAGATCTCCTCTGTGTGTGTGTGCTTATATGGTGGGTTTGTTTGTTTTTTACTTAGAGGCCCTAATTCATCTGGGAGGAAGACTGCTGGAAGATGGCTGCCTTAACCCTTTCCCCAGGTCAATAAACATAGCCAAACAGCACTGCCAGGTTTTCTAAATAGCAAAAAGGGATGGTTGAAGATCATGGCATGCAGGGTTAAAAATCAGGAAGTACAGGTTGAGTCTCCCTTATCTGAAATGCTTGGCAACAGAGGTATTTGGGATTTGGGAATATTTCAGATTTTGGAATACTTGCATATGCATAATAAAATATCTTGGAGATGGAGCCCAAGTCTAAACACAAAATTCATTTATGTTTCATATATACCTTATACATATTGCCTGAAGGTAATTTTATATATAAAGTTGTTTAATAATTTTGTGCATGAAACAAAGTTTGTGTACACTAAACTGTACATCAGAAGGCAAAAGTGCCACTATCTCAGTCACCCCTGTGGACAATTTTGGATTTTGGAATATTTCAGATTTTGGAATTCTGGATAAGGGAGACTCAACCTGTACAAACAAGTTTGTGTTCTGCTGAAATACCAAATGGAGGTCTTGATTTCAGTTAACTCAACCATGCATTTCTCTCTAAAATTAACATATTGCCCACATTAGTAAATTACATGATGCATATATTTCTGTCTTTAGGAAGGGCTGATACCTCCAAATATGGGATTTGGGGTATTTTGTTCAATCTATGTAAAGGAAAATGTCTCCCGCCCTCAAATATGGGGCATCCATTCTCAAAAGGGATTAGAAGGGATGCCCTATATTTGTGTGGATGTGCTGTTCCCCAGCTCAACCCATGGGGAGAGACAGGTAAGAAATAAATATAATTATTCTGGTGGTGGTTATTGTTAGTAGGGACATCTACCACACAGATTTCCTATATGGATAAAACTGGGAGGGGATAATCATGTTTGCCACTTTGAAGAAAGGTAGGATTTCAAAGTAATACACTGATAAACATTTTCTACAAAAAATCAGGTCTGGCTATGAGATTGCTTAGGCTTGACATCTTAAATCAGCATCCAGATAGCACTATTAAAAGGTGTGGGATTTCTAAATATTCTGAAAGCTTATGATGGGACATAATGGAGAAGATAATGTGATATATATATTTGATCCAGGTTGTTTAGGACTTCAGAAATCAAAACTAGCATCTTTCATATATGGAAGAGAAAGAAGGAAAAACACAGCCCAGTACAGATCCTGGAGCATTGGTGCAGTCCTGTTCCAGCAACCAGCACCTATTAGGAGTTAGGCCACTACATTCTATATGGATTTCTCATCTGTCATGGTCATAGTCACCTTGTGGTTCTGAAGGCATGAGTAACAGTACTTAGGCCCCATAAAATAAAAATTGTATGATCTACATTCCAAAATCACAGGGTCAGTGCAGGGCTGGCCCAAAACATTATCCAGGTGTAGTGCAATCTGGCATCGAAACTTTCATCAACAAACTCCACATCCAGTATAAGTAGAAAGACATCCAAGGGATAGAGACAATTTACTACCCATGCATAGGACAGAACACCACTAGCTGTCACCCACAGCTCTCAGCTGAAACCACTCAATGAGATACAATCAGTTCTGGGGGATAAACTATCTTCTTGCAAGCTGTGGGTGGCAGGGCTTTACTTACTTACCAAGAGCTTCCCCAGCCTAAAACAACTACTTACCCACAACATAACCCATAACACAGATGAGAATACAAGACCTAAGAGCTCTATCACTCCAGCACACCTTAGACTGCATTTTAAAAAAAAAAGTTTGGCAGAATGAAGTACTAACATGAGTAAGTCACTTGCAGCTGCCATCTGACATGCAAAGCTTTGGGGGCTTTGGGCCAAAACCACAGTCACGACAAGTTGCTGCTGTAGCAAAGTGCCATTACTACAAGGTACTCCAGTTTTCCCCTCCTCATATAGACTAGTCCCTGGTCTTAGGTTTGTGTATGATTAGGGTAAGATATTGCATAGGCCAAACCATAGCCTCCAACATTTCACAATTGGAAACCAGGTCATGTGTGTGTCCGGAAAAGCAGCTCAAAATGCCAGCAGGATAAACAAGGACTGGGAAAGCAGCTGAGCCCCAGTGATATTTAATTAGGGAGAACCAGATAAAGCTCAGAACAAGCAAGGTTCCATTTCCTGGGGAAGCAACAATACAGGCAAGAAGGCACACAGAGAAGAGTCCAGAATACAGTCCAAAGGTCAAGGCTTACAGAAGGCAGTACTGTCCAGAAGTCGGTCTGTGGGTCAGCAGGATCAGGCAACAGGGTAGTCAGGAACAGTCCAAGGTCAAGGCACAAGTCAAGGCATCAAGGATTCAGGCACTGAAGTCAGCAGGAAGCTTTCTCCAGGGAGATCAGTTGATCTCTGACAAAGACTCCATTGCCTCTTCCAGCATATATAAAACAATCAAGGCTTTGCCAGGTGTTTCTTAATGAGCATGTTCTTCTCATAAATTCTCAGAGACGTCCTTGGAGCCTCCTTTTGAGCTCGTTGCTGGGTGTATGATGGTGGACATAAGTCCCTCTCCTCCTCTTCTTCCTTACCCAAGTGGACAGGACTCTCTGCTTGGACTGAATATATGCCCTGCAGATATGGGGGTCATATTGTGTGTGATTGTCTGTGTTTGTGCGTGTGTGGCCAGTCCTCAAAATAACCTTCTTTGGGCTCCTCTACATGGGCCGGAATATGCCAGCACCCTGCTGATGTACCCATTACTCCCTGGCCCCATTTACACAGCAAAATATTCCCTTGAATAAATCACTAAGATTCCTAATTGTTCCCACACACCACCTCATTCAGAAGGGGGGAGCTCAAAAACTCAAAAGTAGTATGATAGGGGATTTCGCTACTTTTCCCAACTTTTTTGAAAAGTAGCGCGACTTAGCACACTTTCGATTGTGTGAACTACCATTTCGCAAAGGTCTGTGTGAATTACCAGCAATCTTTCCAATACAGTCACAACAGAGCTTTGCTGTGATTGGTTGAACTCAGCAGGGAGGGGTTTGGAGTGACCAGGAGAGGATGGAGGAGCCGCAGATGAAAAGATCCATCCACTGTTGTTTCCAGCCACGGAAAAGACCGAGCGAGTGCTATATACACATCCCAATCGCCCAGCTGTCTCTTGCTTGGCTGCTTCATCTGTGTGTGTGTGTGTGTGTGTGTTCATTCCCTCGCCCTGCTGAGATCCCATTTCTGTGTATCAGAAGAGAGCAAGGGGAGAGAGTGGGTGAGAGGAAGGGGGCTTGCCGGGCTGACACTCCCAAAGGAATAAAAATTAGCAGGCATTCTCTCTTTCCTTCCCTCCCTCACAGCTCCTCAGTATCTTCCTGCTTGGCTGCTGCCAGCTGAAGAATCCCCAGCTAGCCTTTTCCCATCTCTGTCTGTGTGTGTGTTCGTTCCCTCACCCTGCTGAGACGTATCTGTGTGTAAGAAGAGGGGGGGGGAAGTGGGTGAGGGGAAGGGGGCCTCGACGGGCTGACACTCCCTGCTAAAGGAATACAAATTAGCAGGCATTCCTCTGGTAATCAGAGGGAAAGGTGCCAGCACTTTCTCTCTCTCTCTCTCTCTCTTTCTCTCTCCCCAGATGTGCTTGGGAGGCCACACCCCATCTCAGTCTGTGTGTGAATTACAAAAGTGGAAAACTAAATCGATAGACCAATTTAGCAGTAAATCATGTGAACTATGCAGCACTGGTGCAAAACTGTGATAAAGCACAAATGACCACAATAAAAACTACCGTGTAACTGAGCCCCGTTACCTGCACAGAATGCGATGGAGTCCAGACTGGCACGCTGGCCAGTCTCTGCAGCTACTGCCCACATCACTCTCTCTGAAGCCAGAAAGCCAGCCCACAGCACATGATCAAGGCCCCCTACATGTGACCAGCCTTGGTCACATGCTGTGGGACTCCTTCCTGGCTACAGAAGAGTGAGGCAGACAGCAGGTGCAGCAATGAGTTGGCATGCCAGAATGGGCTCCTGCGGTCACACAGGGTCCAATCTACTTTGTGACTGTTGAAGCTGATTTTTCAAGATTTTTTTTTAATGGTATAACAGGCCTTACTCTGTCTTGCCCCCATCTTGGCCCTGTCTTTGCCATGGGGGTCATAAGGACTGTCCATGGGTAAAACAGGCAAATACCCTGCATCGTCTGGACTGCAGAGCTCCAAGGTGGGGGCAAGACAGGATAAATAGTCCATTTAGATAAGGCCTTAGCCTCTCTTAAGTCACAGCACAAAGCTGTGCTCTAGAAGTACCTTTCAGCAACTACAGTAGGGCAGGGTGACACACACCTCACAGGCCACATGAGGCCTCCATGTCCATTTTTGTAGGACCCCCAAGAACCACACCCATACCGATATTGCTATGGGGTGGGAACAGGAAAACCATGAACTTTTCCCTTTCTTTTACTTCAGGAGTAAAAATCATGTAGCACTTCAGATGCTTTTGGACTGCAACTCCCAGCATTCTTCACCATTGGCTTTGCCCTTGACAGCTGAAGTTTAACAACATCTATTGGACTGTGTGATTTCCACACTTACTTCCCTGGAAGAAAAGTGCCAGGACACTTCTGGAAGTTAAAAGTGCTTCCAAAGGCTTCCCAAAAACATTGAAGGGGTGGGGAGAAGGTTAAGCCCTGTGAGCAAGACATGCATGGCCTTGTTTTCAGTGAAAATGGTGCTTTTGGAAAGTTTCTGGGGGTGCAGTTGGCCTCTCTGCCTTTATGTTACTTCCCTGCACAGTGTGTGTGTGCAGGGAAAGCATAGGCAGTAAAATAACAATGGAGACAGACTGGTCCAGGGAGCATAATTTGGTCCCTGGTCTCAAATAAGTTGCTCACCCCTAAACCAGAGACGACTTTTAAGTGGACCTTTATTAACAGCCATTTTACAGACCCTTCTCAAAAAGAACTGGATTTAACTGGCTTCTGTCTGTTTCAATTTGGAAATATTACCAGCCAGTCTTAGCCTTGGGAAGAGCAATGCAGCCCTAAGATTGGCTTGAATGTGACATATCAAATAACCAGATGAGTCTGAGATGTGTGGATGTACCCATTGGGTCAAACTACATGTTATTAAAAACACCACTCTAAAAAACAATGACCTGACCACATCATTTTGAAGAAAAAACAACTTTGGACCACAGTACTGAGGATGCTTCTAACTCATGGAGACCCAAAATGAATTCCTCAAGAAAACCCACACTATTTCTGTTCCATCTAATATAGGTGTTGTTTGCAGTAAAACAACAAACAGTTTTGCTGGCCCTGACATTAATATCCCCTGTCAACTATCAATTATGCAGTATGTATCTAGGAAATGTTGACAAATTTATTCCTTATATAGCTGAAAGTCACCAGTCAAAGAAACCATTAGGTTTTGCAAAGCATAACGTCTATAAAGTAGCATTTGTGAAATGGCATTTAAAGCATTAATAGTGGGTTCCTAATTTTATTTTTTTAAGTTTTTTTCCTGTATAGTACATACTTTTTATTTTTTTAAATATCTTTATTTTAATTTTCTAATTTCATGTATAGAAAAAAGACATAAAAACAGACATACAACATACAATCACACACCCCCGACTTCCCGCTTTCTGCTGACTGCTTCTAAAAAGTATAATATCTCACCTCTACCACTTAATCATATATATTATACAACCTTCCTCATTTTAGAGAAAGGGAAATACTTTAAATAACAAAACATTTTATATTTCATATGTCAGGGATGATGGGAGTTGTAGCTCTTCACCTCTGGCTCAAACTCACCACCTTGTTATGCAGCAGAGCCAACCAGCTTAGATCAGTGGTTAATGCTTTTCTCCAAAGCAGCAGTTTCAGAGAATAGGCTGAAGATCCTGACAAACTCTCCAAGCCTTCTCACTCTTCTCCAGGTGTCTCCAAAACGTCTCCAGGATTCACTCAGGCAACTCAGTAGTTTTATATAAAACCTACTTTATTCTTCTATATAAATATACTATATGGTCAACAAATCACAATCTCTACACACTACTCCACCTCTACTCAACAACAAATACATTGGCAAACATTGCAATTTTATAGCCATTGTTTATCACCACCCACTAGTTAGTTTCCACCCAGTGGGTGTGTACTTCCATTCAGATTGGTCCACATAGTTCCATCCATGCTTAAGACCAACCCATGTATTTCAACATTTCACCTTGTACACTTAATGATTCTCAGGTGTTTCCAATCTGCATTCAGTACCTCTGTCCTTGGCTCTCAGGCCTTCTAGATTACATTAGCAGTTTCACCTGTGTAGCCCCATACTTGCTCTTGCTTAGTCATTGTGACTTTCACATACATATTTTATTTCTTTCACTGTATGTCCCATGTTGCATTTTCCTTAACATTAATCATATATATTATACAACCTTCCTCATTTTAGAGAAAGGGAAATACTTTAAATAACAAAACATTTTATATTTGGTCTCTGATTTAATTCTTAATAAATTCCCTAAATGGTTGTCAAATATCTAGGTGTGTCTGTATAGGATTTTCTTTTAACTTATTTGTTAATTTATCTGATTCCCTTAATTTTTGTAGTTTTCTTATCCATTCTTTTATAGCTGGGATCTCCCTTTGTTTCCAGTACTTGGCATAAACTATTCTTGCCGCTGTAATCAAATAACAAAGTAAAACCTTGTTTTCTCTCTCAATACTATTTTCCATATCCAACGTATTTAATAAAAATAGTTCTGGTCTAAATTCTGTAGTTCCTTTTAACATCTTTTGAATCATCCCATTAATTAATAACCAATATTCCCTTGCTTTTTTGCAGGTCCACCAGAGATGATAAAAGGAACCTATATGATCTTTTCCAACATTTTTTACTAACATTCTTATAAATAGTAGCCAATTTCTCTGGTGCCATGTACTACCTGTACGTTATTTTATAATAACTTTCTTTTTACTCATAACAATAGGTGAATTTCAAACCCTCACACCATACTGATTCTCATTGATCTAATTGTAATGTATGTCCAATAATCCTTGTCCATACACTCTTTAATTTTTTCCTCCTCAGTTTCCCATTTTAACAACATCTTATACAATTTAGCATTTAAATGAGGATTTTCTGAGCACATCAATTCTTCAAACTCTGTTTTATCTTTCTCAAACCCCAAATTCTTAACATCTTCTTTAAATCTTTCTCTTAATTGATAATATGTTAGCCATTTGAATTTTATGTCCCTCTATTTCTAATTTTGCCTATCCTTAAATATCCAATTTCCTTTTTGCTCCCTCGGTAAATCTTTATATTTTAACCAATTTTGTAAACTTCTCATTTCTCTCCTATAAAATGCTTCTTGTGGGGATTACCCATCTAGCTAATTTTGACCCTAATCTACTTTTAAATTTTTCCCAAATTCTCAACAACTTTTTTTAAGGGATTACCAGTGAGTTTCAATGGAATACAAAAGCACACAAATGCTTAAATTATTTCCTAAATAATACAGTCTAGACCTACATGGGGTACTTTCCTCAGTCTAAACTGTCTTTCATGTATAGCTAGTGGTAGGTTCCTATAGAGAATAAGTGGTTGAACATGTTAAAAATTGCATGTTGAGCCAATATGCAATCATTTCATCATTTGAAACAAGGGCATTAGCTGCAATTTGCTTGGACAAAATTCCAATGGCCTAGAAAAGTCAAGACTGGTAAATCCCACAGAATAGCTGTGAAAGTGTGTGGCAGGCATGAGGAAGTCTGGCCCTTCAGATTATTTTAGAGCCCATCTTCCACTAGCTTCAGCCAGCATGATCAGTGGTCAGGGATAATGGGTTCCCTAGCCCTTGTGTACAGGATGGTGAGGATACTGACAATGGTAAAGACTGAGGGATATGTCTTTCCATCTTACTGTCAGTGCTGAAAAACATTTTGCTAGACACACACACACACACACACACACATGTCTTCCCATTATTTAAAAAAAAATCCCAAATTTTATTCATATAAAAATGAAAATACAAAATAACATATAACATATTTATTCTACTGCATGGATATTTGTGGATGTAAGAGTATAAATAGAGGGATTTCTGTGGTCCATTCACTTTCTTTGTATACAAGTGGAGCTACAAACAGAAAGAGATGAACAACTATTTAAAGGAAAGAATTCAAAGACATACTATAGCTGTACTAGTCTGGAACATTAGTAAGCGAGGGCATCTTGTAGCACCTTTGAGACTAATGGAGAGAAAGAAGTTGTAGCATAAGCTTTCATAGACTGGGTCTACTTCCTCAGATGCATGGAGAGGAAGTAGACCAAGGGCTCATCTACACCAGGCAGGATCTGCTGGCTAGCCAATCCCCCCTCCCCAGTTACCTGCAGAAAATGGGCCAGGACACGGCCCATCACTGAAGCCACTGCCACCATTTTCTCGGCTAACACAGAAGCTAGGTGTGGTTCCCACAACCTGTGACTGCAGACCCCTTGCTTGTGACTAACCTTGGTCACATATTGATGGATCTCTGCCTGGCTTCTGGAAGAGCCATGGACCTGGCAGTGGCAGGGAGGAGCAGCATGCCAGATGGGTTCCTATGGACAAGTGAGGCCTGATCCAGTTTTCCTCAGGTAAACTGGGTATCTTCCTATAATGGGTTATTGGGCCCTATCCCAGCTTGCCCCCTTTACTGCACTGCATCTTCCCAGGGGTTGTGTGGACTGCCCAGGGGCAAATCAGGGTAAATGCCCTGTGTTGTTTGGACTACAGGGTTCTAGAACAGGGGAAGCTGGGGTATTTGGCTGGTGTAGACAAGCTTATGCTACAACTGCTTCCTCTTAGTCTGGAGATTATTAGATGCAGATATAGTGGTGCCAGCATAATGCAAAAGGATGACAATATCAGATGATGACATCCTTTCACATTCCACTGGTGCTGTGCTGGTGTTTTTTCTTACTGATAGCTGAAACATCTCTCAGTTTTGTTTTGGTGCCAGCATGCAAAAACTTGGGTCATTTAACTCTCGCGAATGCAGGAAAAACGGCCGGTCCAGTGCAAACACTTCCAGGTGAGATTGGGCCATCCAGATAAGTTTTGTTCTTTTTATGACCCTCCCTGGGTTACTTGGGGCTTTTAAATTGTGTTTAGGTGCTTGGTGTTAACTTTTTTGTGTTTATTTTTATTTTTTAAAAAAATTCCCACACTTGCGTCTTCTCACGAGAATGGGCAGGATTTCAGTCCAGGAAGTGAATGGAGCTCTGTTAGAGCTCCATTCATTCCTGGATTGTGTTTTCCATGGGAGAGAAGGTACATGCAGTGAGGAGGGCTATTGTGCCAGGACAGGGGCGGTACTGGAGATTGTAGGACAGGAACACTTTTTGCATTCCTGTCTGATAATCTCCTTAGTCTCAAAGGTGCTACAAGATCCCCTTGTTTACTGATATTTAAGGGAAAGCAGTGCTTGTGTGTAAAACTTCCTTCTTACAGTATTGGGAGGACATCACTTTGTGAATAATAACCCTAAGAGCCTCCTTGAGACTCCCTTTGTATGCTGTCATAAATAGCAGGAACCAGCATTGTTCTTTCAGAGCTGTGTTACAAGGCAAGAGCCTGTGGTGCTCAGATGTGATGCTTAGAAATAAATAGATGCTTTTTGGTGGGTGTTCAAATAGTAAAGAGGCTGAACTACATGCAGCAATGTACAGATGGCTTTTCAGATCCATACATTTCAGTGTGCTTCTGCAAATCACTAGAAGAATAGTTTTCCTAAGCTGGGCCAAAACCTGAAAAACATCACAAGACAGTGACTCGTCCATCCATTATTGTTGATTATGTCAACAATGATGGCAAGCTTGCACAGATCCGTGTGCCTTTGAGTTGTCCTAATAAAGATATGACCATAATAGGTGGCCTGGTGGTGCAGTGGTTAAATGCCGGTACTGCAGCCACAACATTGAGAGTTCAATTCTGCAGGGCTCAGCCTTCCATCCTTTCATAGGTCAGTAAAATGAGTACCCAGCTTGTTGGGGGCAATTAGCTAAGACATTGTAAACCACTTAGGAAGTGCTTTGCACTGATAAGAAGTATAGAAATATAAATGCTGTATAAATAATACTGCTATTTTAAAAGGGGGGATGGCAAACCATTGAAATATGAAACTTTATACAAGCAGTGCAAGCTTCAACCAGTCAATGTCAGATAACTCCTCCACCCACTGCAGTCCCATAAGAGATAACCAATAATGTTGAGCTATTTCCTCCAGCCTTCTAGACAGACTTCTCAGGGATAGAGGGGGCTACAAAGGGGACAAGATAGGAAGGGACAGATTCAGGGCACATCCAGACTGACTAAAAAGACCAAAAAGTCCCAGATATTGTTCTTTCCTATGTTACTTTAGAGATCCATACACATTTTGTTTATCCAGAATATTATCTGTCAGCTCCTGGCACAATCAGAGACTTTTTGTAGCAGCTCCCCAGGTTGGTTTATTCTAACCCAGCATAAAATCAGAAAGAACAGAACAAAATGTGGAACTTTTCAATCAGTCTGAATGTGCCCTCATTGCACAAGCTTATTTCTATTCCTACAGTGCTGGATTTAACCTATAATCCTTACAACAAAACCAGAAGCTCCATCAGCATTATTATGGACATTCTAAGGCTGAGGACTTTATCAGACTAGTGTGTAAAAATGCTGTAATCCCACAAGTGAGGAAAGCAGAAACATAAGAGATTATCAGATGAGTGCCTACAAACATTATTATGTCACTATATTTTACAGTGTTCATGTTCTGGCACAATGACACATGTTTTCACACGCTGCTGTGATGATGATACAGAATTGCCCCAAGAATCCAGCAATATGAGTGCTCATGCTGCTTACTTCCATGTTTCTCCATGAACGTTATTTTAGCACATCTCACAAGAAGATGCGAGCATGTTAAAAAGCCTCCAAACACCAATATTAAAAAAAGAAAACTTTCAGAAAAGCACAGATACATGTTCAGAAACTTGCAAGCAAGATGGAGAGGGTCCTAAAAAGAGCATACAGTACCTAGTTTTCCTGTTCGCACCCAGAAGTGTTCTGGCAGGACCGCCCATTGACACTAGAATCACACCAGCAGAATGGGGCACCTTGTTGCATACACTGAAATCCAGAACACAAACACTATGGGAGATCAATTCATAACTTCTCCCCATCAATAAAAAAGAACTCCCTCGTAACGGCAGCAGAATGCTTGCTTGCACAATGTTGGGGCATGACGTTGTCTGATAAGGAAGCCCTTTTGCCATCTCATGACATCATTATAACACCATTTTTGATGTGTCTGATATTCTCCATAGTGGCATTATGACACTTACTTTCACACATCAACTCTAAAAACACCTTAAATAAAAAAGTAAATCAACACCCAAGCACTGAAAAAAACCTAAAAACTTGCCAGCAAAATGGGAAAGTTCCTAAAAGAGTATCCTGACTATTGTCTTCACATTGACACCCAGAAATTTTCTCCCTGGCAACGGGGGATGGGGGGAAAGAACCGTTCATTCACACTGTATTCTCACGATTACAGCAGGACATGTTTTCGCATGCCTTCAATAGAGCAAAAAAGCAATATTGAAGATCAGTTGATGGGTTAAGCCATCAATAAAAAATGCCTTATTCACAGCTGGTGCACATGCTGGCCACGGGACGACGATGATGTCATCTGATAATTTTGGTCTGTTGTGTTATTATAGCATCATTATGACATGATTTTTGCCTTGTCTGATAAAGTCCTGGGTGAGACAGACTTGCCTATGGTCTCGTTGTGAGTTCATAGCTCAACATAGATTCAAACCATGGACTTTTTTACACGTCCCTTAGCCAGTGCTTCGATCTCTTAGTCACTAAGAATTTGCTTGAAAAGAACATTTAAACTATATGCATGAATTAAACTTAACAAAAAGGAACAGCATGCAAAGATGCACGTTAATACAGTTGTCCCTCCACATCTGTGTGTTGAGTATTCATGGATTTGATTATCTGAGGATTTGATTAATATGTTCTCTCTAGACATTTGTAGGTCCTCCAGTGTAATTCTATGGTCAACTTCCACCGGAAGTTGACCATAGAATTGCACTGGTGGATGTAGAAATGCCTAGAGAAGTCTTCTCTCATTTTTTTTTTAAAATCCAGCCAATATTCATGGTTTTTCCACTTTTGTGAGGCTGCTGAGCCTCTAACCCCTACAAAATTTAAGGGCCTACTGTAGTACGTCTAGCAAAAATTTAAATCTGAAATTGTACATTGTGTTATCTTTTGCTCCCACTCGAATGTACCTTTTTTCCCTCAAGCTGTACCAGAAGATGTACATTAGTCACAGATCTAATTCATTTATTAGGAAACTTTCTCAGTCACAGATGGAATTAGTACAATGGCACAATTGCAAATGGAATTAGAAAAGGAACCGAGTGCATTTTCTATGTCTGTTAATAGAAAATGTGCAAAGAAACATTTTTGTGTATTTCTACTGGACAACATTTTGAGGTTTTTCTTTGCTCTTTATCCTTATAGATCGTTCTCAATGCAATTTAAAAGATGAGGAACCAACACTGAGAAATAGTGACTTGCCTAAGGCAAAACCAGTGATTCTACTGCATATTTGGAACTATGAAGTTAGGCCCACATCTAAGAGTGGAAAATATTGTGGGTGTAATGGAGAATTATTACAGTTAACTGAGGAAAGCAACTGTGGGTTTTTAAAAAATCTGATATGTACTTGCCATATATATATATATACAGTACATTATGCATGGGATGAGTCCTTCCTGAATCTTCGTTTGCAAAGAAAAGCCAGAGAGAGAGAGAGAGAGAGAGAGAGAGACAGAGACAGAGACAGAGAGAGAGAGAGATATTACAGAATATTCATATATTATCTTTTGCATTAAATTTATAATGAAAATAACAATTATAATTATTTCAAAAAATGAGACTGTATAAAATACAAATGACTATGGTCTCTCCAATGGCTATTCTAATTATAAGGCTTCAATCTTGCTGGTATGTAAATCCAGTTTAATTCAATGTGGTTTACTTCTGATTCAATATATCTAGGACTTTATCAAATGTGGCAAACATGGTGTCATAAAGATATGTAATGATCACAAAAGGGTGTGCATATCAGACAACATCATCCTTTCATGATCATGTTTAGGGAATAAGGCGTACTTTTTTATTGATGGTCCAAGCTGTCAATAGAGCCCCCTGATATGCATATGAATCCTTGCGCCATTGTGCTCATGTGAATGCAGTGTCAATGTGCAAACACTTCTGCTTGAGATCGCAACAGCCAGGTAAGGGACACTCTTTTTATGATCCCCCCCCCCATGTACTTGGGAATTCTAAAGTGTGTTTTTGTGCTTGTGTGGACTTTTTGTGTCTTTGTTTAAAAAAAAAAATTGGCCACGCTAGCATCTTCTCATGAGAATCGCCATGATCAGGAGCCTGGAATGGCTCTGGTCATGCTCTATTAATGCTGGGGAAGCCTCATTGACTCAGCTGAAGGAAGTGTGTGTGGGTGTGGGTGTCTTTTGCCGGCATAAAAACACAGCAAAATATGTCAGCAGAAGAACTTTTATGGAAGGTGGTCTGATAAAGTCCCTAGTTGATGTTCCAAATGCAGTTGGACATTTCATTAGAAATCACAGATTTTATAGCCTACAAAAAACAGTGCTTAAGACGAGGGCACCAATATATACTACTTCTCACATAAATAACAAATCTGCCACAAAAGTTACTAACATGAGCATCAGATGTATGTATGATCAAATTCTATGTGAGAGAATGATGCCTTGTTTTATTCTTCAGGAAATTGGTAAAAACAGATATATATCTTTGTGTAAAGAAGCAAATATATTGGTGGTGAAAAAAGAAATCCTGGTTGAAGAAGTTTAATCCCAAATCTTCAGAATTGGTTTCCTCCACACATCTACCTCCACAAATACTGCTACTGTTGGTAATAGATCAGTGAAGTCCGTCTGAAAGCAATGAGACAGAAATCATACCATATGAGTAGTCCCAGAAGGAATACCTTAAGTAGTTCATAACATACTCCACTTGCCTCTGGCATTGGCTCCTGGATTAGTGTCATATATGTGTCAGTACGAAAGAACATAGACTATTTGTTTATACATTCTCATTACTCCCAGTTATTTTACTCTATATCCTCGTTGACATTGACTGTATATATCAATACTCTCATTGCAATGAGTTTGCATTTGGCTGCTGCCACGCACTGAATGGCCAGGAATGGGAAATAGCTGAGGTCCTACAGTAAGCACAAGGAGATGTAGAGACAGAGAAAGTTACTTTTTAAAAAATTATAACAGCTTCTAGAATTCCCCCACCAGCATGGTGAGAGTGGGGGATTCTGGGAGTTGTCTTCCAAAAGAGTAGCTTTTGCAAGCTCTGGAGAAATGTTATGCCCCAAATAAACAGGGCTTCTATGGCAGTGTCTACATGCTTCTATGGCAGCTTTTGCAGGGTACTAATTAGAACCATAAAAGGCATCTGGCAATTTCATACATGATTACTGTAGCCAATTTGCTCAAAAAACAACAACCCAACACTATATTTTAATAATTAATTAATCAGGAAAGCCTGGATACATATAACTAAAACATCTTATTGCAATTATTTCCATTCACTCTTGCTAGAAGGAAGCATAAAACGCTAGTCTCAAAGGTGCTACAAGAGCCCTTTGCATACTGATCCAGACTAACACAGCTATATCTTTGAATAAAACATTAGAGTCATCTAGGGTATAATTGAAATTAACCATTGACGTCTGTGGGTAGCAATGATTTCCCTGGATTTTTCCTTTTTGAAGCATGATTAACTGAAACTGAAAAGATAGGATGTTCCTCTTCAGTAATAAAGTGCAATATATTGTGTGTGGAGATGATCAGACATGTCCAAAAACCACAAGAGCAGCATGCAAGGATGGGACCTGGTTTCAGATGTCCTTGTCATCGTTGTGTGCTGCTCCTGTGCTGCCGCTGCAAGTAAAGTATCGCTTGACAGGGAGGTCCATAGGGTTTTCTTAGGAAAGAAACAATCAGAGGTGGTTCTGCCACTTCCTTCCTCTGAAATATAGCCACTTGTATGTGTATCCCTAAGCAAATACTCATGGGGATACTGAAACCTGACCGAGCAAAAGAATATAATGAAATATGGACACCTTCTCTAAAATCCAGCCCAACATTGCAAATGTATAATGATAGTAATGTCTTAGGATCATAGAATTGTAGAGTTGGAAGAGACCACGAGGGCCATCCAGTCCAACCCCCTGCCACACAGGAAATCATGATCAAAGCATCCCCGACAGATGGCCATCCAGCCTCTCTTTAAAGACCTCCAAGGAAGGAGACCCCACCACGGTCCGAGGGAGTGCGTTCCACTACCGAACAGCTCTTACTGTCAAAAAGTTCCTCCTAATGTTGAGGTGGAATCTCTGTTCCTGGAGCTTGCACCCATTGCTCCGTGTTCCAGTCTCTGGAGCAGCAGAAAACAAGCCTGCTCCATCCTCAGCGTGACATCCCTTCAAATACTTAAACAGGGCTATCATATCGCCTCTTAACCATCTTTTTTCAAGGCTAAACATACCCAGCTCCCTAAGTCTCTCCTCATAAGGCATCAGTTCCAGACCTTTCACCATTTTAGTCGCCCTTCTTTGCACACACTCCAATTTGTCAATATACTTTTTGAATTGTGGTGCCCAGAACTGGACACATTATTCTAGGTGAGGTCTGACCAAGGCAGAATGGAGTGGCCCTATTACTTCCCTTGATCTAGACACAATACTTCTATTGATGCAGCCCAAAATCGCATTGGCCTTTTTAGCTGCCGCATCACACTGTTGACTCATGTTCAACTTGTGGTCTACTAGGACTCCTAGATCCCTTTCGCATGTAGTCTCATTCAACCAGGTCTCCCCCATCCTATATCGATGCATTACATTTTTTCGCCCTAAGTGCAGTACCTTACACTTCTCCGTATTGAATTTCATTTTGTTAGGTTTGGCCCAGCTCTCCAGTCTATCCAGGTCATTTTGAATTTTGATCCTGTCCTCTAAGGTATTGGCTACTCCTCCCAATTTGGTGTCATCTGCAAATGTGATAAGTATGCCCCTAATTCCCTCATCCAAGTCATTGATAAAGATGTTGAATAGCACTGGGCCCAGGACCGAACCTTGTGGCACCCCACTGGTCACATATTTCCTAGATGAAAAGCAGCCACAGCTGAGCACCCTTTGGGTTCGGCCAGTCAACCAATTACAAATCCATTGAACAGTTAACTTGTCTAGCCCATATTTTACAAGCTTGTTTGCAAGAATGTCATGGGGAACCTTGTCAAAGGCCTTACTGAAATCAAGGTATACGATATCCACAGGGTTCCCTTCATCTACCAAGCTGGTAACTTTATCAAAAAAAGAGATCAGATTAGTCTGGCATGACTTGTTTCTCTGAAACCCATGTTGACTTTTTGTGATTATGGCATTGCCTTCTAAATGTTCACAGACTCTCTGTTTAATGATCTGCTCTAGAATCTTCCCTGGTATTGATGTCAGACTAACTGGACGATAATTGTTGGGATCCTCTTTTTTCCCCTTTTTGAAGATGGGGACAACGTTTGCCCTCCTCCAGTCTGCTGGGACTTCTCCTGTTCTCCAGGAGTTCTCAAAGATTATTGCCAATGGCTCTGAGATTATATTTGCCAGCTCTTTTAATACTCTTGGATGTAGTTCATCTGGTCCTGGAGATTTAAATTCATTTAGATTAAGAAGGTATTCCTCTACTACCTCTTTGCTTATTCTGTGCTGGATTTCCCCTATTGTGTCCTCTGTTCCTTTATCCTCAGGTTGGTCCTCCTTTTTCTTTTCTGAAAACACTGAGGCAAAGACGGTGTTGAGTAATTCTGCCTTTTCTCTGTCCCCTGTTAGCATTTTGCCATCTTCTCCCCATAGTGGCCCTACCATTTCCTTCTTCCTCCTTTTGCTGCGGACATACCCAAAAAAAACCTGAGCTCATTCTGCACTTTAGTTTTCTGACTTTACTCCTACACGTGTTCGCTATCTGTTTGAATTCTTCTTTGGTGATTTCCCCCTTTTTCCATTTCCTATACATGTTCTGATTAAAACTTAGCTCCATTGAAATTTCTTTAGTCATCCATCCTGGTTTCTTGAGACACCTCCCATTTTTCTTCCTCAATGGTACTGTTTGAAATTGTGCCTTCAGTATCTCCCTTTTGAGAGATTCCCATCCATCTTGAGGTGTCTTCTCTTTTAGTATTCCTGACCATGGGATCACCCCCAGTGTTTCCCTGAGTTTATTGAAATCAGCTCTCCTAAAGTCGAGAACGCGTGACTGACTATGCCTGGCTTCTCCTTTCCATTGTATAACAAACTCCAGGAGAACATGATCACTCTCACCTAAGGATCCCACCACTTGCACCCGATTAACCAGGTCATCCCTGTTGGTTAGGATCAGATCTAAAATAGCTGACCCCCTTGTTGCCTCTTCCACCTTTTGGACCATGAAATTGTCTTCCAGGCAAGTAAGGAATTTGCTAGACCTTGAAGTTTTGGTTGAGATAGATTGCCAGCAAATATCAGGATTTGCTTGAGATAACTGTTTTGACTTTGTTGAGCTCTGTTAGCTGATGAACATTGTAACACCTCATTTGGTGAGAACTACACTTACAAGACACAATGTAGCATTGAAACAGTGTGCCTGTTTTCATGTAAAAGGGCCAAGTTTCAATCCCTGGCATCTCCAGACAGGGCTGGGAAAGACTTCTGGATAGCCATTGCTAATCTGAAAGAAAGCATTACCAGCCACTTCTCTGAAAACCTGTAACATTACAAGTAATGGGAAGTGGCTGGGGATTTTTTTTAAAAAAATACTGTTCAATAGTGTAAATTCAACAGAAAATTACACACAAGAGAAATCCTAGATGATTCAATAGGTCTAAAAATATGTAAGATAGCCTCCTCAAATACATAGGTTTCTGTGTAGACAAGGTCTGTTTTAACTGCTTGCAAGAAACAGTAAACTCTAAAGCATGACTGATCTGCTGTTTTATTCAACTCTTGCTACACAAAAGAAGTCTAGAGCAGTGATTCATAACCTGTGGTCTGGGGACTCCCAGAGGTCCACAATGTCATCACAGGGGGTCCACAAAGGCTTCAAGGCTGCTTGGCGCACCTTATCCCTGCAGTGGAATGGCCATGTGCCAGGATCCAAGGCAAAGACTGGTTGGCTGGCTTGGCCTGCACATTGCCATTCAATTCACTCCAGCCACAAACTTGCAGGAAGGAGGAGAAAAATCTCCCCCCCCCAGTGCCTCTGACGGAAAGTTTAATGGGTGGTATAATTGTATCATCATCATCATCATCATCATCAGGGTTTTAAATCTTGAGTTAAGTCTTGGGGGGTCCACGGCAACAAAAGATATTTAAAGGGGGTCACTGGTAAAGAAAAAGTTATGAGCCACTGGTCTAGAGATAAGAGGATACAGCCATAAACTCAAATAAGCAAGTTACATATTATTTTCCACACAAAGAATTCATAACTCACACATTCTACGTAATACGAAAGAAGCATCTTTAGAAGAAATGAAAATGGAACTGGCAGGTGGGGTTGGTGAAATAAAATGGGAAGGAATATTATATATTGTTAATAAAAAGAAGAAGAGAATTATCAATTTTATTCAGTATTATGGAACGTTTATGGGATAATTTGAAGCCAGCAGTATCATTGGGTTTGATCCAAGGGAGCCAGGAAGAGTACTTGAGATAGTTCTGATTTGAATTTTCTTTATTCCTCTTTATGCCTAGATATACAGTCAACTCAAAAGCACTATGTCAATTACAATCACTACAATTAAAATCAGACTTTTGATCCAGTTTTTATTCTCTATCTTTCTTTGAAATGTTCGCATTTAATAATAAAATTGTAGAAAAATGATTTTCAAATGATGTTCCAGAGAATCCTGAGATTGTTTATAAGCTTATTGGGGGGGGGGGCTCTGAATGGGAAGATCAGAAGTGACAGACAAGCTTCCCTGAAAGTTTCTCCACAACCATAAAACCACCTGATGCAATATGCAAGCACAGCAGAGATCTAGGGGTGCTCTTCATAATGACAGCAGAGAGAACAGGTTTGGGACAAGCATTCAACAAAAACACACTGACCACCACAGAACCAGAGCTTAGAAATAATGAGTTTATTAACTCACTAGATTGCCAAAGGTACCCCTATGCTTTAATGAGTTAGTTGAGGTTAAAACATAAGAATAAATTAAGGTGTGTGACTCTTCCTCTAACAGGTTCAGCAAGACAGGGAGACCTATGGAGAAGGATTATGACTGAAGGAAATGAATCACATGGTTCTGCAACTTGCTGTATCATGGTTGTCTTTAGAGTAGAAAAGAGACAGAGAAACTCTTCTAAACCTTTAGTGTGTTTATTGTTACTCGCACAGTGGTTGGCACTCAGATAATTAAGTGAAAGTTTTTCCTCAAACCTCTGCCTCCATTTTCTTCTCTTTTGGCACCTCTCTCCCTCTTCCTCCCTCCCTCTCTCTTTCTGCTTTCCTTCACTGCCACCTTTTTTGGTTGATCACACAGTTTTGGTTGGAGTGTGAATCCAAAAGATACAGCTAACTTAATTCATGTCCCCACTATTCCTGCCTATTTCTTTTTTTAAAAAATACAGAGAAATCACATTGAGTATAATGAGCTAAACAAGTGGTCTACCATTGATCTTTGCAGATTCCACTTTTTGATAAGGAGTGTATAGGCAGAGAACATGTATTGATTCAATGCTACACAAATATTCTCTTAGGCCATTTCTGATTAAGAATTGTCCATTCTTGATTCATTGACTGATCTCTATAGCCAGCCTCTCTTGGTTGCTCGGGCAGTGAATCAGTGTCCTCTTGCTGAAATTAATGCACTATTACTTACTGACCTTTAACACAGGAGTGAGCATTATGTGGCCCTGCAAATGTTGTCATACTAAAATTCTCCGAAGTCCTAGACAATGTAGGTAAGGATGAGGAATACTGGAAGGTGCAATTTAACAACATCTGGAGACCACATTTATCCTATTTTCCCTGTTGTAACATTGCCCCTTTTAACCTTTGATAAACAAAGCATTTGAAAGGCCAGCAAGCAGTATATATGTTAGTGAGCATGGGACTGGTAGAGAAAACAAAAGATGCAGATACTCACTAAGCTTAAGTGAGCAAATTGTAGGGTTACCTTTCTCAATCTGTCAGTTTTGAGACATGCTGAAATTCTACCATCCCCAGACACCAATTGCATTATGGGCTTTGTGGTCCATGTGAGAAAAAAATTCCAAGCTGGAGGAAGATAACTTTAAACTAAGAAAAGCAGGCAAGCTGTTTTGTGGCCCGATCCAGCCACCCTCCCTCTGGCCCTCCTGTCCCCGCCCCCCCTTTCCCACCCCGCTTGGCTTGGGAAGCCTGGCGGGGGCAAGGTGGGTGGCTGCATGGCGAGCCCACAGGGCGCTGCCATCTTCCCTTATTCCTCCCAGCAGCCTTTGCTGCTGGGAGGGAGGGAGAGGGAGCAAACCAATGGGGGCGTGCCTGCCTCGCCCCGATTGGCTAGCTGAAGGGCGGGAAAATGGCCTACAAAAGGCCATGTGGGGCCGGAATCAGCCCAGAGGCGTGGCGGCGATGGAGGCAGCAGCAGGGTGCTCCGTCGCGGCCCACAAAACATCCACCCACCCTCCCTCAGCCATTGAAATGTCGCAATTTGCGGGCAGATGTATTGGGTCATGATAAGGCAAGAATAAGAGGGGCCTCCATTGAGTACTAGTTCAAGGGCAAGTTCAAGTTCAAGGGAGGCCCCTCCTGCATTGCTAACATGTAATTGTTTTCAAGGGAGGAGAGAGAATTGGGCGGACGGCCCGGCCATTGGCTCTCTCCTCTAGGAGAAGGGATTGGGATGGACCAATCCGCCGTTACCCACATGGATGGGCAAGAAGGAGATCACGACCCATACATTGCCACCAAACCATTCCAGCTTGCAAGTTGCGGCCAATTTATTGCCATATTATTACAAACATATCTACCTCAACATGTATTTCTTACTTTACTAACCTGTACCTAACCATGTAGTCTGAATATGTAACCAATACAAGTTATAGAAAATGAAGTTGCGTGTTTGCATCATTCAAGGGGCAGAGGAGCAGTACAGTCTGGGTCCACAAGGGGTACTTTTGAAAGTGCCAGAACATGTGGCCCTAGTATCAAAGGTGAAAATCTCCATGCCATTCTTTGCAAATCCAATGGCCTGCCCTGGTAACTAGTGTTTTAAACATCAATTAATCAGTTCTAACTCAAGTAATTAAAATATTTTCAGTATTAGCATTGCTGTAAATTCCAGGACATGCCATGGGATCTAGAAGGAATGCAATTTTGTGGGGATGTTCAGAGAAGAGTTTGGAATTTTAGGTTTAAAAAAATAATCCTTTATTCTGTTCAGAACATCCCTACAAAGTGGTCTGCAGTGTCCAAAGGCTTGTTGGCATGCCAAACGATGTAGTAAGTGTTCTTTGAAGAAAACATTTAGAAAATCATTTTAATTAGGAACAAATATATCTATTCCAGCCTGTACTTGAAGCAAATTTTCAATTGTTAAGTCCATTCTTGACTCCTGCCCCTTTTTGCATTTTAAAAATGTACAAAAATGTGCAATTAAGTTTAGATACACACACCCCAAAATACAAGTTTCATATGCTTTTTGCCAGTTCTGAAACAAACTCTGGAGGAGTGCACAGTGTGAGGGATAATCAGTTCCAAACAAAATATTATTAAAGTAATGGCAAATTTAGATTGATTCTCTTAAAATGGAAGACTCAACAAAAAGATGTTCTATTTCCATCATCTAGGTTAAAATGAATGTTAGAATGATATAAATAAAGAAAAAAAATATAATTCTAGTGCAGAAAGCTCCAGAAATTCCATCCACTGACATCAAGCCCGCTCACAAAATATTTGCTGGAAAAAAAATACATTTTTTTTTCGCTCCCCCAAAAGACTCCCTTCTGCATCAAAACAAAGTTAAAACTGTTTAAAAAGGAAGAATTCCCTGAAAATGGCCCTATAAGTGATCAAGATAAAATGCCATTATTGTGTTTCCCTGAGATGGTGACAGACACAACTAAGCTAAAGCATAGGAGTGTTTGTGGATTGACCCCACACAGGAGCCAAGCTGGACATTTGCAGCTCAGTTATAGGTGCTTCATGTACCCTTACTCAGCAATCAGCCTCTGTAGAAAAGGTGATCCCTAAACTGAAATCAGGTGCTGGAAGCAACATTTGGTACTCATCCATGGTGGAGTATCTCATTGCCAGTTCTGAGATTTGGCCTTGATACCTTTGACATCTAGGCATTGTGAAATCAAAGGCTTTCATGGCCAGCATCCATAGGTTTTTCACAGGTTACAGCCTTAAAAAAAACCACGAAAAAGTCCAAAGATTGTGATGTCGAAGGCTTTCATGGCCGGCATCCATAGATTTTCCTTGGGCGTTTTTCTGGGCTGTGAGGCCGTGTTCTGGAATAGTTTCTTTCTGACATTTTGCCTTCATCTGTGGCTGGTATCCTCAGAGAATAGTTGTGTAGGTGTGTGTGTGATTCTTCAGCACATCCCTCTGTCTGGTTTCTCTCCCTGACTTCTGACTGATTCTCTCAACTTCTTGAGGTTTGATTGTTAATTACCAACACTTTGTCCTTGTGTGCCTCCAAGTTGTTTTAGGGGTTATGGTGGCCTGAAGGTGAACCTATCATGTGGTTTTCATGGCAAAATTTATTCAGAGGAGGTTTGTTATTGCCTTCCTCTCGGGCTGAATGTGACTTGTCCTAGGTCACCTAGGTCAGCCTAGGTCATGGCTGAACAAGGATGTGTACTCTAGTCTCCTGGAATCCAAGCTCAGCATTCAAATGATGATACCCTGCTGGCTCTTAGTGACCAATACTAGCTGCAGATTATTGCTCTACACAGTAATTTGCTGTAGTCATTTCCATTTGCCCTAAGTCGTGGACACAGAGTTGTGGTACAGCTCTCCAGACTGCTGGCAGAGCTGAGAAGTGTGTGTGGCAGGGTGGCCCTCCAGGCTCCAGAGCACGCATACATCTCATGTTCACATATCACTTCTGTTTCTCCTGAGTATTCCTGTTCTTTCAGGTTAGAGAACATTCTTTCCTGCCACATCCCCATGCTTCAATTCAAATGATTTACTAGTTGTCCTCAGAAAACTATCCCTAAGGTCTTGTCATGCAGAAAAGTTTTGTTAAACTCACTACATTTGATGATTTTAATAAGGTTTAGTGATGCATCTGTTGCATCTAACCCATTCTCAAGTAGTTTCCTGCAGCATAATCCTAAGGAAAGTACAAGTAATATTTTAAACACAAAATATTGTGCATGTAGCTTAAAATGCCCTTGAAGTTCCTAGCCCAGTGATGTAGTCTTCCTTAGCAAAATCTTAATGTGAAGGAACTGGAATATTGCATTCCAGATGGATGCCTGACTGAGGGTGGGTGGATTAATTCTCTCCTATTATTCACTTCACTCTCCTGAGCACGCAACAGAATGACATTTCAGTATCAAGTTACTGATTTGCCTCTAGGTTTAGCTGAAAGCTCAGGTTAGTCACTTTCTTAAAAATTTGATTTCCCTTAAAGGTGACCTGAAAACTGAGAAAGACAATGGATTTGTACCCTTTTCTTCTTCTGTATGATGCATAAAAGAATGTTAAAAAATATATATTTCTACAAGTTATATGTGTACAGACCTGATTTTTTGGGGGTGGGATGGGGTAGAGTGGGGTAGAAATACAATATCATTGCCTGACCCTCTTCAAGAGGGCACATATTTCCATTTCTCTAAAAACACACTAAACTATAACAAGTAAAATCATGCAGTAGGACCCCCATATCTGTGGGGGATTGTTTCCAGGCCCCACTGTGGATAATGAAATCCATGGATGATAGCGAACACCATTGAAAATAATGGGGCTTCCAGTTTAAAATACCATAGAGTTGCCTTGGAGGCCCTAGAAAATGGCTAGAGAGGATACATTTTCTAGGAAGACTATGGTAGCAGCGCTGAAACTGAAACCGTGGATAACTGAATCAGTGGATATGTGGGTCCTGTTGTACTTGCATATCTAAGATAAGAAACTGTCTTCCCACCCACCCACCCAAGAATTGGGCACAAACAGCCACAGTTAAGCAAATTTTGGAAGAAAGCCAGAATCCAATACTGGCACTACACTTGTGCAGCCCCTGGTTGTGTGACTTGTAATTTTTAAAAAGAGTTTATGCAGGAAGGCATCTGATATTTCCTTCAGTTAGTAACTCTCACAACCTGACACTGTTTCACCACCACCCTCATGAGTCAAGAGGGCCATGAATTGGCCCAGGGTAGTGGTGCATAAAGCCCAGCCAGTTTCATGGGTGCCAAAGGTCACTTTCCTCCACCTCTGTGGATCCTACTCTTGCTCTGGCCATGGCTGGACACAACATTAAATTGGCCATTGGTTTCAACTGGAGCGTACAAGTAATTATTTCAGAATAACATAAGACTCATGCTGGGACAGAGAAAAGACTCATCTACTCCAGCATTCTGTACACACAGTGAACATTGAGAAGCCTATAAGCAAGGATATAAAAATCTGTTAAGTTGTACCTTCCTAATGTATACATTTTTTGCATTTTTTTCCTGAATGTATACAGTTGCTTTTCCACACTGAGGAAAGCTTTTTCTTGTGCATTTTTCAAATACAGTACAACCCCCATATCCACAGGTGATATGTTCCCAGACTTACCTTGGATAGCAAAACAAGTCTTGAAGAAAAATGACAATGCAGAAAGAATCACAACACAGAAACATCACCCAAGGAGAACTGCTGTGCTCTCTGCAACCAGACTTGTTTATCTCGGATTGGCCTTTTTAGTAATCAGCGCACTTGCAGAAAGTGCGGGACGAGTCCTTCCTGAATCTTCATTTGCGAAGAAAAGCCAGAGAGAGAGAGAGAGAGAGAGAGAGACAACCCCGATATCCACAGGTGATATGTTCCCAGACTTACCTTGGATAGCAAAAATTGCGGATAGTAGCAAACCCAATATTTCCACAGGAAGATGACCATAGAACCGTGCTGGATGACCTCCAAATGTCTAGAGAGATCACCTCTCTAAGCATTCGGAGGTCTTCCAGCATGACTCTATGGCCAACTTCTGCCAGAGGCTGACTACAGAATTGTGGTGGAGGACCTAGAAAATGCCTAGAGAGAACATTTTTGGGGAAGGATGCAGGTAAGTGAAACTGCAGGTACCAGTCCCATGTATATGGGGGTCTGCAAATGCATTAACTTCCACATTTACCTGTGTACAAAAGAAAAAGGGAAAATATCAATTAGATGCTTTTAGTTTTCTCCCAATAATGTGAAACTAAAAGATAAATATATACTTTTGTGAATAGTCTTGCTGCCCATGATTTGGATGAAACCTAAGTTAAGGCAAATTTCTTTTCCAAACCACAAGCAGGACATTAGTGAAATAGCACCCCACTTTCCTCTGTATTAGCTACTATTGACAGGGTAGATCTCCATTAAATTAATTTATGATAAATATCTCTTTCTTCAGAGCGGGCATAACTTAGCAGTTTGAGTGTTGGTCTCAGGCTCCAGGAAACCAGGGTTTGAATCCTGCTCAGCCAAGGAACCCTAGTGGTGACCTTGGACAAGTCACACTCTCTCAGCCCCACCAAAAAGGCAATGGCAAAGCTCCTCTAAATAAACCTTGCCAAGAAAGCCTCATGATAGCCTTAGGGGCATCGTAAGTTAGAAATGACTTGAAAGCACACAAGAATATCAATCCCTGTCTTCAGTAATAGGACATCAATGCAGAAACATTGCCTTCTATAAGGTAAGTAACCAGGTTGATATTTAATGTTTCAAACAAATATAATTTTTTTTTAATTATGGTAAATACAGAAAGTGTGCCTCTTGAAAATTTAGAACTTTTGATACAAAAATATTTATGTCCGGAAACATTAACCTACCAATATTCTTACATATATATTCCTGACCATAGCTGAAAGGGTCACTGACTTACAGGCTCAGCTGTACAGATAAGAGGCACGAGGTGCTTTGAACAACATATATCACATAATGTGAGATGTATATCTCATGCCTTGCTCACCAATTTAAAAAGAGCTTTCTTGCATTCTAAAACAATAGAAACAAGTTAGTTAAATATCCTGGCATGGAGGAAATACTTAAATTCATAACCCACACTGCCACTCATGTTCCAGAGCTTGATGCGGACAAATCAGATGGTGCTGTTAAAAGCATTTGCTGCCTTCACACTTTCAGGCACTCAGCTCTGGGGCACACTTAACATGCCAGCTGGAGTGAGGAAAACCTATCTCAGTGCCCCAAGACAGCAGAACTACAGGTGCAGAAAGTTACTAAATGTCTGCCGATAGCACAAGGGCACTTGAAAGTGGGTGCAGAGGAGAAAAGAGTTGGATTGAGGGACACAGCACAATATTTTCAAGTTTGCCAACACTACAAGGGCCTTTGAAACTTGGTGCCAAGAAACCAAAACATTAGAAATAAAATTGATGTTAAGTAAGGAGTCTAAATCTTGTCTACATTATATATAAATAAATAAATAAATAAAGTAGTTGTCATAGCTTTCCCACTCCAGTCCAAAGAAGCTTTAAACATTTTATTTCCCTAAATGGGACAGGAATAACTAGCAGGCCATTGTTAGGGTGCTTCCGTAATTAGAATTTCAGTGTTTTTGGTGGAAATTATAACAGTCTTGCCATATTCAAACTGGTTGAAATTCAGAAGTCCCTGGATTCAATGCGGTGTGCTCACAGGCAGAACTTAGAAATGCTTCTTTTTGGACTACAACTCCCAGATTCCCCAGGCCAACAACTTACATTGCCTGGAGGGTTGTGGGAACTATAAACAAACAAACAAAAACCCTAAGTTTCCCAGGGCCTACTAACAGGTGAGTGAGGATTGCAGTCCCACTGCTGATGTGGACTAATGAAATTCTTCTGGTCAGTAATATACGTACACATACATATACATTGCTGTCCATGATTGCTACTGTTCCTCCCATGCTCTGTCACATTTCCCCCAAAACATCATTCTTTAAAAGGCTGCTACGTATTATCAGGTATGAGAGCCAGTGTGGTGCAATGGTTTGAGTGGTGGACTGTGACTCCAACCAGGGTTCAAATCCCAGCTTAGACATGAAAATCCACTGGGTGACCTTAGGCAAGTCACACTCTCTGTCTCAGAGGAAGCAATGGCAAACCTTCTCTGAACAAATCCTGCCAAGAAAACCCTATAATAGGTTTGCTTTAGGGACGCCATAGGTCGGAAATGACTTGAAGGCACAGAACAGCAACATAAGACCTGTAATACTAGAAATGCAGTTCTAGTCACTTTACTCTTTATTGTAAACTTGTTATTAAATAGGATTAAAACCAAAAGCTAAATTTGTCAGGTATCATTGGTTTGGATTTAGACATCATGCTTAGAGTAGATCCATTGAAGTCTACGGGACATAATTAATTTATTCTATTTGTGCAAATATATCTACTACAAGCAGGGCTACATCTGGATCCAGTTCATATAATCATACAGTTGATTGTAAGTGTTGACTTACCACTTTTCTGTTGATTCAGTGGGTCTGCTCTAGTTGGCACTTTATTTAGGCTAAAGTGTTCTAGATTTCCTACTGTTTTGTCCCAGTTCCTGTAGCTATTACCCTCATGTATAGCTTTCTTTCTATGGTTATCTTTGACCTTGTTAGCAGCTACCATAATACAAGAATAGTACAATATGCTGTTCAACTTAGGTCAGTGATAATCCCTCTCATCCTACTCATCATGATGTGCAGCTGTCCATAGAGCACAGAAGCAGTAAGGCAGGATATGACTCACCTGTCTGTGAGCTTGCGCTTCTGCCTAAGAGTCTATGAAACTATGTGTATACCATCCACAGGAGTTTCAACGAATGAATGGTATCATGCTAATGTTGGTTGTGCAACCTCTGTACCTCTTAACCCACCAAACAGGGTGATTATTTGGGATGGGAAAACCTCCCAGGTCTCTTTCACCCTATCTAATTATGGCATTCTGAGACCACTATAATGGCCCAATCTGCATCCTATGATATCCTGGGATTTGTAGTGTGAGGGTCTAGAGCCCTCTGGCAGAAAATTGCAAATCTCTCACAAAATACCAGATCTCAAGATTCTATAACACTGAATCATGGCACCTAGATAGTGCTGGAAGTGAACTCAGTCTCAATTTTATTGCATTTATCCAAATCTCACCTCCATTTTCTTTCTGTCCTTCCTTTCTGTCAGACTTTGTTTTCTTTCCAAGGAGATTTGTATGTATTTTGATACACGTTGTTCCTAGTGTATGTATTCCCCCCACTTTAAATTATCCATTTTCTAAACTGCACATTTTTCAAAGATACAGATTTTGAGTTGAGTACATTTATTTATATATAATTCTGAAAAGAAAAAAAAGTCAGACTCTGGTCTAGTAGATCCTGCTCAAGAATGAGAAACAGAAGACAGACAGACACTTCTGCTAGTACTCATAAGAGAACACTGTTAACTTCCTTTAAAAAAAATTGTTAATGCAAATTTATTTCCCATCTCCAGGTATTATGTATAATCTCCATAAAAATGGAAGCCAGGCTTTAGGATAATTTTGTCATATTACACCCAAGTTTCAATACCATTCTGATGTCCCTTATTTTTATTTATTTATTTATTTATTTATACCCCGCTCTTCAGCCACAAGGCTATCAGAGCGGCTTACAAGTTGTTTTAAGCAATAGCTATTTACACATCTACACTGCATTAAACAGTTTCCAATGTGTGTTAGCTAATTGCCCCCACAAGCTGGGTACTCATTTTACCGACCTACGAAAGGATGGAAGGCTGAGTGAAACTTGGAGCCAGCTGGAATCGAACTTGCGACGTGGTGGCTTGCAGCACTGGCATTTAACCACTGCGCCACCAGTAGCTGAACAGTCAAACCTATTCCAATTACCTTGGCAGGATTTTCTCTTTGCCTCTAGCATACGGGTCAGAGGACAACGAACAATGAGGAATGTGGTTGCGGTATCTGACTGTATAGCATTATCAGGTATGCCCCAAATCATTGCTTCTTGTTCCACCTATGGTGCACTATAGTTGCCTCTTGCATCTATGACAAGGGTGGCCCACAGGTCAGTGAGTGTTCTCATAGTAACATCATCTGCACTCTGAGGCCCTTCACGAACCATAATCAGGATAGTTCATCATTTTCCTTCTACAGAAAAAAAAAATCAAGGTACACATATTTCATTGTCGATCTGACTCTTGAAGGGATCTTTTCTTTTTAACCCCCCCCCCAAAAAAAGTTTGGTTCTCATTTCTCCACTCCTCAAAGACCTCTACATACTTCATATGAGTGTGAACATTTCTGATGCATGGTCTAAGACTGCTTTCAAAGTCTCAAATAAATGACTTTCATTTCTATTTGTGAGTCCCCACTGCCCCCATTTCCTTCCACCATGGATAAACCATATTGTTCTAACATACTGTATCTTTGGCCCAACAATGTTACATTATCTGATATAGGGTAACAGAAGTCTGATCTCTGTTGTATAAAGAAAAGGAAGATTTTAACTATTTTGTTGGTTTTTACCAATTCCAAATTCCCATTATCTCCATAATTTTTGAAATCACACTCCTGACCATTTGGAACATGGGAATTTTTCTGTTCCGTGTATTGCTATCTTCTTTATTTTATTTATTTATTTATTTATTTATTTATACCCCACTCTTCAGCCACATGGCTATCAGAGTGGCTTACAAATTGTTTTAAGCAATAACAATTTACACACCTACACTGCATTAAGCAGTTTCCAATGACTGCTTAAAACGAAATAGGGTGGCTTATACTTTTGTACAATTTCCAGTCTAATCACTATCTACCATTACATACATTAATGTTTTACAATCTTGACTTCAAATTGGACCTAAGCATTTAACAACCTTTGGACAACATAGCCACCAGAGCAAATTAAAGTGTAATACCCATATCTGTAGGAATATGTTCCTGGACTTACTGTGGATACCGGAAACCATGGATAATAGTGAACCCTGTTAAAATGAATGATTTCTGGCCCAATCATACCATAGAATGGTACATCCTCCAGTATGAGTTTATGGTCACCTTCTGGCAGAAGCATACCATAGAGTCCTGCTGGAGAACCTAGAAGATTACTAGAGATATTTTTTTTTTGATGTGGGTAAGTGAATAATAATAATAAATAATAAAATTTATTTATACCCCGCCCCTCTGCTAAAAACAATCGGGGCGGCTTCCAACAATTAAAACATTATAATAATGACTAAAAACACCACCCACCCCCACCCTCCCACATAAAAAGACATTAAACACAATAAGATTAAAACCTTCTAGCTAAAAAAACACATTAAAAACAAATATATACATAATTTTTAAAAAGCCAGGAGACTGAGTTCCTGAGGCCGGGATCTAATCAGGAAAGGCCTGCCGAAAGAGATCCGTCTTTAGTGCTTTTTTAAAGCTACTCAAGCTTGTCAGCTGACGGATCTCATTCGGCAGGCCATTCCACAATTTGGGGGCGATTACTGAAAAGGCCCTCTGGGAGGTTGCAGACAGCCTAGATTTTTGTGGCTGAAGCATATTCCTCCCAGAGGACCGGAGTATGCGGGGAGGATTGTATGGGAGGAGGCGGTTCCGGAGATAAGTTGGACCCAAGCCATTTAGGGCTTTAAAGGTAATAACCAACACCTTATACTGGGCCCGGAAACTGATAGGCAGCCAGTGGAGAGATTTTAGTATTGGAGTTATATGATCTCTCCGAGATGTTCCTGAGACAACTCTAGCTGCCATATTTTGTACCAACTGAAGTTTCCGGACCAAGCACGAGGGTAGCCCCATGTAGAGCGCATTGCAGAAATCTAGACGAGAGGTTACCAGCGCGTGCACCACAGTCTCAAGGTCCCTTACTTCCAGGAAAGGGCACAGCTGGCGTATCAGCCGAAGCTGATAACAAGCGCTCCTGACCGTCGCATTCACTTGACTCGTCATCTGAAGCGATGAATCAAGGAGCACCCCCAGACTGCGAACACAGTCCTTAACGGAGAGCGTGACCCCGTCCAGGACTGGAGGTTGCAACTCAACTCCTGGTTTCGGGGCCGCTACCTTGAGCACCTCCGTTTTGTCTGGATTTAATCTCAATCTGTTTTTCCTCATCCAGCCCATTACAGCTTTAAGACAGTCATTAAGAGGAGAGATGCCATTGGGATTCGAGGCCGATGATCGGGACAAGGAGAAATAGATCTGGGTGTCATCAGCGTACTGATAACACCCAGCCCCATAACCCCGAATAATCTCACCCAGCGGCTTCATATAGATGTTAAACAGCATCGGGGACAGGATGGCGCCCTGTGGAACACCACAAGTAAGCTCCTTTCTGCTGGAGCAGCTGTCCCCAAGCCGCACCCTCTGGGACCTGCCCAAGAGGAAGGACTGGAACCACTGGAGCGCAGTGCCTCCAATTCCTAACCCTCTCAGGCGATCCAGGAGAATGCCATGATCTATCGTATCGAAAGCCGCTGAGAGGTCCAGAAGCACCAACAGGGACACATTACCCCTGTCGATGCTTAGATGCAGATCATCGGTCAAGGCAACCATGGCAGTCTCAACTCCAAATCCCGTCCTGAAGCCAGTTTGAAATGGGTCTAGATAATCAGTTTCATCCAAGACCACTTGGAGTTGAAGAGCAACTGCCCTCTCGATCACTTTGCTCAAGAATGGTAACATAGAAACCGGCCTATAGTTATTCATGTCCAGGGGGTCTAGAGAAGGTTTTTTCAGGAGCGGCCTAACCGCCGCTTCCTTTAAACAAGATGGAACACACCCTTCCCTGAGGGATGCATTGATGATGTCCTTAAGGAACACCATCAAGGCAGTCCCCCCCTGGATGGCCAGCCATGAAGGGCAAGGATCAAGAGGGCAGGTCGTCTTCCTCACTCTACCAAGTAGCTTGTCCACGTCCTCGGTACTCACAGATTGAAATTCAGTAAACTTACATCAACGGAGTTGCTGGACACCTCGTCAATTGTTTCTGTCAAAATGCTGGCATCTAAGTCGGCTCTTATCCGAGAGATTTTATCTGCAAAGTAGTTGTTAAATGCATCACAGCAGGCCGTTGTTGGGTTAAGCAATGGGTTCTGTGCAGGTATAACCTGCGTCATCTCCCTTACCACCCTAAACAGCTCTGCTGGACGGGACTCTGCAGACGCAATACATGCAGAGGAGAAGGATCTCTGCGCTGCACGTATTGCCTCTCGATAGGACCGAAGAAAATTCCTATGTCGAGTCCTGTCGGATAAGAGTCGAGTTTTCCGCCAGTTGCGCTCTAGTCGTTGTCCAACCCGCTTCATTTTCCTAAGCTCTGAAGTATACCATGGCTTACGGTTAGAGGCGGGTTGGAAAGGACGCTTGGGAGCGATCGTGTCAATAGCCTTGGTAAGATCGGTGTTCCAGGTATTAACCAAAGCTTCGACAGGGTCACCGGCGTTACCAACCATTAAACCCTCCAAGGCTTTCTGGAATCCTATTGGTTCCATTAGCCTTCGGGGGCGGACCATTCTAATGGGTCCACCACCCCCGGTGGGGCGGGAAGAGACTCTTAGTTCAGTCTTGACCAAGAAATGATCCGTCCATGACAATGCGGCGGTTTTAATAACCGCCGCCCACGGATATTCCTGTTCCGTATCTGTGGTTACTGGTCCCACAGATACTATATTTCGGCAGGCCTTTCCTAATTAGATCCCGGCCTCAGGGGATCCTGGCCTCTTCTAGGCTGCTGGCCATTTATTATATTTATTGTATTTATAGTTTTAAAAGTGATTTTAGATTAGTTGTTTTAATTTATATTTGTTTAATGTTTTTTTATGGGGGAGGGTGGGAGTGGGGGTGTTTAGGGATTTTATTTGTATTGTATTTTAAATTTTGTAAGCCGCCCCGATTGTTTTAACAGAGGGGCGGGGTATAAATATTATTATTATTATTATTATTATTATTATATTACAAATTTTAGAAAAACAGATTGGGCAGGTACTGCACTTAGCAGTTTGGGGAAATTGTCCGTCCTTTCTACATGACAAATTGGTGTGTGGAGGTCTGTTAGAATTTCAGTAGTATATATGGAATGGTGCAAAGATGGTGGATTAAAGATAATGAAAAAGAAGAGGTTTTTTACCACCTGGTAAGTTGTCTTTTAGAATTAGTATTGGATATGGGAAGAGATTGGGAGTGAGATACTTGAAAAGTTTTTTGAACATTAATGGTTCAGACTTCATAACCACAGTCCAAACCAGCATCAGGTACTCTTACCCACATTGATTTTGTGGACTAGAGACCATCATCTACAAACTGAAGTCAGTGGTCATTTACTGATGAATTTATCAGTGTAAATTCATTACACAGTACAGTCTATAATGTACAGAGCTCATTTCTGAATGACTCAGTGTGATACAGAGTTTGAGCGTTGGACTAAGGACTCTGGGAGACCAGGGTTCAAATCCCCAATCAAGCATGAAAATCCATTGGGTGGCCTTGGAGAAGTCATACCCACTCAGCCTTAGAGGAAGGCAGTGACAAACCTCCTCTGAATAAATTCTTTCAGGAAAACCCTATGATGGGGTTGTCATAAATCAGAATCTAGTTGAAGGCAACAACATTTCCAATAGTAAACAATTGACTAGAGATCATCTCTAGTCGGGATATTTATTTATATCCCGCCCCTCTGTGAACAATCGGGGCGGCTTACAACAGTAAAATAATACATAATATAAAACAACTCAAAATCCCTTCCCCCCCTTAAAACATTATTAAATCAATACAAATTAAAATCAACATATAATACAATTGTTATTAAAAACCCTTCCTAGCGAGCAGCAACAGTTAGGAGCTCCAGAATCAACTTCCAAAGGGGGTTCCTGAGGCCGGGATTAGCTATTCCGGAAAAGCCTGCCTGAAGAGATTCGTCTTGGCAGCCTTTTTAAAGCTGTCTAACGATATCAATAGGCGGATCTCATATTATTATTATTGGTGATATGTGTGTATGTGTACACACACACACATTTCAGACAGTTAGATGCAGACTTGCACTCAGTAAGTTTCTGCTGGCTATAGACAAAAGGAGGACAGGATGGTGATCTCTCTGTACTCTCAGAACTACCTCTCATACTCTTCTGGAGGGTTCAGGGCTGCTGGCAGAAGGGGTAATCTGGGAAAATCTGTCCCTCCAGTAGGAGGGATCTGCTGGATACCACTTCCATCTAGGGGTCCATGAAATGTTCCTTCAGTCCCCAAATTTCTAGAACTGCAGACCTCAAAATATCAGATCTCTGTCCCTCCTTGTTTCACATAATCACCAGTCCTGAAAGCTTTCTAACGTTTATATACTAACATCAGAAACAAACTAGGTGGATCACATACAGTATTTATCTGCTCCTATGTCTAATGATAGCTATCTGAGTAGGGAGAACAAAGAAAATTAACATAGAAGATGCCACCACTGATAGTCCCAAGAGATACTAGAGGATGAATCATTTCTGGAAGTTAACCAGTTTAGCTATCAGAGTCACAATGATAAACATTAGGAAAATAAAGGATGCCCAGTTCACAAGGAAGATGACTAAAGTGTAGGTAGATGCATTAATGTGGGAGTCACCAGGGATGCTCTGATAAGCAGTGGCTTCTTATGCAAATCTGCAGTTTAAGTCATCCCTTATTAGCATGTGTAACAGCCAGAATGCTAACATATAACACACCCCAACTCAGAATATTACTAACCAGAACTGTCTTCGCAAAAATGGGAAAAATATGTATGGAAAAACTGGGAAGGAGTAACTCTAGAGTATAATGAGCTTTTTTAGCAGGAGTTGCAGCAGGTATTCTGTAGTACTTTTTTTTCTGGAGAGAATATTGAATATTAACTCCTACATGGAGTTCTTTCCACTCTTATTAATAAATCTTCTAAATGTTGATATGTTTTCATCCAAAACATACTGAAAAGACCTTGTCCTTTATTTGCACCAGTAAAGCTACAGCTATTCTCAGTATGGAGAGGGGCATATCTTATCTACCAGCTGTGTTGCTGTTAAAAGTGAGATATATGAAAGAAAGAAGCAGCAACCCAAACTGGGCTGGAGGGTCCCACAATCATGCTTGGAATAAGGGTTCAATTTCAGTCTTTGAAGGACTGAGCAGTTAAAGTAATCTTCCCTTTATAAACAAATCTGCAAATTTTACTCTCTTATCACATTCATATTTTTTAATGCCTAGCATATGTCACCCAGTCAGGCCCAAAACTGAACTGGAAAGTGAAAGTCTGACAGCTTCACCTGAACACAGGCCCAAAGACAGCCAAAAGAGGACCTTCCCTAACAGGGTCATCAGGGCCATGCCCCTCTCATGTCAACCAAAATATGGCACCTCCAAAGCAGGAAAAGATAACCAGCCTGATAACTTGTTTTCATTACCCAAACCAAGAAGCATAGCTGTTTAGAAGGCAGTAATGTATTCAGGTCTGATACGCAAGTCAAGTCTCAAGTCCTTGCAAGATATTTTCAAGTCTCAAGTCTGCGAGCCAACGAAAAAACAGGTGGTGGTGATGGTGTGTGTTGGAAGGTGGAGTTTCAATAAGTAGAAAATCAAGAAGACATGCACAGTTAGGTTAAAACAAATAAATTATCAGCAAATGTGTTAGGCTATGGGCTTGAGGCAGGGTTTGGGATTGAGGTCTGCTTGGCAACCTGTTCCACTAAAGAGAAGGGTCCTCCGTTGTGCAGCGGGGGCAGGCTGCCGAGCAGACCTCAATGCCCACTTCAAGCCCCTTGCCTAATAATAATAATAATAATAGTGCCATGGGCTTGCTGCTCTTAGGAAAAGATCAACTGCTGCTGCTCTTAGGACAAGATCAACACTCACCTCCAGAACACGGGACACCTTTCTCAGAGGGGAACACAGCAAAGCCTTAGGCAATGGGCTCAAGGCAGGGGTTGAAGTCTGTCCAGCAGCCTGTCCCCATTACATATTGGAGGAGCCTTCTAAAGCTTTTGAGAAGCTTTAGAATGATTCTTCTGCCTAAAGCCCATTGCCTAATGCATTTGCTGTTACCATTTCCATCATGTGACCGGTAGGCAAAAAGCTGTGATATCGTGGAAGCGTCATTGAAAGGAGGAAAACTGTTTTCCATTCCATAATGTTTCTGAATGAATGTGTTATGTTACTGAATCAAGGTCAGCAAGTCAGTTGCTAAAAATATAGAAGTCACGAGTCGAGTCAAGCCAGTACATCATTTATTGTTGAGTCAAGTCCAAGTAAGTCATTGAAGTGACTTGACTCTGAGGAGACTATCGGATGCTAAAAATATCCCAGGACAGGGACAACAGGAGATCACTAAAAGGCTTACCTTTTAGACAACTTCATCCCTGTCCTGGGATGCTCCCATTCTGCTCCTGTTCCTTCCCTGCTTCCTCTTATTCACGGAAAAATCCATGAATAAGGAGACCATTCCATTATTATAACGTAATGACGAGAGAGTGAACAGGAGTCCTGTTCTACTCCCAGGATGACGTCAGAACGTGATGTCACCAGGAGGTCCATGCCAGACACTTCCAGGTGAGATCAAGACCACAAGGTAAGTAAAACACTTTTTTCCCCTCTCTGAGTAGCTTTTAATTTTTTAAATGGGGTTTTCTGCTTGGTGAACTGTTTTGACAGCTGGGGGGGGTGTTTGAATTTGAATTTGCCGCCTGGTCATTCTCTCGGGAGAACTGCCAAGATTTTAGTTCCCGGTTGTAATCGTAAAAGCAGTCTTACGACAGCTGCATTTACAACTGGGCAGTGAAGGGAGTGGGAGCCTGTTCCTGCCATGGAATGAAGGTAGGTGTCTGAAAACTTTTACTTTATTCTGCAGCAGGAATGGGAGTGGAGCAGGTGGGGGGTAGCAGGACAGAAACGGACCCTAAGGGCCCCTCAGATAATCTCCTGAGTTAGTCAACTCGTGTCTACATCACTGTTAGAGAGTTTTGCTTAATACTTATTGACCTTAGGCTTTCCAGATAGTTAAATGACAACCCCCAACATGATATGGGGAAAATAGTCTTACCTCTTTCCTTGGCAGAATTTTTCCTGAAAATTGACTGCCTAAACCAGTGGTTCTTAACCTGTCGTCTGGGGACTGCCAGGGGGCTGCAATGTCCTCATAAGGGGTCCATGAAGGCTTGAAGGCTGCTTGGCCCACCTCCTGCCTAGAGTGGAGTGGCCATGTGACAGGAGCCAAGGCAAAGGCTGGTTGGCTGGCTTGGCCTGCACATTGCCATTCAATCCGCTCCAGCCACAAACATGCAGGAAGAAGAAGAAAAGTCTTACCTCCCCCTCCAGTGCCTCTGAGGAAAGGTTTAATGGATGGTGTAAATGTGGTTTTAAATCTGGAGTTAAGTCCTTGGGGTCTGTGGGAATGGAAGATATTTAAAGTGGGTCCCTATTAAAAGGTTAAAAGCCACTGGCCTAAACTATTATTCTCATTGGGGAAAGGTAAGGGGCACTTATGTATCATTTCCAATGTGAATAAAAAATTGTTGAAAGCAATTCTGTGCAGGAAACATGGCAAAAGTCAAGAACTCTTTCTCTTCCATGCCAGTCTTCCACTTCAAACTGTAGGGTCAGCAGCTGTGTTGGGATAACTAAAAGTTATCCAAAGCAACACCTCACTATATATAATGTATAGTTCCACCCTCAGTTTTTTGACAGAAGTCCATAAAGAATATTGGAATCCTGAAGAGGGATCAGCTTTTTTAAAAATCATTTTAAGGACTTCCAAGATCCTAAATGGGTTCTGATATCATAAACTGCACTGCTCTGGAAACTGCTGCAAATCCCTCTGGTCATCTGATCCAACCTGTCTATATTACATGGTGTGCTACAAGGTTGTGGAGAAATCGCTCCTGTCTCCATTTTGAATTTCTTTAGGCAAATGTAAAATTGCCCTGTTGATTGTTCAAAGCAGCTGACAGGTATGCTACTTTAGCCTGAGGCTCAAGAAGCTGCAGTGCAGGTCTGGTACTTTCAGCAGTAGCCAGCTGAATGCCAAGCCAAACTGAGGATAGAGACCTGGGGTTTCATCAAGTTTAATGTCCCATTGAGGAATAGCTGAGCCACGCTTATTCAAATTTTCTGAATTTTTTTCCAGATTCATAAAGCAACTATAAACAAGGAAAAAAAACAACAACTAACAAATATTTCCATCTGAGCACCAGGGTGAATCAAGAAAAAGGAAGGGAGCCATAGCCACCCCCATGTGTGTGTGTGTGTATGTGTGCATGCGCGCGCATGCAAATGTGTGTGAAACAGGCACAACCACTTTGACTAAAAGACAACTCCATCTTGCTTTGTAAGCATAAAAGCATAGACAATCATTCAACTAACTGCCACATCAATAAAGAAACATCATGTAAGAAAACGCAAGACCAGTCCAAGATACACAGTGCATCTTCAATACAAAACAGATGCTAAAGGGTCAACAAGCTCCCTTGGTCAATTGTGCGTGCTGATACAGAAAAGCTTTCATTTCAAATATCCAGTTCCCACAACTTCAAGTATTCCGTTCCAGCAACTTCAACATCACTTTGTATGTAAGATAAACTAAAAGGGACATTGTAAATGGGTAAGTACACTGTAACAAAGTCATTTGAAATATAGAGCATAGCTGTAGTGAAACCTACTCATAATCATTTCAATATCCAGATTTTTTAAAAAAAGTTTTAGTGATAATAATCCTGATTTTTATGCCTTTAAAGAACAGCTAGAAAAACGTACCTGAGCTGAAGTCAACAGTTTCTCACTCCTTTTTGAAACTGTATCCCTAGTTTGGTTTCTATAGCAATGGTGACGTAGAGGTTTCATTTATGCCAGGATCTTTGGTATCTACTACAGGTGTAAATGCCACCCCCTTCTCTTATCTTCCTGAGAAGACTTCTTTATCTCAAGTTTCAATTTAGCCTAGCCAGTCATGGTCACATTTCTTAGAAGGCAACCCAACTGTATAACTAAAACCACACTGTGGATGGGAAGCCCTGATCCTGCAAAAAGGAGCAAATGCCTGAACAGACCAGTTTCTGCAGCTGCAGCAGCAAGACCTATAAACTGGGCATTCAATATATTGAATGACTAGTATAGCAGGGTGTGTGCACATGCTGTCTAAAGGAATGAACTTTTCCAAGTAAGAGGAAAATGAGATTCTGGACTTTTTCAGACGGGGGGGAGGGGAACCCCAAGGAGGTCAGGAGAAGAACGGGGATATTTCATTTACAGAGCCCCATTTCAGACAGCCCCATCCTCCTCCGTCCTCCTCCCGACTTTCTCCCATGCTGCAGGCACTGCTTTTTATTGATGGATAATGGGGCTGTCTGAAATGGGGCTCTGTAAGCGAAACAGCCCCATTCTTCTTTGGACCTCTTTGGGGTCCCCCCCCCCCCGTCTGAAAAAGTCCTGTATCAGCTAAATGCTGTAAGATATACTGAGAAGTGAATGTTAAACTTTTGGTTTATATTTTGATTTATGGATTATATGGCATTATTTTCCACCTTTGTTCCTATGAGACTGCCAGAAAGATTTGCCAACAGTTTACCTATCAGTGGTAGCAACTAAAAAGCCTTGAACTGGGCACACCATGGGTGGAACAGGATGGCAATGAATTTGCTTCAGAACTGCTGGATCCAGCGCTGCTCAATTTCCCACGTGGGGTCAATCCACACACATCATCTGCCTCTGTACCTCAGACAGCAAATGCCCCCACTAGTGCTATCAATGTGGGGGTATAATAAATACCAGTGATGGAAAGAACATTCAGAAATATTTGAAATATGGTTTTAAAAGTTCTTTGTGTGTCAAGAATGCAGTGTAGATGTGTAAATTGCTATTGCTTAACAATTTGTAAGCCACTCTGATAGCTTTTGTGGCTGAAGAGCAGGGTATAAATACCTAAATAATAATAATAATAATAAAGAAACCCTGACAAGAATAATCGTGGATGGATAAGTATCATCAAAATTTGGAACTTATTCTGTGCAAAAATTTGTGCATGGTTGTTTTGCATAGAGAAAGGCCTGCATGGAAGTATTATTTTCTGTGCAGAAAATACTGTTTCATGCACAAAAAGCTTATCATCATCATCATCATCATCAGTCCTGAATTACAAATAGGGTTCAAAAATTGCCTGATTTTCAAATACTTTTTTTGAACTGGAAGAAAATTGCAAATAATAATAATAATAATAATAATAATAATACTCATTGCTTTTTTTGAAGAATTATTGAAAAAGTCCATCCCTAAGAAATTCAGTATACAGTTCTACCAGACGAATTCCACCCATACCCTTCTCTTCTGCTCTATCCAAAATGCTCTGCAAAATTGCTCTGCTAAACAACTTTTCTGAATGTGCACATATTTAAAGGCTAATGTCTTGTGGCATCTTTTTCTTTCAGCTAGCTTGATCCTGGAAAAGAAACCTGAAAGTTCTCAATCAGCTCTAAGTGAATTGATCAATTCACTTTGACAAGAGATGATTTATTGTTACAGAGACATTTGTTTTATTAAACGCATTCCTTAGCCACCACTCTAGTCTTCCCAGGGTAGTTCACAATATAAAGCGTAAAATTCTATATCAGAATAACAAATTCATAAAATCATAAAAACAACAGTAGGCCCTATGGAGATTATCAAACATGCTAAATATGGCATGATAACAACATCCGGAGATTGCTAAAGGGCTTCCCTTTCAGACGACGTCATTCCCTTGTCATCATGCTCCCATTCTGCTGCCATTCCACCAGCACTGCTTTTTGTTGATGGGCTAAGCCATCAACGGATCCCCCATTCTGTTTCTGTAACAGAATGTCCTGCAAGTGAAACGGTGCCCCGTTATGCTGACGTCATCCCAGCATCAATGAGAGGTCCATGCCAGAACACTTCCATGTCAGATCGGGACATCAAGGTATGTGACACACTTTTTTGTACCCTCCTGGGTTACTTGTAAAGTTTTAAGTGTATTTAGGTGTTTAGTGTAACTTTTTAATATGTATTTTCCTTTTACAGTTTGAATTTCCCACGCTCTCCTCTTCTCACGAGAGCAGCTGGGATTTCAGTGCAGAAATGAAAGGAGCTCCGTCCAAGCTCCTTTCACTGTTGGGCTGCCCTGCCGAGGGAACGAGGTGTGAACAAGGTAGGTCTGAAAACTTTTTATTTTATGTTGTTCCAGAGACGGGAGAGGAGATTGCGAGAAGGGAACACTTTTTTTTTTTTGTTCCTGTCTGAAAATCTCCTTTCATCTAACAATAACAACAAATAGGTAAAACCAGAAAATGCATATTCAGGTTGATCCCCACATCTGTGGGGAATACTTTTCAAGACCCCCTGTGGATACCTGAAACCATGGATAATAGGAAACCCTATTATTTTCAATGAGACGGATGCCAGAAGTTGATCATAGAATCTCACTGGAGGATCTAGAAATGCAGAGAAAGAATATATTTTTTCTGGATGTGGATAAGTAAGACCATGGACACTGAACCTGTGTATATGGAGTTGACCTGTACCTTTGGAAACCTTCTTTAAAACAACAAGAGATGAAGCCAAACACATCATATTTTGGGATGGCACATGCAACCACTAAGTAGACCTTGGAAAGGTTGTTTGTTTTTTTTAACTACAATTTCCAGAAACCTCTCAACTAATTCAGGGAAATGTAGTCCAAAAAAACAGCTTTTCCAGGTTCTGACTCTGAGGAGGCCTTCAGCCTTTAAGATTTTAATGGCAGGCCAGCACGTAGAGTTAACACTGCTATAAATATATTCCCTCTAAAGGCCTAAGTAAGTAGAAGAGTTCCTAGTATAAAAGGTCGGCTGCTATTGAAGAATGCCTTGCAGATATAGCTGGGTCAAGACCAACAGGTTAAGTTCTATTGGCTTGTGGGGCTCAATTTTTTTTCCTGTCCCCAGGAAGAAAATATGCTAAAGGCAGCTGATAACCGGCAGATAAACCAATTTTGTTTGAGCATCCATCGACCTGGTATGATGAACATGCGGTGACAGAAGGATGCTTCACAACTTCACTCTGGTGAAGGGCAGATTTTATCAGCTGTTAACTGATGAGTAGCAGGTGTGCTATATAGGAGGCACACCTTTGCAGTCACACTGACTACGGGTGTTGTCCCATATGACTTTCTCTCATGGGGAAAGATTTATCTGAGTCAGAGAGTTAATTACACAACAGCCTAAACAAATGCAGCAATAACTTTGGCACAGTGCTCAGACCCACATGTGTTACATTGCACACATACCTGAAAAAGCTATACCCTGTTGAAGTGGGAAATTTACCTCAGGGAAGAACAAGCTTTGTTGCCATCACTGCCTCATCAAGAGAGTCCAGAAGAAAGGTCAAGCTTCACCTTACAATGATAGATTTAAACAAAACAAAGAATGCTGCCAATCTTCTCCAGCTGAGCCCCCGCTTCTTTCCGCTCCCCTAAAACCAGCCAAGCAAAAATGATGTTTTATTGCTTTAGGAACTAGTGAGGCTGCAGCTCCAAAAAGGCAATTTAATATTAAGCATGGTGTGGGAAGCAATGGAATGAGTAAGGGCCAGTTTAAATTATATTTCTTATGTCTAGCATATAGCACAATACAGGTGGGATTTGGAGAAATTCATGTGGAGGAAAAAAAAACATAAAATTAATTAAAGGAGATTATCAGACACTTTTAAAAAAAGCCCCCAAGGAGCTCATGAGAATGACATCACTGTATCACCAAAGGGTCCCAATTTCGCATGTGTCATCTTCCTGGAGTGCTTGCTCTATTCTTCCTCCATGCTAAAGCAACAAAGCAGGTGCCACTAATGAAAAGCGGTGCCTGTTTTGTCACTTCAGCATGAAGGGATAACAGAACAAATACGCTAGGAGAACAACATTGTGCGATATCCGAACCCTTTGGCGGTACAGTGATGTCATTCTTGCGAACTCCTTGGTGTTTTTTTTTAAGTGTCTGATAATCTCCAAAACTTGCTTATCTGAGGAATTCTGCTAGTAATCATGTGAATAATTCCTGTGGACAACTTTAATGCTATTTTACATAAATACATAGACCCAAGTATAAAATCCACACAGGCCTGGTATGTTTGCGTGTGTGTATCTATCTATCATCTATCTATCTAGTGTGTGTGTGTGCCTCATCTTTCCATTTATGGAAATAGCTTAATTTTTTTTAAAAACCCATAGAAATAGCCCAGTGACAAAACAAAACAACAACAAAACCAGAACACTTTACAGCAGATTAAGTCAAAACAATGGAGCAAACTGTACCATTAGTAAGGGTGAAGCAATACCTCTGGTGGCAGATGTGAGAGGTTAGCAATGGCAACTCCCAACCATTATTGTTCAGACCCCTGGCCATTTTCTCTCATGCATGTGTATCACACAGCCTGTTCTACACTCCCTAAACTAAGCTGCTGTCTTTAGAAACAGTAGATAATATTGTCCCATCATCATTTGTTCTGGAGCAATATTCACCTTCTAGTCCAGTCAGCCTCATTACACGGAATGAAGATGGACACATCTTGTCCTTTGCTTCGAAGCAAAATGCCTTAAGCAAATCCTGCAAAAGACTATTCGCATTTACAACCTGCAAAAATCTTCAGTCTGTACCTGTACCTGACTCTGATCAAGTTTTCATAGCTTCATGATCAAGTTACCTACTTTTTGCTCACCTTCAGGCCCTCTGTCCTAGCTTTCTTTGACAACTTGCCTGATGGAAAGAACTGGAGATTCCAGAAACTTGCCCTCCTTTATGTGCATACTTCATTGATCCTGCAAAGAGGTCCTGTTCCAGGTGAGAGGTGGGATTTAAATTAAATTATATTAAATTAGTAAACACATTGTGGATTTCCCCCTGCTGGTTCAACAATACTGCAAATTTTAGAAAGGGATCCATAAAGGTGTCAAGCACATAGGCCTAAGTAGAATATACAGTATATCCTATACAGATCAGATGGCACCAAGGAGATATTCCTGTCTTCAACTTAAAACCATAAAATTTTGAAGTACAAGACACCCAGAGCAGATGAATCCTACTGTTCTTTTAGCAACCTAATATGAAATTGTTGAGTGTAAAATACAAATAGATCAAAATGGGCCAACTGACTCACCCACCCCCTGTTTGTGTTATCTCATGTCTTCTACTGCAACCTTGGCATAGCATAAAAACATTTCAAAATATGCTGGCAAAAGACCGTTTCTGGAGGGTGGTCTGATAAAGTCCTAAGTGACTGACAGTGGAATGTGTGAACAGACTCCTTGGAAAAACACTGCAGCCAGAGCTGATGTGAGAAGTTGTCTGCAGTACAATGTCTGGAAGGTCTATTACAAAATACAGTGAGATCATCATTTGATGCTTCAATGAAATAAGCTCCATGTAGGCGTTCTGCCTACTCACATGAAATAAAAAAAAAAGTGGGGATAGTATATAATGGCCATGTGGGCAAGCCCTGACCCTAATGTCATATCCCTTGACATTTCCAGGGGGCTTCCATGTGCATTTGCTCAAATGAGGGTGGAAGCCTCCAAACAGCAGGTTTTCCATTTGTGTGGCAGATTCAAGTGAAAATAGCTAGAACTTCAGACTCCGTCTTCAGACCCTCCAGCTCAACACTGGAAGGCTGGCTGGAGGGGAGGGGCTGTTGTAGGAGTAGACTGTGTTCTTGCACATGGATGGCCCCTTCCTACTTTGGCTCTCATGTGAGTAGGTTAAATATCAGCAAATGGCTCAAGTGTGGAACCTGCACTTTATGTGTGAACCTAGCCACGGTTTGCATCAAATGAAAATGGAATATGGGTGTTCCTCTTTGAATATGTCTGTTTCCCCTTTGAATATGTTTGAACGATGCATGCTAACATTGCTAAAGAGAAAATATTCAGTAATAATACATAGGTGACATTATATTGACTAGGTGGTGGGGTTTCACTGCTGCTGCATAAAACCTCAGGGCAAATCCTAACATTAGGCAAATTGAGTCAGTGGTCCAAGGAAATGAAGAGATGTTTATGGCATTATGTATGATGACTTTAGGGAGAAGGGATGCCATTTGCTGCTCCTTCCCATGCAGCAAAATGACTTTTACCAACTCTGTAAAACATACTCCCTACATGTATAAAAAATACCATGTCAGAAAGAAGTCTAGGTTTGAGTGAATCCACACTATACAATTATCATGCTAAACAGGGATTTGTAGTTTAACAGGGTACTGTACTCAAAATTTTCTGCCAGAGAGCTACAGCACTGTAGTTCAGGGAGGGCATCTCAGAAAACCACAGAAAAACCAGGATTCTGTAAAATGGAGCATTGGAAATTAAAGAGATGTCAAAACTGTATAATTTTGCAGTGTGGATACACCCTTTAAATTATGTATTTATTTGTTTGTTTAGACATACTAGCCTTTTATCTGCAGTATGTTGGGGGTGGTTTGGGGGTGGTTTAGGTGTATGTTGAAGTATCTCAAACACAATATGTTTTCAACATTGCCTGAAATGGTACAGTCCATGAAAATCTGAGCCATTTGAGACTGCAAAACATGTACTGTAACATATTCCAGATTAAATGTCAGCATGTCAATATGTTCACACATCAACTTTAATGGACTCATTCTCGAAGAGTAGTAAATATAAGTGTGAATATAATTGTGATTCATGTTGTATTACTACAAAGAATTTGTTTATCTAATACATGCTAAAATTCTGAAGGCAGTAATTTTAACATCCATAACTCTTTGGAACAAAAATTATGACTCTTATGGCTTCATAAAAGTTAATGATTTTAGATTTATTTATTTTTTACTATGACAAAACCATAAATTCTGCTCTGAAACATGACCAACCCTAAGGCTAACCAACACAAGTCATTCTTCTTCCAACTTATCCAACAATAGACTATGAGCTTTTGAAATAAGCATGTTAATAAGTTAATACGAAATAATATATTTCCATATAAATCACAATGTTTGCAAACTCAATAGTATGACATCACTTCATGTATTAGCTCATCTCATTGTCTGGTTGCACCAGGAAAATCATATGGTAGCATTTTTCTACCTTTTGCCAAGGAAAATTTACCAAAACATCTCAGATGACCATGCAAACACTTAAACTTCCCTGCATCAGAGAATAAAGATTATTTAGAGATCATTAAGACAGGTAGTGTTTTCATTTTGGGCCTCTTCAAATATGAATATACCTTTCTTTTGCCCAGGGAATTTCCCTTAAAGAGCCACTTTGTAAAATGAGTTGCCTTAGACTGGATTTTATATGATCAGTCATGATTGGGAGAAACAGTTATTCCTAGCCCCAAGCCCACAGTAACAACAAAGAACAACTAGAAGATGAACCTCCCATTCCATCCCCAAGGAACTCCATGATAAGATAGAGAAAAGCAGCTGTAGGTGAAGAGGATTCCTCCTTCCATCCCCTGTACATAGGTATACACTCTGTTCGCACTTGCCTCTCATGCCTTATGAGGCTGAGTCATCTGAGAGGCATTATTGAGCCTTTGTTGTCTCTGTAATGCCTAGTCAATGCACCCAGTCATTTGCATTGCATAGGGAACTTTGGGGAAGAGGGTTACTCCTACATACACCTAATGTCAGCTCTTACTGTTGACCCAGGCTGCAAAGGGAGGGGCAGGACCCCAATGCACAGCAACAATCTACACTTCCGAGTTCAGGCCCTATCATAGGCATAGGGACATCACACGTGCCGGTCAATGGTCTGCATCAGAGACTTTGATGCTCCAGCTAGTGTTAATCATACACAATATTGGAATTTTAATCTTTCATTTTACTTCAAGGACGCTTCTTTGACTCTGAAGTAAAGACCCCAACTGTCAAAATGCTATAAAACCTCACTAAAGACATATTATCATTGCAAGAATATGTGGCTTTTCAATACAAGTGAGGAGAACAATTGCACCTTTGGCTCAGCTCCTAATCCAGCATCCATATGGCTTCATTAGTAATATCGTAAAGGAGTTTTTCATTATTTATGTTGAGTTAAATATACCTAAGTGGATTTTAACAATTGCACATGTCCAATTGAGCCAGTCTTTAGAGAAAAAGAAGAAGGGTAGAGGTGGATGGAAGTGTGTGATAAGGACCGCTCTACAAAAGAAGTAATAATAATAAAACTGTTCCACTCAGCCAAGAGACCTTTTAGTAAATCGTTTATTCTGCAGGTTGACAATATTTACAGAGGTTTTTACATGAATAATTTACTAGAGTTTTTATAACAAAGAGCATACAGTACACAAAATGGGAGGGGCGAACAAATTAAAGTTGCCACCCTAAGAACAACAATAACAGATGGTAGAAAGGGTTCTGTTCAAAGAAAGATTTTTTTTAAAAAAATATTTTTGTTTCTTTCCATGTGTGCTCAATAAAGGAAAAGGGCAATTACAGTTATGAACAGGACACATTTTTATATATAAAAAGGCAAGTCTTAAACTATTTACCTTTAAAAAACCCAGATTGGACAAATTCAGGTAGGATAGATTTTTATCAATGGTTAAAAACAATGACAGCTAATGAGATTTCCTGGTATTACAGGCATGCCACCTTCAAGAGCCAGATACTGTTGACGTTCCAGAGATATCTTACTGTATTAGATGGATTTTTGATTGTACCTAGCAAGATAGTCCTTTTGTCCTAATTAGCAAGGCTGTCACACTTGCCCTCTGTGCTTTATTAATCCAGTTCTACTGAACAGAGTTAGGACAAATCCACATGACAACTGTATGCCAGAGATGAGGCATATCCAGTACTTTGTGACAAAAAAAGACCTAGGACTTCATCAGACAAGCCTCCTCAAACGTCTTTTGCCGACATGCTTTAAACCATTTTTCTGTCCGCAAAAGAACCCTTCCCATCAGACCTTACCTTGAACAGCATTCAAAGGCATCCCCAGCATTGATGAAGCACAAACAGAGCTCTGTTTACTTCCTGGTTCAAGATCTCGCAATTCTCATGAGAAGTCGCAAGGGCAGCAATTTTTTAAAATACATCAAAACAAAGATTCAAACATAGACGCAAGCACAGACTTAAACTTAAAAGTGAACCAGAGAAGCTCATAAAAAGAGCATCCCCTACCTGGTTATTGCAATCTCACCCGGAAGTGCTCTGTCATTGATGAGGTATTCATGTGAGCACAATGGTGTGCAGTTTCAAATGCTGTCAATGCCAGCAACAAAGCACCACGGGAGATCTACTGACAGTTTGGTCTCTCAATTAAAAAAAACCCTGCTTTTTCACAATCAAAACTCGTGAAAGGACAACATCATCTGATATGTGCACCCTTTCACATTAATTAGATGTCATTATGATCCCATATTTCCTACATCTGATAAAGTCCCATGCCACCACAGATCCCTTCAATGTGGAAGTGGTGGTTGACATTACAATGAGTTCAGACAGGACCTGGATACCACAACTACAGTATAATTTGGGCAGGTGGCAATGTACACAGGGGCCAACCCTTACTCTTAAGTAGGGTTGCCAGAGTGAAAACTGGAGAAGTTCACCTAGGCTAACCCAACAAAATGCTTTCGCATTGCCTCGGTCTTCCTCCAGAAGAAAGTAACCTAACACTGTGAAGGTTACATACTATATTTCATTCTCTAGGAGGCCAAGGGAGTGGGAAAAGGGTTATATAGCATATTGAGGAAAGGTTGTTTACCTTAAAGGAGGCTGTACATGGCCAAGTGACACCTAATCTACAGTCAGTTACAGTTAAAGTTTATTGATTAGTCAGTTGACCATATCAAAGCAACTAACATAAGACATGATAAAAGTAGAATAAAATAGGTAAAATACAATAGGTAAAATAAAATAGGTAATATAGGTAAGCTATAGGCAACCTTGATAAATTATCTTACAGTATATGAGCTTGTGGCTCATGGCTCCCATTCTTTTCAGATTCTGGTCTGTCAGCGTGCAAGACAGACATGCATTTATTTCCCTAAATAAAGTTGAATCCTTGACTCACCAGGCCTTATCTTCTAATTTCTTCTAGAGTTATGGGGAGGGGGGGAATCTCTTTCAGGCACATGCATTTTTAATGGTTGTGTAGAAGAGGGAATTTCAACAGGTGTTGCCTGTTACCTGGTTGCATGACAAGCAACACCTGCTGAAACTCCTTCTTCTACCAAAGTATTAAAGGTGCAGGAGCCCTCAGAAGTTTTCACTCTGGCACCACCATTTAGCAAAGTGGCAGATCACTAAGCGCAAGGCAAGCTGCAAACTAGGCTCATGAACAATGACTGCAGGGACTGTTTGCTGGGCAGAGCATGGGGTGACTCTGCTTGCATTTGCTACTTGGAGCTGGCTTTAAAACATGCAAAAGAGTCAAGTGTCCTCCATGCTGACTGGAGCATTATTGATGTGAACTGTATTAGGAAAGTGATGAAAACAATACAATTCTTACAAACTTCTGTCTTCCTGCAGGATTTGCTAGGCAGGACTTCTAATAACAGCAGGATTTTTTCTTTCTCCCCCACCCCAATGTTTCTAATTAGGTTTTCTTGCTGCTGGTTTTCTGAGGACAATTCCCTAAAGGCAGATGTGTGTCCTTGCCCTTGTTAACTGCTTTCAAAATATAGCTACTCATGTCAGTAATGGTGCTGTTGCCTGAGCTGTTCCTGCAGAAATACGTTCCAAATACTTTGCTTATAAGTGTTCTGTAGTAAAGCCTCTGAGGTCTCCTTGTCTTATTAAATAGCAATTGAGCAAAAGGTTGTGAAAAGCCAAAACCTTATGGGTGAGGAACACCTGTAATGCCTAATGACTTCACTCGACATTCAGGGCTCAGGATCTCATAGGATTTGCACCTAGGTGAACTGTGAAAGACATTCAACCACAATGTCAGCCATTTTGGTTCAGAATGAGTGAATTGTACACTAAAGGCTGAATGCAAATAACACCCACAGTGTGGTAAAAGTTCAGCTGTAGTTCCTTCAAAGCAAGAGCAAATGTTGACTGGAAATGGAAAGAAATTGGAAAGGGGGAATGTCAATTTCATGCCACAAGGGTGAGCTAGGGACGATTCTTCATGCATCCCGGGTTCATAGGATCTGACCTTTACTGCACTGAGGTAAATAACTGAAAATCAACTGTTTGCCTCCACACTGGGTCATTTAGTGCTGCTGAAACATTCCTTTTCTTGTAATCAGCTGTGAGCAGAATTAAAATGGGCACATCTACACACCACTTAGTATAGTCGCAGATTACCCAACAATGCTCTTCACACTGATGTATGCACATTTATAATATATATGCAGAAGTTTTGTTGAGCAAAGATTTTAATTAGTAGCTTCCCTCCTGTTTTGATCCATATTACGCTTTCTTGTTCAGCAGTGCAAAAACTTTATTGTTGGATAGTCTCTTAATTAGTCACTTCCTGCTGGCCCAGGGAGATGGGATTTTCATTACTTATGCATTTTTATGATGATTTCTTTTCAGTTTTCCTTTGTGAAATTTGAGATTAATATAATCACAACACTAATGAATTAATGTAGTGGTTTGAGCATTGGACTACAACTCTGGAGACCAGGGATTGAATCCCACTCAGCCATGAAACCCCACTGGGTAACCTTGGGCGACCATGGACATTCTCTCAGCCTCAGATGAAGGCAATGGCAAACTCCCTCTGAAGAAATCTTGCCAAGAAAACCCTGTGATAATGTTGCCTTAAATCAGAAATTACTTGAAGGCACACTACCACACTGAGCACATGAAAGGGACTCCTAAGTAGGCATTGTGTGTGTAAGAGTGATCAAGGCTGACACATCCCTTTCATATGTTCAATGTGGTAGTGTAATAATAATGGAATGGGGAAAGTAATTTGACCTCCTCTAACTGTGTCCTTGGGTGCTATGATAGCTGTTGTGATGGCCTGACTGGAGATTTCAAATCACAGCAGGAAATAGTCTGTGTGCCCTCAGTGGCCCTAGAAAAATGTATATTCTTTAGGAATTGTTTCACTGAGCCAAGTGACTTACTTCCTAGAGTAGGAAAATGAGGGGGACAGCTTGCAGCAGTCATTTTTACTGAAATGACTTTTTTTCTGAAAAAATCTGAAGGGGAAGATCTACTATCAAATCATGACTCAGATTCATTCTTAAGAGAGTGGCATCCACAAAATATATGAGTGCAACTGAGTGTGAACTAATTTTACAGTATGAACTCAGTTTGCAACAATTGAAATAAGCTGAGTATCAAGGGGGAGAATGGGAAAACAGAGAAACTGGGACATTTTAAAAGCAACTGAAAAAGTAGGACCACAAATTGGGGACTGTTCTTGCCAAGTGGAGAAAGTTGGAGAGTGTGGACTTGCCACGTAGTAGCTTAACTATAGTATACTTGCTATACCCGGTATAACATACACCATTATCTGCATATAAAACACTTGCGTATGATTCTATGGAGATTTTCACATGGGGAAAGTAACCTCTGGGGAGATCGGGAGAGAAATGGGGCTGTTCTGGTAGCAGAGCTCCGTTTCGTACGCCCCTTTCCTTCTCCTCATCTCCCATCATCCTCCCTCTGTGCTGCTCCCATTTCCCTCCCAATGTGTTCCGCAATTTTTTTACTAAAAAAGAACTTTCATTAGTAAAAAATATTGGGAGGGAAATGGAAGCAGCATGGAGGGAGGACTACAGGAGATCAGGAGAAGGAAGGGTGTGTGTAAAACAGAGCTCTGCTACCCGAACAGCCCCGTTTCTCTCCTGATCTCCCCGGGGGTTACTTTCCCCGTGTGAAAATCTCCTATGTTTCCATTCCTATTCTGCTGATTGGTCACTTAGAAAACATTTCAACAGTATGATCATTTGATGCATTAATATATAACCTTTCAAATGAACTATGATGGCTAATTTCATGTCAAGAGTCCCTCCTCCACCGCCATACAACTGTGTGTACACACAGACACATAGACACACACAATGGTAGACACACATACACCACACACACCAGGATGTGAGAGCCCCACCATCATCATGCAACTGCACGTACACACACACCACACTACACACACACTCCATGTGCGCCAGTACCTGAGAGCCCCTCCGCTGCCACCATGCAACCACACGTACACACAAACACCACACTAAACACATACACACACCATGCACAGCAGGATGCAAGAGCCCCTTTGCCACCACCATGCAATCACACAAACACAGAAACACCCCATGCCACACACACACACAACTACACATACCCCCTGCTACACACACACACACCACCTGTGGCAGGATGCGAGAGCCCCTCCACCGCCATGTTTAAAAAGTACTTGAAGTTTTCCATATGTTTCCACCCCAAGGCCCAAGAGGAAGGAACTGCTACAGACAGCACAGAAGGCATAGAGGGGGAAGCTACAGACAGCAGCCAGGGCCCAAGAGGACCAAGGGGCCAGGCAACACAGAAGGGCTCAAGGCCCCAGACCCCAGGCAGCACAGAAAGTCCCCAGACCCCAGGCCACACAGGAAGGCCCCAAGCCACACAGAAAGGCCCCAGGTAGAAGAGAAAGGCACCAGGTCACACAGAAAGGCCCCAGACACCAAAGAAAGTCAATAGTCCCCAGACCATACAGAAAGGCTCCAGAGAGCACAAAAAGGCCCCGGGCCCCAGGAAGCAAAAAAAAGGGGGGGGCAAGCAGCATAGAAAGGCCCCAGGCCCCAGGCTTAACAGAAAGGCTCCAGGCAGCACAGAAAGGTAGGACAGGAGGGAAAAGAAGAAAGAAGAGGGTCACATAGAAAACAGCATTATGTTTCCCCATGCATGCATATTAAGACAGCAAGGGGAGCAGGCTGAATATTTATTTACTGCAGCTCAACAGGCAAAGATGTGGCTATAGGCCAAGGAGGTGGTATTGAAACACACCCTCAAGCTGCTGATTGGCTGGCCAACAGAGCACTACAAATGGTTGGGTACGTTTCCCAAGCAGCCAATCAGCATACTGGGAATGGCAACATACCCAATATAAATAGACAGATAGATAGTTCCTCAGTGGAGTCCTGGGCTTATCTCTGTCTCTCTGCTAAACTTTAACAATCTGAAAGTTACACTAGTACAGTACATTAAAAAAAAAAACATACAGCTCCCAGGCCATTTGGTAGACTCATTCCCAATTAATCCTCTGGCTCCCCATTTTTTTTAGCCCCAGGCTCTGAAACTTCCTTCTTGGGGGAAGCTAGAATGGCTGTTCTTTCTCCAGCAAACAAAGATCTGAATGTTTTTGGTTAGTCTTAAGTAGAGCAGAGCAGCCAGCATGGCACAGTGGTTTAAGTGCTGGAGTAAGACTCTGGAGACCAGGGTTTGAATCTCCACTCAGCCATAGAAACCCACTGGGTTGCCTTGGTCAAGTTGAGAGGGTCTATCTGTATTGATTTCCCAAAAGTTTGTTATATTGAGTCTGTAGAGCAAAAGACCTAGTCTGCCAAAATATGTCTGTGTCAGAGAAAGCTGAGAGATGTAACTGTACTTGCTCCAGCTTGGCCAGAAGCCCAGACACATAGATAAGATGCTATGTCTGTAGAACAAAGAGCTCATTTACAAGACTAAAGTGCAGAGCTAGAGACATTATATGTAAAGTATATTAAGTCAGTTATAAGAAATGATGTGCATTTGGAGAAATGAAATTTAGTGAAGATTCTGATATAGTTTATATTGATTAATAACCAATGCTTGTTATAGTATGCTGTGCTTGAAAAAAAAAATAATATGGTTTGTCTTGTTTATTAGAATCAGAAACAATGGGTCATTCAGCCTAGGCAAGTGTTATCTTCTTCAGGGCGCATTGCCCAGTTCGGCTACCTTGAGGTATCAAAAATAGAAGCTGGACACAGAGAGCTGAGAAATTATTTCTGTTCCAAAAAAGGTCTGTTTGGTGACTACTATAATACACATGCACAGTGCCTTAGATTTTTAGGTTTTGTTTCTCTGTAATAAAAAGATATGTGTGCCTTGTTTCGGGGAACACAGCATGCCAGTTTATGCCCTGTGTTACTCTTTGCTAGCAGAGAATAAAAGTCATCTGAATACAATTGAACCTTGGCTTTGAGATTTCCTTATGATTACCCAGATAGACCTTAACAAAGTCACACTCTCTTAGCCTCAGAGGAGGGCAGAGCCCCTCTGTACAACTCTTGCCAAGAAAACCCCATGAAGTTCACCATAAGTTGGAAACAACCTGAAGGCACACAACAACACAAATAGACCCATTGAATCAGTTGTTAATTGATGAGTCAAAACATAGGTAATTGCAATCAATTCAGTGAGTCTACTCTTTTTAGAATTAACAATAGGATTTAAGCCAGTGACTTTGTTATTTCAGTAGGTTTTTGAGAAATTAATGTTTTTCACAGAAAGAACTTTGAATAGGGTGTTGCATTGTTTTCACCAGTAGTTTTTTAAACTATATTGTTTTTCAAGTGTTTTTTAATTATTTTAATTGTATGTTGTGTGTTTTAAATTGTTTTAATGTTAATGATAGTTTAATTCCATTTTATATGCTTATGACTATATTGCTTTTGTTTTTATTTGCAAGTGCCTTGAGTCTCAAGACATTAACAGACGTGTCCAATAACCCAGGACAGGGACGAGGGGAGATCACTATCAGTCTCCCTTTTTTCAAATGATGTTGTCCCTGTCCAGGAACTCCCGTCCTGCTCCTGTTCTCCACCCCACTTCTTCTTATTCACGGCTTAAGCCGTGAATAAGAAACCTGTTCTGTTATCATAACGGAATCACGGGCATTTGAAAATGTCCCCCGCTGTGCTGGCATGATGCCAGTGGCACGTGACATCACCAAGAGATCCGTGCCGAAGACTTCCGGGTTTGATAGGGACAGATAGGTGAGTTCACCCTCCCCCCCCCCAGGTTACTGGATATTTGTATTGTGTGTTTTGGGGCTTGCTTTTCTGTTTTGATGTTTGCTTTTGTTGTTCTTTTCAAATTTCCCACGCAATCATTCTCTCACGAGAACGAGCGGGATTTGGCTTCACTCCAGTAAAAGCAGCTTTACGACAGTTGCCTTTACTGCAGTGAAGCCAGGAGGAGGGGGAACAGTTCCTATAACGGAATAAGGCAAGTGTGTGAAAAAATTTTGTTCATTGTGTTACAGGGACAGGAGTGGGGTGGGAGTGGTACGGGTGGAGGGGTAGCAGTACAGAAACAGTTTCAAGGGACACGTCTGATAGTCTCCTTAGTTCTGGGGGAAAGGCAGGATATATGTATAGCTAACAATAATAATACCAGCAAATACCTTTTAAGGGATTAAATTAAAGGTCAGAAAGAACAAATTAGTTTCTAAAGGACTTTATCAGATGATTCCTTGTAAACATTCTTTTGCCAGCATTAAAAAAAATCCAAGAACACCCCCCCCACCGCACTTACCTTTTCTCTCGGCAGAAGGCTTCCCTGGCAACTAAGAGGAAGTGAACAGAGCCCGATTCACTTCCTCATTTGAAACCTCATGAGACTTCATCCTGTGGGAAATTCAAACATAAAACAAAAAGTAAAACATTAAAAGTTACACAAGCACATAAACACACTTTAAAACTTCCAAGTAAACCAGGGAAGGTTTTAAAAAGTGCATCATTTACTTGGATGTTGTGATCTCACCCAGACGTGTTCACACGGGACCAACCATTGATGCTAGATTTACGTGAGTTAAATGGTTAATAAAAAGAAACGCCAGAAAAACGACAGCGGAACACAATAGGACAATGCCATGTTATATTGTCATCCTTTTGCATTCTGATGTCATTATGCTGGTGCCATATTAGCCATATCTGATAATCTCCTAAAACTTAGTCACAGATGGAATCAACCATATATCTCTTGTTTATGGGAAGAGTGATTGCATAGAGTAAGGAGATTTTCACACAGGCAATCTGTTCCATTGCAGGAATGGAACAGGGTTGCTGAAAGATTTCTCTTTCAGATGACGTTCACCCTGTTCCATTCCCTCAGCATGGCTGTTCTGTTATCTCCCCATGATATATTATTCATGGGGAGAAGTCGTTATTAAACACCTGGTTCCATTTCTATAACGGATCATGGGTGTGTGAACAGGAGCCCCGTCCCTGTTCTGGAATGACAGGCATGGGGGAGGAGCTCCATGCCTAGCACTTCCGGCCATGAACGGGACATCCAGGTAAGTGGGACCCTTCCCCCCTCCCCAGATTACTTGGGTTTGTTTTTAATTTATTTTTGCATTTTGTTTCTTGATTTGACAGCTGGGGGGGGTTATGTTTGAATTTCCCTCCCACCTGGTCTCTCGCGAGAATGAGCGGGATTTCAGCCAGCCGGTCATAAAGGCAGCCTTATGACGGCTGCATTTACAGCAGGCCAGCAAGAATATTTATTTATTTATATTTATTTATACCCTGCTCTTCAGCCACAAGGCTATCAGAGCAGCTTAGAAATTGTTTTAAGCAATAGCCATTTACACATCTACACTGCAATAAGCAGCTTCCAATGTGTGTTAGCTAATTGCCCCCACAAACCGGGTACTCATTTTACTGACCTACAAAAGGATGGAAGGCTGAGTGAACTTCACTGAGTGAACTGAGTGAAACAAGGAGTTCCGGAGCCCGTTCCTGCAGTGGAACGGAGGTAAGTGTGAGAACATTTACATCCATACCATTGCAGGAATGGGAGAGGGGCTTGAGGGACAGAAACGGGGCTTTTGGCCCCAGTGTGAAAATCTCCTAAGAGTCAGCACTCAGATGGCTGTGTCACAGGTGTCATCTTTATGGTGCGTCAACAAAGAACATTTCCAAATCTTCAAACCAGGGGTTTCCCCATATTGTAAAATTTCTCTACTAAGCAAACAAGTGGAGGAGAAGAGCTTGGCCTTGCCTTTTCCTTGACTTTGCCTGATACTCTGTGTATCAGATGGCTAGGTGGGCCAATGGAAACAGTGGCCTTCAGGAGCCAATCCTCTGTGAAGAGGCAGAAAGGGGAGAGGCTGCTGAGGGTGAAGTGGGTGTGGCAGGGAGAGAGTGAGTTAGTTCAGGGAAGTTCTGTTTTAAGTAAGGCTTGAGAGTGTGAAGTCAAGGAGAGAGAGAGGCTTAGAAGGAATTTATGTGCAGCGAAGGGGGTTTATTACATCAGTTGTGTTTATGTTATGTAACAACAAAGCATTCTTTATGTTAATTCATGGCATGCAGTCTGGTCATGAGTGACGTCTCTGGCAATTAATTCACAAGTATTAGGGTACATCTACACCTAAGTACATGTGCTATACCTCACCGGGAAATGTAGTTCAGCCATGACGTGGCTGTGCATCCCAAATTTGGTGGCAGGAGAGGGAGAGAAAGGTCCCTGTGCCACTAGGAAGGCACTAGCATCACAAAAGTGCTGGCAGTGGTGGGATGTGGAAATCCCCTGCTCCACACTCTGCTCTTCAATAAGATTGAAAATTTTCTGCATCCTCTCTATCTGAAACCAGAAATAGCATTAACCAGGAAGGAAAAGCTTTACCACTGATTTCTGTTCAATGCTTCAACAATTGAGAAGGCTGGAGTCTGCTGGTGCAAAATCATACAAATGAAAGTAAAGCAAACTATTTCACTTGCAATGCTTCTTAATGGGAAACAGACTTCCTAGACCAAAAGTGTAAAAATCAAAATTAAAAAACAAACAAACAATAATATGACACTTTCCCAGCACATCTATCCTGACACAAATAGAACAAGTTGATAACTTATTAGTAGCAAATGTTGAGACAGTATCTGGCCCATTTTTTGGTCCCTAACATAATTATTAGAAAGCATTCATTCTTTGGAAGGCTGCTCTGATGAAAGAGTAAAGCGTTAGCAAAATCAGCCAGGGTAGAAAGTGCTAAACTGTGTTATTTTTATTTTATAGCTCACGTTTTAAAGCCACGTTACATAAAGCATCAATAAATGTTGAGCAGTATATAAAGCTCTTTTTCTTCCAAGAGAGGGTTGTGAATGTGTACTAATTGGAGTTCAGAGGTGGAAGGAAGGGAATTTGCCAAGAGATTTTAATCCTGTAAATAATGGTTTCATTAAGAACCCTACATGACTCTACTGGGAACTCTAAATATTAAGACTGGTAATAAAATCATTAGGTGTTCCAGGTTATTCAGCATATCACAGGACCCTAAAAAGCTAACGAGAGTTAGTTAAGTGCAAAATACAGATGGACCAAACTGCTGAATGTAACATTTCAAGTAACACTGGACAGAGCCGTGTGACACAGGAAGTGGTCCACTGCTGCCAGAACAGCCCAACAATTACCTGTCCAGCCAATTACTCATTTAGAGAAAATTCACAAAGATGGAAACATAACCAAAGCCTGAAACCAAGAAAAGGGGTGCCTGATGGAGACATGCAAGAGGCCGAAGGCACTCTGCTACACCACTGTTCAAACACTGCCAGAATATCATCAACAGCAGCTGAAAACAACCTTGTCTACCCCTGTTTGCACTTCTTTGGTTATTTGACATACTTCATTTACAAGCTCCCCATTATCCAGTTGATCTTAAGTCCCTGCTTTATGAACCCATTTGGCCTATAGTAGCAAGGTTTTCCTTCACTCTCAGCTTATCAAGTGTCATAGGGCTAAATAATCAAATGATTCCTCTTCCTCCTCTGTTTGGACAGCATGCTGTAAACATTTTGCTGTCTTAAGTTTCTGTATTTTTGACATTGAGCAATTTTTCTATCTTATCTTCATCTAAAAGTAACTAACAGATCTAGGATTTCTAAAGGTGGGAAAGAAATCCTAGATTTATTAGTTACTTTAGGTGAAGATGAAATAGACAAATTGGAGGAAAATGAAACCAGGTAAGAGTTTCCTCCGAAGGTGTTAAAACAAGGATTTTGATACTCTAAAAAGCAGATGCATATTTTGGGTATGGTATTGTTTCATAACCTTCAGGATTAGATGGTGTGAATAGTTTTGCAACCTAAGGTCTGCCAAAGTCTTTGGGGCTTACCACACTCCAAAATAAGGTTCCATCTTCCATGCTGCCTTACTATACAAGGTTGTTGTCCTTTCATTCTGGTCCCTTGGGAGACTGAGGTAAAACCACTTCTTTTTGTTAACTAGAAAAACCTGTTAGCAAAAAGATGTAGTTTTACCTCAGTCTCCCACGGGACCAGAACAGCAGCACACTGGAAGAACTATGACATCATGCAGTGAGGCAGCACTGAGGACAGAACCTTCCTGCTGCACTGTTGCTTTATTTCAGTGTGCAGTATGCCCCTTAATTAGACACACCATAGCCCCCTTTGTCTGTAACCCTATTCACAGTTACTTGTGATAAGTCTCACTGAACTGAATGGGGCTTACTTCTGAGCAGACATGTATAGATGGCACTGTTCAGTGTAACTGTATGTGGATTCCACACACACAAAAAACACCACTGAATGCCAACCAAGGGTATTACATCAATTTTAATACAATAACTTTGCACCCTTCTACATTACAGCTCACCCAGACCAAATTATGCTTAGAACAGGCCCATTGAAATCAATGGGATTTACAATAGTCATAAACAGCAAAAGTTTTGCTGATTTTGATGGGTCTACTTTAAGGACTTTTTCGGATGAAGAAAAATAACGCAAGCAGCCTCTCCAGCTTGTGAGGCTGCTGCGCTGCAAAGCGCCCCTTTCGTATGACGCTCGCCCCTGCCGGTACTGTTGCGGTACCGCAGGGAGAGCTGAGCGTCATATTTCGTTGATTTTTACTCACAATCAACTTTCGTGAGTAAAAAATCAACAAAATATGACGCTCAGCTCTCCCTGCGGTACCGCAACAGTACCGCTAGAGGGCAGCGTCATCCGAAACTGACACTTTGCAGCGCAGCAGCCTCGCAAACTGGAGAGGCTGCTTGCGTTATTTTTCTTCATCCGAAAAAGTCCTAAGTATGATTAACTGTAGACAGAACCAGGAATAATGAGGCCAGACCCAAAAATCCTTCCCCCAAGTCACAGGACTTATCCCTCAGGCCAGCCTCAAAGGAAGGCCCTTTCACCACCCCCTTAGTCACAGGATCAAAAGGGGCAACTCCAGGGACCCCCCCTTCACTGAAAAGCAGTGCCAAGGTGCACAGCGCACTAAAATCTCTCCCCCCTCCACCTGCCAGTGACCCCCTATTTAAAACACCACCCTAGCCAATTGCCCTGTGCCAACTATCACAGTATGGGGAAAGCGGGGGAAACCCCACAATGGAGAAGGGCAAAAATTCCTACCTGGTCCCAAAGCGACCACTGATGTTACACTATGATAGCACCAGGAAGGTGGGTCAATCGCAAGAAGAGGAAGCAGCAGGGGGTGGCAGAGCCCTATATAGCCTCTGTCCCCACCCTCTGAGCTTGTGTAATCAGCGCATGCATCTGATTACCTGTATTACCAGGCCTCAAGCCTGGTCCATCCTCAAACTGGGTCCCCCATCCGTACAGCTTCACCGTCAGAGGGGGACTGCAGTCTGGATCCAACTCAGGATTCTCAATCCAGGAACACTCTGTCATCCCTGCATGCCTATTTGTTAAATTGATTCCAATAATATTAATCCAAGAGATAAAAACCGGTTCCTTTCCATTCATGAACTCAAAGAAGTCAGTGAAGGAACAGCAAAATTTGAGCTTACTTCAGGCTAACTTTATATTTTTAAGCACAAGTAACAGGGAAAGTTTTAGGAAGTTATTATTTTGTCAGCTCTCTCATTTAGCAAAGCAGCTTCAATTTATTAACAGTGTGGAGTGTGAATGAATCAATATGTTTCATTGGGCAATGTGTCATTTGTTAATCGGATATTGATGAGATTATTGACGCACAGCTAATTAATCTCAAACCCCGTGCTAGCCTTCATATGTTTCCTTAATTATGTTCTTCATCTTAGTCTTCCAACTTTGGCACACAGACGCTGTGAGTGAAGGGAGCCATCAGTGAGTCTGTTTTGTTTTGTTTTGTTCATTCATTTACAATCTCACAGCAGTGAAATTATTATCCCTAGTTGTAAATAGGCTTATCAAACAGATATTTAATAATATTTGTCAGGAGGCAGATATTGATTTGGCTGGGGACTATTTCAAATTAGATTAGCAAGTGAGTCTTGTCTGAGAAGCACAGTTTAAAATATTTTCCCACTGTTAATAAGTACTACTGAATTTCCACTTAAAACATTTTAAGGGCATGAGCCTGGCATGGTTATCTACTGAGACCTTCCAGCCAAAAGTTTAAGCTTTAATTTTGCTTCTTCTAATTTCCTTGTTTATTTAGTTTTCAAATTAGGCACAAGCAACAAACTATAAAAATGAATGACCTCTGCTACAAACATACCATAGAGTTGTGTTGGCAGACCTATCGATTCCTAGAGAGGATACCTCTCTAGGCATTTTCCAGCACAACTCTCTGGTATGTGTCCCTATTTTTTCAGCTGCAGATAACTGAAACCCCAGATATTGGTTCTACAGATACAGGGGTCCAACTGTACTTGCTCAACCTTCCATTTGTAGGTGGCCTCTTCTGCTAAAACAAGAAGTTTCCCCACAGAGAAAAACAAATCCTATATAGTCTATGACTTACTACAGCATCTGTTGTAAACATTTCCAGCCCACATTTTTTCCATCCTGGAATTCAAGATAGTATACCTGACTGGTTTCCCACCAGGCACAGACTAGGCCTACACCTACTTAGCAGCAACAGGGAAGCCATATCAGGTGCTCTCAGATCATACCTCCTGTACACAATAAATAGATTTTGTAGCTATTGGGATGGTAAAAGAGAAGCCACAAATCCTCCGCCACTTCATACACCTCATTTACTTTTTCTAAAAGGACAAGCAGTGAGGGAGAGCCATAGCCACAACTAAATGATCAATTAGTGAGTTCATTGTTACAATTTTACCACTATTGGGGGAGGGGTTGCTATTTGAATTTTCTGCTACAGGTACCAGCAATATGTTTATTATTATTTGTTTTTTTTTACTGTAGCTTCCAGAATCTGCTAGGTTCTGGAAGCTATAGTTCAACAAAATAACTTATCCAGCCTTTGGAGAGGAAGAACATTTTCTTACCCACCAGTTTTCTAAGGTCAAGATCCTATACACTTGTAGTATAACATACACACACACACACACCTGCAACCAGTACTACAGCCTTGAGCTTACCCATTGTTCAAGGATTGATAGCTCCCCACCTACCAACTCAAAACTGGGAGAAAAGGTTTTGTGTGAGTGCTTGCAGTAGGTGCATTAGAGGCCATGCATTTAAGTAAGTTTAATTGCTTGTGAAGCTATGTCTACTGTAGTGTAATGACCCAATAGAATTCCAGCCCCCACCTCATTATAAAGGTCTTTTTATGATGATTTTGAAGTGCAGAAGATATACAGCAATTTCATTCTGTACTTTCTAGCATCATCAATTTTATGCTAACAGCCGAACCTCACGGACACAACACAACAGATTCATGGTCAGGTTCCTCTATTTTCTTCTGTTCTGGAACCTTTCAAATTGTAATAGGTGACCCAGTCAAGTGGAAATGTGGTACTTGCTGGTTATGTGTGTTTCATCCGTCTCATCTATAACTGGTTTCCTCATCTTTAAATTCTCCTCACACCTTCAAGGTTGCCAATTTGCCATTAGGCCCACAGGGACAGAGCTACTTCTAATAGCTATTTTGGAATGATTATCAAAGAAATAATACAGGGTAAAAGGTTAAACATCCCCTTCCAGAGCTTGCAAGGGGGTGGGATTGTGGACTACACCTTCTAGAATCCCCCAGCCTACATACCCACTGCTGGTCATGCTGGGTGGGAGAGTGGAGAAGCTGAAGTTGAAAGAAAGGAACTTGTCCAACTCTACCCATCCTTCATCCCAAGCACCGCTGCTCAAATCAATTCTGAGCCATCCAAGCCTGTTAAATAACATAAAGTTGTAGGATTTCCCACAGCATGGATGGTTTTGCTCTAAAATCCCAGGCAGAAGAATAAGGACTATCCTTACTTAAAAAAACCAAAACCCTTCTTTAATTCTCACACATTGGTTTCATCTTCTGTATTCCCAATTTTTACCCTTTGTCACCATTTTCTTAATTCTAATTAAAGAAATCCTTATCTTGACTGTAACAGCTGCAATTACAATCCTTCATTATGTTCAGCATTAGTTGTGACATCTTGAATAAATTGTGAAAACAATTTAGCCACAATTACATGGGAAAGGGAAGTCTAACTGTACATTAGTCATTAACAAGATTGTGGGTAGTGGCAATTATAACATTTCCTCCTAATGTCCACGTTTTTTGAGTTCATCTCTCTCTCTCTCACACACACACACACACACACACACACACACTGATGAGAGCAGCTTTTCTGCTTATGAAAAATCAGCACCACAGTTCCTGGATGCCTGTAACTCAGATCAATGGAAGTAGACATTAGGTCTTGGCCTCTAGACCAGTGTGCCTGAAGATCAATGTTGCCCTCAGTGTCACCATAGGTTGAACTATATAATTTTTCAGTATTATGGGGGAGGAAATCCTCCTCCCTTTCCCTCTTTCACCCCAATAGCAACAACCCAACTGGCTTTGCAGTTTGATTATTGTTTATAGATTCGGTAACCCAAGAATTAAAGAGTCGCCTTGAGGCAAGAGCAATTATTTACAGCTGAAGCCTCCTATTGTTATTAGCTTGCTCCTAATTGCTTGAAGTTATACCAATGTTCATTCATTTAAACACATTTTTGATAACACACTTGGAAATTGCTTTCTCTACATTTGGAGTGTGAGTTCAGTTCTTTGAGGACTCCTTTGTTTGCAGAGCTTTTAAACAACCTGTCCCTTGCTTGTTATTAAAGCAAGGGTAAGAGGAGGAAGCATCTTTAGGTTAAAAAACAAAAGCAAGAAGAAAGGACAGAAGGGGGAAGAAAAGGGGAAAGAACTTTCAGCTTACTACTTTGTCATATGTCTGTGTTACATTTAATTTAGCTCAACTAACATTGACTGATTTCTTGTTCACAATTCACAGCAATCTCACTAATGAGATGATAAACTTTGCTCTGGGTGCCATGATCTAATCTTTACTTTTGTGGTGCTGCTTGGTTTGAGCCCGTAGTTCAGCATGAAGACATTAAGCCTCTTTCGATTCAAAGTAATAAAGTTCCCATTTACCGCTGTATGATCATAGGCAAAAGGACAAATCAGCCACCTTCCTCGTTTTCTAGAGGCATAGTACCAAATCTCTGCAAATGCCTCCTCCTGTGAAAAAAACACAAAATCCTTTTTTATTTAAAATACTTCTTAGAAAATACATTCTACTGCTGCCCCAGCCCCATTTGATAATTGTTTCACACATTCCAAATTGAACAATATCCATATAATTTCAGCTTAACACATCCCCTCCAGAAAAAAAATCATGTTGTTTTCAATGGGACTTATTCCTTACAGTACAATCCTATAGCAGCTATCATCATCATCATCATCTTATTCATTTATATCCCGCCTTTCTCCTGTTAGTGGGACCCAAGAAGGCTAACAATATCTTTAAAACAATACAAATTAAAAGCAATACAAAAGTTAAAATTACATTGTAAATATAAAATTTGAAAGGAATTAAACAATTTATAGGTTAAAAACATTAAACGGTAAAAATATTAAAATGCATTATAAACAGTATAAAAGACTCTTCACAATCTCAAAAATCACACTGCACAGCCTTACAAGCCCAGCCCTTGTCAGTTTGTGAAAACCTGGCAGCATTAAAATATTTTAACCTGCTGCTGGAAGGAGAGCAAGGATGGGGCCATCGTGGCCTCTCTGGGGAGGGAGTTCCACATCTGGGAGCAGCCCCGGAGAAAGCCCTCTCCCTCATTCCCACCAAACGAGCCTGAGAAGGTGGTGGAACAGAGAGAAGGGCTTCTCCAGATGATCTTAAAGCTCTACTAGGCTCATACAGGGAAATACAGTCCTTCAAATAACCTAGACCCAAGCCTTATTGGGCGTTATAGGTCAAAACCAGCACTTTGACTTGTGCCCAGAAATGAATTGACAGCCAATGGAGCTGTTGCAACAAAGGAGCTGTGTGCTCCCTTTAGCTAGCCTGAAGTGTCTATTCAGGTCTTGTGGGGTTCAGTGGAAAATACTGTGTATAGCAGGTTTTGGCAATATGTCACTCCCCAGGCTATTTTGCAGCCCCCATTACATCTTCTTTACACCCTGAGTTCTCAAAAAAATAAGCAGCAGCACCGTTACAGAAAAAGGGGCGAACCACCTTCTTCCCTTCCCTCCTTCCCAAAAGGAAGGAGCCACTCTGTTCTGTATGTAAGCAGCAGAGATCTTTGTTACAGGAAAGCACCACATAGAGTGTCTGTGCATTCTGGAAGTTGCCCACACGTGGAGTGTAGAGTAGCACAGCTATGGACAGCAAGAACTCCATGCTTGGCATTCAGCTAGACCTCACCTTATACAGTATTTTATGTTTGCAATTATTATTATTATTATTATTAAAAAATGGGAGTAGTAATCTCCATTTTGCTCCACATGAGGATTTGGCCTGTCTATTTATCCTGCTACCTGTTGCTATGGATTTGCTCAAGCTTGAGCTGATTGTCCATGATGAATTCTAATATTCAGTCTCCAGTGGACTGAGTGTATGTAGGTCATTTCCAGAGCAATTGTCCATCTCTGCTAGGAGGAGCAGAACTTACATCGCTTACACTTATATCACCTCCTGTGCTACTGTATAGAAATACCTTCCATACCCTCATGCAAAAGAACTAAGGCAGCTTCATTATCAAGGGCCTTCCATCCCTCTCCTTTCCCTGTACAGTTGCCCCTCCACATTCGCGGCTTTAAGATTCGCGGTTTTGACTATTCACGGTTTTGGGAGCACCCCCCCCCCCCGCCATCCAAAAAACTGCTCCTAGGGCAGCGGGAGTGGGTGGGAGGAAGCAGCAACGAGGATCAGCTAGCCCCGTCACTGCTCCTCCTGAGGGGGTGGGAGTGGGTGGGAGGTAGCAGTGACAAGGCTTGCCAAGCCCCGTCGCTGCTCCAGGGGGGGAGAGGGTGGGAGGAAGCAGACACAAGGCTTGCCAAGCCCCGTCACTGCTCCTGGCGGGGGGGGAGAGGGTGGGAGGAAGCAGCGATGAGGCTTGGCAAGCCCCGTCACTGCTCCTGGGGGGGAGGGGGGGAGGTGGCGTGACCTAGTTTTTATTCACAGATTTTTCACATTCACGGGGGTCTCATGGCCCTAACCCCCGCGAATGTGGAGGGACAACTGTATACCTGCCAGATTCTGATTATTATTGTACAGCTAGAAGCTACATGAAAAAGCCTAAGATGAAACTCCAAGGCAGGCAAAACAAAAGGCCGTCCCATGTTCAATCAACAGGGCAAGAAAACAAAAAGCCATCCTGTCCCAGTCAAGTGACCAGCTGCATACCTGAGGTAACCCAAGACTTAAGGCGAGTGGTTTGCAGGACTGTACGGCCCACTGAAACAGATTTTGGCCAGATCATATGAGGCAGGGACTTATATAGATTCCCCCCCATTCCAACACTACAGACTTTATAAGACATGCTCCTTAAAAATCAATTTTTATGCCAGCAAAATAATGTCCCCCCCCCACTACACGTACCACTAATCCTGGCAAAGGCTTCCTTGGCAATGAAAGAGAAAGTGAATGGAGCTCCATTCACTTCCTTGTTCAAAATCCTGTGGATTCTCACAAGACCTCATCATGCAGGAAATTAAAAAAATAAAAATAAAAACAGGAAAAGTTTTTAAAAGCACAGGAGCACACTTTAAAACTTACAAGTAACCCGGGAGGGTCATAAAAAGTGTGCCACTTACCTGGATGTTGCTCGGAAGTGTTGGCACTGGACTGGCCATTCAAGCTGCATTCACGTGAATTAAATGGCGTGAGGTTTCACATGCCAGCACTAAAGCACCACCGAAGATCTCTTGACGGCTTCAGCTGTCAATAAAAAGGTATGGGTTTTGGGCAAGACATAAAAGCAAAAGGGCAACATCATCTGATATGTGCACCTTTTTGCATTTATGTGGTGTTGTTATGATACCATATTTAGTGCATCTGATAAAGCCTTCCACAGGCATGAAATGGACAGGAAGCATTCCCATCAGTGTAAGCTCTGGACTGCCTTTTCAAGAGTAGGTTGATTAAAATGGTCTTGCCTCTCTTCTCTGCCATCTTTGCTCCTGCTGCAGGCATTGCACTGACGTAAGAGTGGCAGTTGGACATCTTTCTGTCAACAGTTCATGGACCCTGTTTAGTTCTTGATTAACTCAAACAAAACAAAATGTTCATAGGTTATCTAAATTTTGTTCACCTATAATTTTTGAGTCGTATGCTAATCTCAGCATTATATTCGGACTTTTAATGAAGTTTAAATGGCTTTAGCTGTATAGATTGGTTAACTTTTTAAAAAAAAACATACACATATACAAACAGAGGACTTTATCAGATGAGGCCAATAATGGCAAAAAACACATAATTTAGGACGTGTCAATAATACCAAAGGCAAAATTATCAGACATCCTTGTCACTTACCCATTCCCACTATCTCGTGCTGGCACAAATGAAGCATCACTTTTTATTGACAAGCTAAGCCATCAATAAAAAGTGATGCCTCATTCACACCAGCACGATGCAGTGGGAACAGGTAAGCGACAACATCATCTGATAATTTCAGCCATTTCTGCTATCACCGCATCCTAATGTCGCGGTTTTTGTCACGTCTCATAAAGTCCAGTTTTTATATGATTTTTATTCTGGGCCGGTTTTAATCATTTCTAAAACACATTGAGTACTGTTACTGGGGGTGAGGGGAAGACAAGTTATAAATGAATTAAATAAATACATAAATAAAGAGCTACTGATCAATAAATTTGTTGAGCAGGCACTCACCTATTTTCAAAACAGTTGTGGCTATTTTAAAATGGCTTAGAGCTTGTCTACATGGGCAATAAAAGCTGTATTCACCCTATATTCGTGGCCCAGTTGACACACAATGTTTTCAATGATGCACATTTTCACTGGGGCTTCTGCAGGAAGCTCCAGAGTTGCAAGATTTGTGGTTTGCTCTGCATTTGCAGGGAAAACCTGGACTTTTGGTAGTGTGGCAGCCAACAATTGGCTTTGGAGCAAAGCCAGGGCTGGACTTCTAGTGGACAGGACTCCATTCTGGCTCTTTTAAAAAAGTTTTTTATTTTTCAATTGTGCATACTTCTGGATAGGTGTATCTTTGCTTATCCAGTAATACAGTACTCTCGGATCACATATATTCACTTATTCTCATACACGAACTACAGGGGGAAAAACTGGAGCAGCCCCAGCCATGTGGGCAGAAATACTATGCCATATAGTACATGTGATCAGCACAGGACCATCCTTTTACTCTGACAAGGATTACAGTGTGGCAGGATACTCCGATCTACAATCGGACAAGCCCGGTGCATGTGGCGTTTACAGGGCTGCTGCAGATCTAAGAAATCCACCCTGGCTACGAGGTTGGTGTGGGGTTTTCTACCAGCGTAGACAAGCCCATAGTAAAACTTATTTTACTGAACAGCAGTTGATGTAACTGAAGTGTAGTATTTGCCACCATATGCTTCAACTACTTGAAATATTAGCCAATTTAATCTACAATTCTAAGAGAGAGTGAAGAAAAATAATGAAGACCAGCCCAGACAACAATTGGACATCTGAAAGGGATAATGATTTAGACAATAAGAAGTACACAATATCTGTTTATTGACATTAGGGAGGTTAGCTGAATTACACATTGCATTTACAAGCAACGTTTCCCCCCTTCTATTTTTATCTGTAAATGGGGAAATAAAAAAATGCAGTAGCCTGTGAAACTCTCATAATAGCTTTTCACAGTTCAGACACATTAAATTACTTGCAATACACTAGCTTAAAAAAATGAAGAGAACAGTTTTCTTAGAACACAGAGACAAGGGACTCCTCTCTAGACAGGGCAAATGTTTCAGGTAGTGGAAGTATTATTTCACTGAAGTTCTCAGGATTTTTTAAAATATCCAAACAATGTTTCTGTTTTCCTGGACTATATTATGGCGCCAGCTGCACTGTTTTATTCCCACCCTTAAGTGGGTTTCTTTTTTAATTGAGAGACATATTGGAACAAACAAGTATCCTTCCCTTCTTTTCTCTCCATTTTTAAATAAAAAAAATATTAAAATCATAGGGCAAGAGTGCATCTTAACTCTAAGAATTTTTTTTTAAAAAAAGAGGAGAAAATGTACCATGCAGAGCATAGGACCACCTCAGTAAGCCATGTTCTGTTATTTAAAAAAAACACACACACACAACTTTTCAAAACCTAGTGCAAATCCAAAAAAGCACTATAAACAGGCCCCCAAAAGAATGGAATAAGTAGACACAGAGTATCAGATGTGGTGGAATGCAGCAAAAAAAAAAAAAAAAAAAAATCACGTTCCAAACCGTGCCAGAAGAATGGGAGGACAACAGGAAGGGTGACATTAGCAGACGACACATCCTTCTGCTGTGCCGGGAGGGTAGCCCTGGCACAGACAAGGCTTCCCTTTCTTATTGATAGGGACAAGCCACAAATAAAAAGGGACACCTTGCTCATGGCCATGCTATGCCCCCAGGACACTGGAGGACAATAACGTCTACTAATCTTGCCTGTTCCAGTTCCTGTCGTGATCTTCTGACATGGTATTTTCCACGTCTGAGAATCTCCTGAGGCAACAAGCACTGGCAGAAGCTAAGGAGCTGTACCATAAGAACTCATGCTTCTTTATACCAATCTGGAAGAGCTCTAGGTTCCATTTTTAGGCAAGGTTCTGGACCATGTGGTGGCCTCCCACCTTCAGGGATTTCTGGATGGGATGAAAAATCTAGATTAGTGGTTCTTAACCTTTTCTTTATCAGGGACCCCCTTTAAATATATTTTGTTGCTGTGTCCCCCAAGATTTAAACCAACAGTTACAACAACAAAAAAACACCTGAACACTGAACCATTAACAATTACACTATCCATTAAACCTTTCCTCAGAGGTGCTCCTCCCGCTTCTTCTGGCTAGTTTGCAGCCGGAGTAGATTGAACAGCAACATGCAGGCCCAGCCAGATGCCAAGCCAGCCTTTGTCTTGGTTCCTATCTCAATGCTGCTCTGCTGTGGAAAGGAGGGGGGCTGAGCAGCCTTTAAGACATCAATCCTTCGTGAACCTCTGTGAGGACATTGCATACACCTGGGGGTCCACAGACCACAGGTTAAGAACCACTGATCTAGATCCATTTCAAACTGTCTTCAGGCCTTGTTATGCAACAGAGACAGCTTTGGTCACCTTGGTCGATAACCTCTGCAGGGAGCTAGCAGAGGGAGTGTGTTCCAGTTGGTTCTGCTGGACCTCTCAACAGCTTTCAATACCATCGACCATGGTGTCTTTTGGGGTCACCTTGCTGGGATAGGACTTGGGGGGCACTGTTTTACAGTGGCTCCATTCCTTCCTCCCAGAAGGTGGTGATGGGTGACTTCTGCTTGACTTCTTGGCCATTAGTCTATGAGGTCCCCCAAGGCTAAGTTCTGTCCCCCATGCTATTTAATATATACATGAAACTGCTGGGAGATGTTGTCTGGCATTTGGGGCTTCAATGCCATCAGTATGTGGATAACTCCCAGCTCTATTATTTATTTCCACCACAAACTAAGGAAACTGTTTTGGTCTAAATCAGTTTCCGTCATCAGTAATGGACTAGATGAGGATGAGCAAACTGAAACTTAATCCAAACAAGATGGAGGAGCTCCTGGTCAGTTGAGAGACAGATCAGGGAATAGGGATTCACCTTGTGCTGGATGGTGTTACACTCTTTCTGAAGACACAGGTCTGCAGCTTGGATGTGCTTCAGGATTCAACTCTGACCCTGAAAGCTCAGATTTCAGCAGTGGTTAGGAGTGCCTTTGCACAGTTCAATCTTGTGTGCCAGTTCCGCCTGTTACTTGAGACATCAGATCTGGCCATGGTGACACATACCTTAAGAGATTTTCACACTGGGGCTAAAAGCCCCCTTCCTCTCCTTCAAGTCCCTCTCCCATTCCTGCAACAGAATAGAGGTAAATGTTTGCACACTTACCTCCATTCTGCTCCAGGAATGGGCACCCTGCCTCCTTGCCCGGCCGGCCGTAAATGCAGCCGTCGTAAGGCTGCCTTTATGACCAACTGGCTGAAATCCCACTTGTTCTCACGAGAGAATGAGCGGGAGGGAAATTCAAAATTAACCCCTCCCCCAGCTGTCAAATCAATAAAAAAGCAAAAAAACAAAAAACAAAAACAAAAACAAAAGAACCTGGGGGGGGGAAGGATGGCACTTACCTGGCTGTCCCAATCATGGCAGGAAGTGCTTGCCACGGAGTTCCTCCCCTATGCCTGTCATTCCAGAACAGAGACGGGGCTCCTATTTTCACACCCGTGTTCCATTACAGAAATGGATCTGTACGGGGAGAAAACAGAGCAGTGACACTTTGGGCATGGAACAGGGTGAACGTTGTCTGAAAGAAAAATATTTCAACAACCCTGTTCCATGCCTGTAACAGGACAAATTGCCCTTGTGAAAATCTCCTTGGTTACATCCTGGTTGGATTATTGTAATGCCCTCTACATGAGGCTGAAGAGCGTTCAGCAATTTCAACTGGTCTGAAAAGCTACAGGCTGATTGCTAGCTGGGGCTGGCTACAGGGAACACACAACTGCCTCGTTGCAATAGCTTCACTGGCTGCCAGTCTGTTTTGGGGCACAATTCAAAATGCTGGTTTTGACCTATGAAGCCCTAGAGAGCTCAGGTCCAGGTTATTTTAAGAACTGTACTCTCCCTTAGGAACCAGCCCATGCTTTGAGATCTCCTGGGGAAGCCCTTCTTTCTGTCCCACCACCCTCACAGGTACATCTGGTGACAACACAAGAGAGGGCCTCCTCAGTGGCTGCCCCCAAGCTCTGGAATCCCATTCCCAGAGAAGTTACACTGGCACCCTCCCTACTTTCTCCCCCATTTTTTCCCCAGACAAGTAACAACTTTTCCATTTTGACAGGCATTTGATCAGTGACTATATAAGACCAATGGCACCTAAACAACTGGATCTTGCTAACTGTCATGCTACTATGAGCATGTATGTGTCCGCGCACATGCATGTGCATGTTTGATGAAGTATATTTTAATCTGATCTTAATTTTTTCATTGTTTAATCTTCTTTTAACTTTTATATCTTATGAATTTTTAATGATGTGTTTTTTAATTTGTTGTAAGCCTCTTTGAGTCTCAAACTGGGCAAAAGGAAGGATAGAGAGGAGGAGGAGGAGGAGGAGTTGAGTTTTTGTTTGTATGGACCTGCTGAAAGGGTAAGTTTGGTTCAAAAACTAGGTCAGAAAAAAGATTGGGAAAGATGTTCAAAGTGTCTTCTATTTAACAAATGGACTGTAGAATCCAGCTTCACATTCAAATATGACCAGGAGTGAAGGCATGAGGGTTTCCTGCTGAGCATGATGAGGTGGGTGCAGAGCTTTTAACAGGTGGTTTTTTGTTTTCACATTCTAGCTGGAACTGCACGAGGGCACTGAAGCCAACAAAAAGGCTAACAGAGTCAATGGAAATCTGCAGCCACTATGAACTAGCTTAGTCAATCCTTATAGCAGAAGTGAATATCAGATAGCAACTCGAGCATGACCTCTATGATCACAGCCTGGTGTTTATGTATACACAGGAACAATGGAGTGGCTTGGCAATTACTGGAAATACATTCCTCAAGCTTTCAGGCCATGCCAAGCTGAAAATTGTGGTCAACTCATTTGGGAGAAACAGGATCAACCTGGATTTCCCTGCAACATTTGTAATTAAACTGTATGTATTGCCTCTGTCTAAAATGCTCTGTTTTAAACCCAGAGCCCCTTCGGTTTTGACGTACATGATGCTGTATTTCTTGAAAGCTCCCATGGACGTAATGACATCTCATTTTCCTGACTCAATAAACCTGGGTGTTGTCATTCCAAGTCATCCAGGCCTTGTCATCATCCACATATTGACATCATGGAAATATGAACCTGAGCTTTGGATGAAACTCATTTGCTAACATTAGAGAGCTCAAAGCTAGCTGTAACAAGTATCCAAATGCTGTGGATATCCTCGATCTGGCATGTCCTAGCCACCAACATAATAAGGATATAATATATATAGGATATAATAATAATAAAACAGAAATCTCCCCAGTAACTGATGTTGATAATACAGGCACATTTGAGAGACTTATATTGTTAGGTAATGGTATACAGCAGGGATAGAGAATCAGTGACCCCTGTCATATTAATGAAGAACTTAATCCTATCATCCCTTGCCAGTGGTCATGCTTGCAGGAGCTTATAGGTATTAGAGTCCAATGATATCTTAAGATCTAGAGGTTCTCCAACTCTGCTTAATCGCATCTTTTGAACCCTGTCATTTGTATATGTGCCCTATGCTGAGTGATAGCAGGTTGCTGTTATTGACACAGGGTTACTAATTAGCACTTATGGCAGAGGACTGTATGTACCCCCAGATGTTGTTGAGGTGCAACTCTCAGAAGCCATTGCCAGCGCAGCAGATGGTGGTGACTGCTCAGAGCTGCAAGTCAGAAATATCAGGAGGGTCACACAACTCACACTACTGGTTGGTGGGATCACCTAAAAGGTACATCAAAAGAGGGGGGCAACAACCACAGACACACAACATTTTAAACCAAGGTTTGAAAAAATTACTTTTTTAACTGTAACTCTCACTAGACATGCTGGTGAGGAATGTTCTAGGAGTTGTAGTCCTAGAAATAAATGTTTCCAAGCTCTGTTTTCAACATCTCCCACTTTATGCCACCCAAAGTGCATGACATAGAATCATAGAATCATAGAATTGCAGAGTTGGAAGAGACCACGAGGGCCATCCAGTCCAACCCCCTGCCACGCAGGAAATCACGATCAAAGCATCCCTGACACATGGCCATCCAGCCTCTGTTTAAAGACCTCCAAGGAAGGAGACCCCGTGTGTTCCACTGCTGTTCCAGTGCTGAACAGCTCTTACTGTCAGAAAGTTCCTCCTAATGTTGAGGTGGAATCTCTGTTCCTGGAGCTTGCATCCATTGCTCCATGTTCCAGTCTCTGGAGCAGCAGAAAACAAGTCTGCTCCATCCTCAACGTGACACCCCTTCAAATACTTAAACAGGGCTATCATATCGCCTCTTAACCATCTTTTTTCCTGGCTAAACATACCCAGCTCCCTAAGTCTCTCCTCACAAGGCATGGTTTCCAGACCTTTCACCATTTTAGTTGCCCTTCTCTGGACATGCTCCAATTTGTCAATATCCTTTTTGAATTGTGGTGCCCAAATTTAAACAATGTAAAAAATTATTTTAATGTCTAAAAACACAGTAAACAAGTTAACTAGTTTAAAATATTAAAATGGGTTAAAACAGTGTAAAACAACTTAAAACCATGTACATGTGAGGCTTTGTGTAAAACCAATGAAACCCCAAAGGCTTTAGTGAACAGCCATGTTTTCACTTGGCACCAGAATGATGGTAACGTTGGCACCATCAGCCTCCAAGGGGAGGGTATTCCATTACTAAGTGTCACAGCAGAGAAGGTCCTCTCACATCTGTGCCATATCATATTGCCCAGACTAATGGCACACAGAGGAGGCTACCTTCAGCAGATCTCAGTTCTTAGCCAGGTGTATACCTGGAGAGGATCTCTTTCAAGTATCAAGGTCCCAAGACATTTGGGGCTTTAAATGTCATTACCAGCACCTTGACGTATTTCCTCCCCATTTTTCAACATTGGGATGTTGAAGAAGATCGTGATTCCTGCATGGCAGGGGGTTGGACTGGATGGCCCTTGTGGTCTCTTCCAACTCTACAATTCTATGATTCTATGATTCTATGACTTCAGACCGGAAGCTTATTGTCAGCTGGTGTTATATACTTTTTGTATGATGTCCCAGTCAGCCATCTAGCTGCTGTTTTTGCACTACATGGATAAACAAGGAAATAAGAGGGCCACTGCAAAGAGAAGACAGTGATATGCTAACAGGAGACAGAGAGAAGGCCAAACTATTTCATGTTTTCTTTTCCTTCATCTTTTCCCAAAAGGAAACCAGTGCTCTAAATGGTGAAAATAGAATAAACCACGCAGTAAGGGGACTACAGCCTTGAGTAGATAAAGAGGTAATAGCTAATCAAAATGAGTTCAGGTCTTCAGAGCCAGATGAGTTGCATCCAAGAGTACTAAAGGAACTTGCAGATATAGGAGATTATCGGACAGGAACGAAAAAAGTGTTCCTGTCTCACAATCTCCTCTCCTGCTCCTGTTCCTGTAACACCACAATAGTAAAACTTTTTAGACCTACCTTTGTAGTGTCTTCATGGCAGCCCAGGAGTGAATGGAGCTCTACTGGAGCTCCTTTCATTCCTGGAGTGAAACCCCACCTCACAAAAGGTGAGAGTGTGGGAAATTCGAAAATAAAAAAGCAAAACACAAGACACAAGATAAATAATGTACTGACAGCAAGCACAAAAACACACTTTAAAACTTCCAAGTAAACCAGGGAAGTTTTTAAAAATTGTGCCACTTACCTGGATGTCCCAATCTCACCAGGAAGTGTTCTGACAGGGACCTCCCATTGATGCTGGGATCTCGCCAGCAAAATGGGGCACCTTTTCAGTCACATGAACATGTGTTACAGAAATGTAACAAGGGTTGCATTGATGGCTTCTCCCGTCAATAAAAAGCAGCGCCGGCAGAACAGCAGCAGAACGGGTACATTACAAGAGGGGAATGCCATCATCTGAAAAGGAAGGCCTTTCGTGATCTCCTGGTATTGTTATAACACCGAATTTAGCACGTCTGATAATCTCCATACTTTCGGAGCCACTGTCAATAACCTTTGAGAATTCTTGGAGGATGGGTGAGGTTCCAGCAGACTGAAGGAAGGGAAGTGTTGTCCCCATCTAGAAAGGGGAGGGGGAGGACCTGGGCAACTACCACCTGGTCAGCTTGACATCAATTCCAGGTTCTAGAATAGATCATTAAATAGTCAGTCAGTGCACACTTAGAGAGGAACGCAGTGATTACTAAGAGCCAGAATGGGTTTTTTGAAAAGAAGTCATGCCAAACTAATCTCTCTCTCTCTCTCTCTCTCTCTCTCTCTCTCTCAATCTCCCTTCCTCCCTCCCTCCCCCGCCCTCTCTCTCTCTTAAGTTACAAGCTTGGTAAATCAGGGCAATTCTGCGGATGTAGTATATCTTTATTTCAGTGAGACTTTTGACAAAGCCCCCAATGATATTCTTGCAAGCTGGTGAACTGCTTCAGTTAGGTGGGTATGTAATTGGTTGTTGGACCAAACCCAGAGAGTATTTGCCAATGGTCACCCATCATCGTGGAGAGAAGTGACTAGTGGGGTGACTTAGGATTCTGTCCTTGGTCCACTGTTGAACTTTTTTTTATAAATGACTTAGGTGATAGAATAGAAGGCATTAATATCACATTTGCAGATGACACCAAATTGAGGAGGGGGTAGCTAATACTCCAGAGGAAAGGATCAGAATTCAAAATGATCTTGCAAGATTGGACAAATGGGCCAAAACTAACAAAATGATTTTCAACATGGATAAATGTAAGGGTACTGAATCTAGGCAAGACAAATCAAATACACAAGATGATCAAAGGTCTGGAAACCAAGCCTTATGAGGAATGACTTAAGGAGGTGGATATGTTTAACTTGGAGAAGAGGAGATTGAGAGGTGACATGCTAACTATCTTTAAATATCTGAAGGAATGTCATGTAGAAGATGGAGCAAGATTGATTTCTGCTGCTTCAAAGACTAGGACATGAACAAATGGATTCAAATTACAAGAAAAAGGATTCCACTCAAACATTAAGAATAATTTTTTATTATTATAGCTGATCAACAGTGAAATAGATTGCATTCGAGAGTGGTAGACTCTCTGTCTTTGGAGGTCTTTGAACAGAGGTTGAATGGGCATCTTTCAGGAGTGCTATAGTTGTATATTCCTGTATGGGGGGGTGTTGGACTACATGGTACCTTCCAAATCTAAGATTCTATGATCTATGAATGTGACAGAGGGCTTTCTTGATGGTTAATCCCATGCTCTGGAACTTCCTTATTGGGAAGCTAGAATGGCCTCCTTCTCACTGTTCATTTGTTGTCAGGCAACGGCTTTTTTTTTTTAATTCCAACAGGCTTTCAACAGCTGATTTTTTAAAAAAACAGACTTAATAGGGCACTGTACTGCTTTTAATTGGGATGTTTTTAAAAATGCTGTCTATTTTTAAATTGTATATATTAAATTATTTTTTTAATGCTAATGGCAGTTAACATTTAATGTTAACCTTTTGTATGTTTTATCTTTAGTGCATTTGTTTTCATTTGTAAACCATTTTCACTCCTGGGGGGGTGAGATATGTTATAGGTGGTTGTGGTGTTATGCTACAGATTTGAGGATAAATGGAGAACTGATGTTCTTTTCTTGCTATGGTCAAAATTTGGGATAAAAACACTTCATATTGCCTGAATAAATATGCACATTCCAATCAAGTCATCCTGACATTGCTTTGAAAAGTCTGGAAATCTTTGGTTAGGAAGAGAAGGAATGACACTTCCAACATTAACTCCTCCAGTATTTTCATAATTTGCCCTTAGATCAGAATAGATAAAAGAGAATTTCACTGATGCCACTTCCTGGGGCAACCTTTTCTTGCAGAAATTTGTTCTCTGGCACTTTCTGTCATGGCTTTCCATCATTCTCCAGTGTCTGCATTTGTTTTAACATGCACACACGCACACACACGTGCACGCGTGTGTGTATGTATATTGCTGTCCTTGGCAATAAATATCACGTCTGTCATCCAGAGCTATCAATATGTCACAGAAGCTGCTTTTCCATCTCATGCAGCTGTGACAAGCTTTCAGAAATCTGGCTCCAAGCATTCATCCCTTCTTAGCTCAAGAGCTGAGGAAATCTGCTGCAGCCATTAGTATTACTTTGACCGTATCTAAAATTCTGACTACTGTACTGTAGCCTCTTAGCTTAGTCCTGCTCAAAGTGCAGCAAATGCCAGAATGACAATAATATCAAGTAAAAAGCAATGTTTGATTTAGGGTTCAAGTACAGTTATCCATTACTCTTCCCATCCCACAAAAATGCCACACTTTTCTTGGAAGTACAATAAGCAGTTGGAAATTTGAGGTCCTAATGGAAACTACCACTAGATGTAAGGTTTGGGCCTAAACTCTTAGCTCATATGACAAAGCTACACAAAGACAAAATACATGCATTTCCATTTCCTCACATACTGTTCTTGTTGCCATGTAAGACTGTAAGATCCAATCCCTGGAATCATGATCTGTCTTTCTGTGTGCTTGCCACTTTCATCTTTAAGCTCTCTATCTATTGCTAGCTCTGTAAGATGATGGTGATGAAGACAATGATGATTTGCCCTCCCACAATCCTGCACAGAACTTGGAATTCACATTTTGAATGTTTCTCCCGAATAAAATCTATTGACCTTTCTGGTAGGATGAGTAGCTTGGAGTGGGGAGGGAATGGAAGTGCACTCACAAATGGAGTACGCCCTCCTTTCCTTTTCTTTATCCTCTAAACCTCTAGCACCAAGCCCAATACCATTTCCATCAGCTCAGGCATAAAAACTAATGGGCAGCAAAATTCCCATTCAGTCCCATATATACAACACAAGATACAAGCACTCAAAATTGATCCTCACCTGGACCAGAAGTATGGAGAGGGGAAGGAAGTGCTTATGGATGACAAAGAGTCTTCTACCCCAACCTGTCTTATCCTGTTGTATCTGTCTGTGCCACTACATGAACACAGAAATCTGAAGCAGGGTGTCTATGCCATAAAAAGTACTATAGCAGGGCTGGCCAACATCTGAGGGCATGGGGGCATTTTTGCCCTCCCAAGACATTGCCACACACCCTTCTAATCCTTTGACCCACTCCACCCCCAAACATGTGGCAGAATCCTGTAGGACCATTACATACTACGTAGAACCATAACTATAGTGCTATGTAGTGGATTGCAGCAATATCCCTCCAAATACCTTTGACTGATAAGTGGCCACTGGGATCAACTGGGTTCCATTCCCCTGTTGATCAAGAAGCAACTGCCAGATGTTCCCAAGCCCTCTCATGAGTGATCTCTGATGTGACAGGCAGAAAAGGGACCCCTGTCACAAATCCTTTTCATGCCTGATATCACTGACATGAAATTGGGGTAAGAATGCCAGGCAGTGTTTCTCGATCAGCAGAGCAACAGTCAGTCCCAGTGTCTGCTTATCAGTAAGTGTAGTTTGGGGGACTTTCACAGTCTCTACATAGCCCTTAAATGGCTACATAGGAATCATGAATATCTAGCAGTTACAAATGCATAGCTGTAGGTTATGCATTTGTAACTGCCCAACAGGATTCCATTCATCATTCCCCTCTCGACACACAAAGACCCAGGAGGGTAGTATAGTTGTTCCTCCACATTTGCAGGTTAAGCATTTGCATATTTGATTATTTGCAGATTACTTAATAAGTTCTCTTTAGGCATTTTCTAGATCCTCCAGTGTGATTTTATGGTGTGTTTCCACCAAAGGTTGACTGTAGAGTCACTCTGGAAGACCTAGAGCAGTGGTTCTCAACCTGTGGGTCCCCAGATGTTGTTGGAACTCAGTTCCCAGGAGCCCTCTAAGGTCTCACCTTGACAGCCTGGTGGTCCTCCCAGTCATTAGTGAGGCTGTAGGACTGAACTCACAGCCTCACTAATGACTGGGAGGACCACCTGGCTGTCAAGGTGAGACCTCAGAGGGCTCCTGGGAACTGTAGTCCCACAACATCTGGGGACCCACAGGTTGAGAACCACTGACCTAGAGGTTCCTACAGAGAGAGATTCCTAGAGAGATTCTTAGAACATTTATCTAGGTGTTTATAGGTCTTCCAGTGCAATTTTACACAGAATCATGCTGGAGGACCTATCAATGTCTAGAGGAGTGTTCTCTCTGGCAAATAAATAAATAAATAAATAAATAGTGGGCTGATGTTCATTGTTTTCCCACTTTCATGGTGTCCTCCACTCCAACCCCCACAAAAGTTGAGGATCAACTGTATTTGCATTTCAAACATTATATCCAGTCCTTTCAGGTCTGTTTCAGTCCAGAATGGACTTACAGAGATCCAGGATACTTGGGGGTTCTACAAGCTGCATTTAACCCATGGGTTGCACACTGCCTATCCTTGGACTATAGTGTTGATTGTATCCATATATTTCCTTTCTCTCCCCCGGCATTACTTTAAAGATATGAGTGAAAAAAGATCTATCCTCACCCCGCCATTTCAAGGATATGCTCACAAATAGACAAGCATGTGACTTATCTGCTGCAGTGCCTGAGCGGAGTCACCCTCAGAACAGTGCCATTGATACATTTAAGTTTAATCCAAATATTACATATAAGCAAACATTTTGATACATGATCTGGCAGTGTGAAAACTGTTATCTATACAGTAGTAAAATAACACTACAATAAAAGAAGCAAAACTCATGTTGTGGTAGAGATTTGCATTAAGATAAGGGAATTCTCTCCAAGAAAATGTGTCATTTGGGGATGTCAGTCAATGAGCTTCTCATGATGAATCATCACTGGGCTTATAGTTTGAATATTCTGTCGCAAGTGTGCATTCTTGAAAAAACCTAGCCAAAAAAAGTCTAGAATGTACCAACAGTTTTTATTATTTGCTTTCTTCTTAGGAGATTATCAGACACGCTAAATACGGCATTATAGTGACACTAGGAGATCACTAAAGGGCTTCCTTTTCAGACAACATCATTCCCCTCTTGTAATGCACCCTTTCTGCTGCCATTCTGCCAGTGCTGCTTTTTATTGACAGGAGAAGCCATCGATACATCCCCCATTCTGTTTCTGCAACGCATGTTTGTGCGACTAAAAAGGTGCCCCATTTCGCTGGCGAGATCCCAGTGTCAATGGGAAGTCCCTGCCAGAACACTTCCTGATGAGATTTGGACATCAAGGTAAGTGACACACTTTTTAAAAACTTCTCTGGTTTACTTGGAAGTTTTAAAGTGTGTTTTTGTGCTTGCTGTCAGTACATTATTTGTCTTGTATTTTGCTTTTTATTTTTGAATTCCCACACCCTCATCTTTTCATGAGAATGGGCAGGGTTTCACTCCAGGAAATGAAAGGAGCTCTGTTAGAGCTCCATTCACTCCTGGACCGTCCTGAAGATGGTACAAAGGTAGGTCTGAAAAGTTTTATTATTGTGGCATTACAGGGATGGGACAGGGGTGGGAGAGGAGACTATGGGACAGGAATGCTTTTTTTTTGTTCCTTTCTGATAATCTCTTTAGTGAAGAAATTATGGAACAAAACCTAATCTCAGATTCTTGCCACAGGCAACTGTGATGCTGACTCTTGGAGGGTACTGATATGGAACCACATACTGTAGGAAGCTGCTTTCCTGAAAAGCCCAGTTAGGGTGGGAAAAGTGTAGGTTACGGGCCACATGAAGCCCACACACCCCACTTTTGTGGGGCCAGGAATGCCTGAAAGATTCTTGTTTGATTTTTAGGTGAATTTTTACTCCCAAATGGCTCTATATGGAATTTAACTGGACCACTCATCCCAGAACACTGCAATCCAACATAATGACAGTCAGCCAAAAATGGAATCCGGAAGTGATATGACATCAGTTCTGGCATGTCTGAGCATGGTGACATCATGAGGGCAAATATTTGCCTACCCCTGGGGTAGATATTAAATCAAAAGCAGCTGTTTTTTGCAGAGATTCTTACTTAGGAGAAAAATATGTCCAACAGTTTTTCTTGAACCCATTCATTTATTGTTTTGACAAAAATCTTTAAAAAGCAGTGTCCAGACTTTTTTATTACATGCAACACACAAACGCAGGCATGAGCGCGCGCACACACACACACACGAGAATAAATATATGAGAGGGATGGGGAGAGAGAGTCAGAATTCCTTTTAAAATTCTAAAATTCCTTTTATAATCACAGCTTAGCAGTAATGAGTTTCAGGTGACAAACGTGCCTGTGTTTTTTCTTTGTCATAACCATGCATAACAAAGTTGTATTTTCCAAGTAATGGAATAAGGATGAACAAAGCCACCTTACTAACATGACATGTAACATTAGCCTATTCTAGCATTAAATGAGATAGCTGTGTTAGTCTGTTCTAGTATAAAAAGACATAAAGGAATCCAGTAGCACTAGACTAACTGGATAAAAGAAATTTCTAGCATAGCATAAACTTTTGTGGACTCTAGTCTAATTCTTTATGTACTTCTATCTTAAAACTAGAAATTTATTTTCCCCTGTTAGACTCAAAGGTACTACTGGATTCCATTCTCTTAACATTTTCCCATTAGTTTTAATGTGTTTTTTTTAATTCCTAGTTACTTTCAACATTTTAATTATTTATTACATTTAAATGGCAATTTAAGAGGCATTTAGATGGGAATTTTTCAATTTTTGCGCCATTTTCTTATCAATCCTATGCTCCACCCCAAAACAAATGAAAAGTAACTTAAAATGCAATGAATAGTACAAGAAATTACTTTTCAAACACTGTAAGGAATAACAGAACAGAATTACTTTTTAAAAGTAAATTACCAAGCTCTGATTACAATAAACAAAGGCATAAATCCAATTGTTAACTCCAGCTAGAGTAAACTAAATTAACTTATGTAAGTACTGATTGACCAAGTTCACACTCATTCACACAAAATCCCATTGAATCAATAGGTATGCTTTTATTGGAATTTACAATGATACTAGGCCTGGGCCTTCTTCATGTAGACATGTTAATATAAAGTCACATTAAAAAGCAGAGTTGGGACATCAGTTTTATATTCCCTCCCAAGAACACAGGCACAAAGGTTTTCTTTCACATATACAGAAGCATTTATATAAATGCACATATATAGAAGAATTACTTCTATCTTGCACACTATTTTAGATCCATTTTTGTAGACACCATGTCATGAGATGCATCATTAAGTGTTGGCTTGGGATCTCATTTTTTTAGCCTTTCCAACTACATGCTATGTACACCTGTATCTCTAACACTTAGCCTCTCTCCCCAGACTTTCATCCACACCTTCCAGAATGGGTGCTAGTTCCAGAGGTACTAGGTAAACTGCACTCAACCACTCTTTGAGCTAGCCTTTTCTGTAAGAGGGAAGAGTCGTAAATCACATGTTGTATATAAATCTTAGTTCTTGTTTTACATTTAAATTAGCCATGTGCAGTTTCTTTAATGTTGACTTTTAAAGCAATATCTGCGATCAGAATTGGTTCACACATAAAGCCATCGATATGATCATCTACGAAGATAAAAGAGGAAAACAGCAATAAACCACACTTTCCAGAAAATTTCCAAAAAAAAGATACATTAACCATTATTCAAGCTGAAAGGAAAGATGACAAATCTGACTAGATATTGTCTCTCTGGAGGACAGAGGAGAGCGACATGAGTCCCTATGGTATAGGGCAGAAGAGGCAACAAGGCCCAGGTGCAAGGCATACATTCTTCCTGCTTTGGCAGTGGCACTTCTGCTCTTTCTGTTCCAGGTAGCTGGTGTCCTCCCCACTTGTAGCACAGCAGGAAGAATGGTCACTCAGGGCTTCCCACCACTGCCTCCCTAGGGGGGCACGATATCCACATATAAATGTAAACTGGGTAACAGGTGAAAAGTTTGAGAACCACTGCTTTAGAGAACCTCACCATGATTTTTCAGGTTAGAACAATGGATGAGCTACAGTTAGGAGATTTTCACATGGGCTATATATCCCGTGGCAGGAACAGAACAGGGTCGGGAAAGGTTTTCCCTTTCGGACGACGTTGACCCCGTTCTGTCCTGCATCCATCCTACTCACGTGACTGTTCCAGAACAATGTAATCACGATTTTTCATCGTGAATAGACCTCCCGTTCCGTTGCTATAACGCAATCACAGGTGTGCGAACAGGAGCCCCGTTCCTGTTCCGAAATGACAGCCACGGAGGGGAGGTCCGTTCCGAGCACTTCCTGGTACGATCTGGACATCCAGGTAAGTGGCACCCTTTATTTTACCCTCCCTGTTTTGATTATGTGATTTAAAGAGTGTTTTTGTGCTTGGTGAACTGATTTTATGTTTGGGGGAGTTTTATTTTTTAAATTTACCGTCCGGCGTTATCACGTGATAACGTGATAATGTTTCAGACGGCCGGTCGTAAAAGCAGCCTTACGACGGCTGCATTTACGGCCAGCCAGCAAGGGGAGGGGGAGCCCGTTCCTGCTGCGGAATTAAGGTGAGTGTATGAAAGATTTATGTTATTCCGTGGCAGGAACGGGAGAGGAGGTAGCGGGGCAGTAACGGGGCATTTTGGCCCCGTGTGAAAATCTCCTTAGTGTGTTCACCCTTTCCTCTCTCCTTCTGCATTTGCTTAACCATAATTACAACTCCTGAATAGGGCTTTAGACTGTATGCAGTTGTCATCTGTATCTCGCTGAAGTGAGTTAAAGAATGTGACATATTAGAAATAACAGGCCTTCTTAGCAGTTCCTCCTACAAAAACCATTCTCATTTTTCTTTTCTATAGCAAAGAAGCTTGTAGAGAAGTACATTTCCACTTAGGAAGTCCAGAGCACAGCTAGAAATTTCAGCTTTAAGTCTCCAGGCCTGCTTTCAGTCAAAACCTTTTCTAATCGACAGAGACAAAGATAACATATATTTGACATTAGACTTGCCTGGGCTGTCCAGTTTGGCATAGCTCTGTTCTCCATGACAATGGGTGCTGAGGGAATGAAATACACTGCATGTCAGCAGCAGCAGCCACTGTCAATACTCATGGGGAAATGCTCAGTTCCAATGTTTGTTGTCATTTATTTTTTATTTCCTTTACAGAAAACATGTGTTTTATGTAGAGTTGGTGAGAAACAATGATTTGCTCCAAAAATTCATGAAACTGACTCAATAATTTGAGAAGAATATTGCTCTGTGAAAGGCCTACTCCACATGGAGCCCAGTTGTGTTGATTATCTCACAGATTTTTTATTTATTTATTTATTTATTGGCACATTCACCTGGGAATGAGTCATACTGAATTCAGCCAGGCTTACTTCTGGTTGCTAATTTATTTAATTAAAATCACTAATATCCTAATTTTCCTTCCTAAGAAGAGCAGACCAACAAACAAGAAAAACAGTAATAAAGTGCAACAAGGAATGACAGCAAAATTCATGGCTGCTAAAATAACTAGAAGGTCTCAAAACCCAATTAATGCTCATGTAAACATTTGCACTGAGTAGGCTATGGTGTATTTTCTGATCCTAATGATAATTCCAATGTTTTAAGGGTCAAGATCAACATTGTGTTTCGGCACAGAGTTAGCTTGCAAATACTTTTTCCACTTAGGAATTTTCACATAAACTTCTTGTATTTCCTGAGAATAATGAGAAGTTCTTTGTCCCCACCCATTACCTCAAATGGAGCCAATCAACTGAGTTCATAAGTTTAGCTTCATCCTCCAATGGTTGGTCAACAAATAGCATGGGACTTTTTTGACCCATACATTACAAAATATATAGAACCAAAAAAAAAAAATGTTATAGCAGAAAGCAATACATTTATAGGTTTTCCTTGGTTTTTTTTCCGGGCTGTGAGGCTATGTTCTGGAAGAGTTTCTTTCTGACGTTTCACCTGCATCTGTGGCTGACATCTTCAGAGAATGGTTGGGTAGGAGTGTGGAGACGGGGTTATATACTGTGAGCCCCTGATGGAGAGGATATGTAAATTTGTGTATTTGAATGGCTGGTTTATGGATGGAGATATGCAAGGAGAATTAGTGTCTGTTTGGCTAATGGTCCATTGTCTACTGGAAATCCCCCTGTCCCTGTGTGGAGTTCATTTGCATGTGTTGAGTTTCAATTTTAGAGTTTTTCAGGACTGGTAGCCAGATTTTGTTTACTTTTAGGGTTTCTTCTTTCCTGTTGAAGTTTTCCAGGTGTATGTGGATTTCAATAGCTTCTCTGTGCATTCTAACATAATAGTTCTTAGTCCAGAATTTCAGTGTTTTTAAATAACATTTTGTGTCCAGGTTGATTTATAACATGTTCTACTACTGCTTATTTTTCTGGCTGGCCCAGTCTGCAGTGTCTTTCATGTTCCTTGATTCATGTTTGCACACTGCGTTTAGTGGTCCCTATGTAAACTTGTCCACAGCTGCATGGTATGCGGTAAACTCCTGCGGTTGTGAGAGACACTGCAGACTGGTCCAGCCAGAAAAATCAGCAGTAGCCTACAACTGTGAGTTTACTTTTGTGTGGATTCTGCAACAAGACATCACTGGGGAGCTAAAATATCCCATACTTAAAAGGAGCCCTGGTGGTGCACTGGTTAAATGCCAGTACTGCAAGCCACAACATTATGAGTTCAATCCCAGAGGGCTCCAAGGTTGACTCAGCCTTCCATCCTTCCATAGGTCAGTAAAATGAATACCCAGCTTGTTGGGGACAATTAGCTAAAAAATATTGTAAACTGCTTAGGGTGTGTTTTGCACTGATAAGCGGTATATAAATATCAGTGCCATTACTAATGCTAATGCTATTGCTATACTGGTACATCAGAGTTAAACAAAAAAAGAGAAGAAAATGTAAAAGAGTAGACTAAAAGGTTCCAGAAACAGAACCTTTGAGATTGTGGCACCACCTATTTGATTTAATATCCCTAGAGAACTTCATTTGAGCCAGCTCTTTGATTTTCTCAGAAAAACTAAGGGCTCGTCTACACTGGCCAAGATAACCCAGGGGTAGCCTAGAACATTCTGGTCCCGGAGCTGCCCTGGAGTTCTCCTGTTACTGGAGCACTTCATGCTGAGAACAGGCAGCTGTCCTCACAAGCTTCCTGCTGTATCACCCAGTGCTGCTGCTGGACCGGAAGCCAGAAACGAAGTACTCAGCATTGATCTCATGCTGGGGGCCCTGCTGTGACCTCAGAGGACATGATGCATGCCAGCAGTGGTGGCACCAGGCAATACAGCAGAATGAATGTGAGGACAGCTGCTGATCCTTGGCATGGAGTGCTCCAGATTTTCATGTAAGAGCCAGAGTAAATTGGGAGTTTTTAAAAAGTGTTTTAAGTGGGGCTTAAACCATTTTGGGGACTAAACTGGCCAGACATTGTGAGGACAGTTTGGTCCAAATTTGGAGTTTTGGCCCAGTGTCATCTGGACAGATTTCTCCCAAGATGGCCCCAAAACATATTATTAGGCTCGTGTACACAAGCCCTAAGACAGGGAACTTGAAGGCACACACACACACATCTTCCCCTACAACTAACCAAATAGGCTAGTTTAGGGGATTCAAAACAACCTATGTGGTATACCTGTTCTACTTTCCAATAGATCGGAATAGCTCAGGAGAAAGAAAATAAAACAAGGTTTGTCAAACTGAGGTGGTTGCCTCCTTCTGCCTAATAATAGGCCTGTCCCTATTTTTATATTGCAGTCTTAACTTCTAGGGCCTTATCACACTATTCAATTATACTAAGATTTCACTTTAACTGCCATGGCTGCATCATAAATACTCTTGGGCTTTTTAGGTTGGTGAGAATTCTAAATGCCCCTCCGTAAAATGCAAATCCCATGCTTCCATAGTATGGAGCCATGGCAGTTAAAGTGGAATCATAGTGCTAAAAATCTGTGGCATCAAAGAGCCCAAGAATTCTTATCCTGTGATTGTGCTGCCACAGTTCAAGTGGTATGCTATAGTATTACTCCTATTATTACTTACTACTCTTACTATACTATAGAGTTAATGGGCTTTTCAAATTATGCCAGATAAAGGAATATATGAACACTGCACTCACTTTTTAAAAAAAAATAATGCAGGGAAGATTGCAAAAAAAGGAAAATGCATGTTCAGAAACAGCAAAAAAAAAAAATTAAAGGAGAAAATCATAAAAGGAAGAAAGAGAAAAGCCTGTCTCAGCACTTTTGAAAGTGTTGTTGCCTCAGTAGGGAGCTTAACAAACTTGACAGCTGCAAAAGAAGTAGAGCAAGGTGGTAGGAAGGATCTGGAGCCAAAAGGGAAGAAAACGTAAAATAATTATAGATGGAAATGACAAGTGTAAATAAAGATGCCTAGCAGGAATATTCGCTACATGATTATGCTGGACTGGTAAGTAACATTATTTCCACTTTCCCCCTGTAGCTGTCTTGTAAGTTCTTATCAACTGTAAGCCAGTCAAAACTCCCAGTAAAATCTGTAACACTCAGCACCTTCTGGAATGGTACATCCAGACAAGATCTTCTCCACTGCATTTTAGTAAGATTAGTTTTTTGCTTTATTCTTTCTTTGGCTGGATAGAGCTTTCTTCTTTGCTGAAGGTTTTCTACAGCTTATGCTGGACACCTTCGTGGAAGTATTGGCTCTGTTTGCAGGCTGTCTTTAGTGCTTTAAAAACCTGTTAAATGAGTGACAAAAGAAAAACACAAGATGTTAAGCCCAACAATCAGTGGTGGCTGCTGCTACATTTCAGGTTGGTGAGGCAGTGAATTCATTCTGAATTTTAGTAAGAACTTTAAAGAAGCTGCCCAAGCTACTGTTCAGAGTAAAATCCAAAGGAGATTCACCATCTCACTACCATGGGGCCCCTAGCTCTCCTAAACATTCTAGTTAGTCTCTAGCATTTGGTCCTTTTAGGAAGCTACCTTACTCCATGCGAGTGACAAGAGTGATCCACCTAACTGTCTACAACAGTTCTCCAAAGTTTTAGGCCAGGACTTTCCCAGTACTACTTGGAAACATGAGGGCTGTGATCCTAGCACCTTCTGAATGCAAAGCATGTGCTCTACCACTTGAGCTATGAGAAGCGATTGAAAACCTGAGTCTTAAAGCTAACATGTTACTGTAATAAATGTGTTGGTGTTAACTGTTTTAGTGATCAAATTTTCAAATACCATGGCTGAGGTCCTGCATCAGAGGCTACAATTTGTAACTTTATGATGCTGTAGCTATGTCCTTGACAGTAAACTATGACAGGGTGTCCTGTGTGCCGTCATAATGGGAGTTCCCATTGCACAACAAGTCCAATAGTGTTCTACTGCCCATTGCACCATGGGTCCCATAGCACTCTGATGCCCATGGCGCAATGGCTACACTGTTGGCTCTATTTATGCAATGGTGCCAGAGGTGTAGTTGCATCTCTGCTCCCTTCCTGAAAATATGAGCATTGCACAACATCACAATTCACCATAAGTCAGTTTCCAATAATGTGAGTACCTAACAGGATGCCAGCCAATGGGTTTAAAAGTTAGGTGGGCATTTCCATATCATCCAAATAGAAGATCAGTCCAATTATTTGAATGACAAGGGAAAAAGCAGGTATTCTGTGGATACAGTGCTAGATCCTGAGGAAGGATGCTGGTTCAAGGCAGGATCATAAAATGCCTAGTATGGCTTAATCTGCAACCTTCTACACACTTACAAAGGAATAAGCCCCACATAAGCCAGTGGGGTGTACCTCTTGAATCAACATGCATAGGATCTGGCATTATGCAACTTGTGTTGTCTCTCAGTGTAATGTGTAAATTATTTCTACTGAAAGCCAATGCATTTGAGCTGGCGGATTTTAAAAGTACTGTAATTGCAAAACATCTGAATATTAAGAGCCATTTGGTCAGTGGTGCAAAAAAAAAAAAAAAGCCACTCAATTTCTCATTCCCGTCATGGTTCCCTCAACATCTGGTAGAGGCCAGCACTTGAAATATGTCATGATAGTCTTCCTCACCACCCCGCCACAACTACAAAATGAGGCTAAAGGTTACAGTTATAGGACAGAAGGAATAAACTCATCCTTCAGTCAAGTTACAAGCATAATGTAATTTGGTCACATGTTCTTTATTAGAAGATAAAATTCATTACAAAGAAATAGTTACAAATACAGATTGCCTCCCCTTCATTTATGCAGGATTAGTACCCATGGTTTCACCTACCTGCAGTCAGGGGGAAATGGTCACTCTAGGCATCTAGAGGACCATAGAGTCATACTGGAGGTAGTCTCTCTAGGCATTGGGAGGTCCTCCAGCATGACTCTATGGTCACCTTCCAGTGGAAATTGACCATAGAGAAGCACTAGATGCCTAGAGAGGTACCCTCTCTAGGCATTTTCTAGGTCCTCCAGTACAATTCTATGCTATTCTATGGCAGTTAACTATTATATGTGGTTATGTATATCTGTGGTAAGTCCAGGGATGTTTCCCCCACGTAAATGGGGGAGCAACCTGTAACTACTTACAACTTTATCATACCAACCTCCATAAAAGTTCTTTTGCTGACATATTTTTAAATGTTTTTATATGGCAAAAAAACCCCTCCCCACCAGACTTACCTTGAGCGGTGTAAAAGAGGCATCCTTGGCAGTAATGGAGCACAAATCAAGCTCTCTTTACTTCCGGTTTCCAAATCTCCATGATTCTCACAAGAAGATGCTAGCATGGAAAATTAAAAAATACATCAAAAATTAAACCACAAAAAGTACACACAAGCACAGAAACACACTTACAAAGTACCATGTATATGGGGGGGTGTCATAAAAAGAGTGTCCCCTACCTGGCTGTCCCAGTCTCACCTGGAAGTATTTGCCCATTGGCATTGCATTCAAATGAGTACAATGGCATGAGGTTTCAAATGCAGGCAATGCCAGCAAGAAAGCACCATAGCTGTCAATTAAAAAAGAATGGCTTTTGAATGATATATGATTGTGAAAGGACGACAATGATGTCTGGTATGTGCACCGTTTTGCAATCATTAAGGGTTCTTATGATGCCATATTTGCCTGGTCTGATAAAATCTTACAAATCACTAGCTCTAGAATTTACATGAGAGCCAGTTTGGTGTAGTGGTTTAAATGTTGGACTAGGACTCTGAAGATCAAGGTCTGAATCCCTACTTAGCTATGGAAACCCTCTGGGTGATCTTCGGCAAGTCACATTCTCTTTGCCTCAAATGAAGGCAAGGGCAAACCCCTTCTGAACAAATCTTGCAAAAAAAAACCCTGTGATAGGGTCACCATAAGTCAGAAATGACTTGAAGGCGCACAAAAACAACAACTGACATCAGATAATCTAGAAGTCCCCTTTTTGGTTTACCACAAAACAAGACAAGAAGCCATTTGTGACTACGTGAATGGCTTATTTATTTTTTAAAATTCATCCAATCTGGATCCAGACTCTGATGTTAGAGAATAGCTGTATCTTTAATCCTTTGCACCATATGACTGACCCAAGTGATTCCTGCTATTTCCATTTGAAGGAAAGCTTCCATTGGTGTACATGGAATTTTTTTTTTCCCCAGTGCAAAAAAGAACCGTATGCTGGGCTCGATCTAGATCAGACACAAAGGGGCCTTCCTTCCAGGTTCCAGTCTAGATTGAGGTACCTATCTATTTATTTATTTTTAAAGCCATTCACACCATTTTGAATTATGTGACCAGTGTCCCATCTAATTTGGCCCTTAGTCACATGTGAGAGTAATAAACCGATATAAGCATGTTTGTTTCTTCCTAGCTGTAATATGAGCCATCTCTTATCCTCTCCTAGCTTCACTTCCGCATCTGGGAAATGAAAACGACAGAACGCAATCCACACCACGTACACTCAGATGCAAATCTCTAAAATCTACAGTGGTATATCTTCCCTAGTAAATGGGTTTAGGATTGCAGCCTTAATGTGACAACACCAAGGATGAACTAGGAGGGCTGCAATGTATTTTTGCTAGACTGGTCCAAACTAAGCAGGTTAAGCTTCTTCTGTTGGTTTATCTCAATCCCAAGAAAAGCTCCACCTGCTTATATTTTGTTTGACAATCTGCTGGTAGAACAACCAGGAGGGGGGAAAGTGGTTAAGCAAGGAGCAAGATAAAGCTGTTAATGCTCTTTGAACGGTAAAAGGATGTATTATACATCTTCAAGGTTGTTGTTTTTTTAATTGCAATAATCTTAAATACAGGATTGCCTGGCTGTCAACCACATTCCATGAATCCCAACCCTTATTTCCAATTTCCTGTAGAAATGCATGAAAAATGCACAGTACATCAATTTCCTCCTTGTATCATGGTTCAAATTTTATTAACAAACCTCTGACCCATGTTAATTGGATAGACCAAAAAACTGACATCAGGAGAAAAGAATTCGACTATTCAAAGGCAGGTCCTAGCAATCTAAAACTGAAATCTTCAGATGCTGCTTTAAAAAAATAATAATACTCCCAGCACATATAGATAATGAGTAAAATGCAGGTGAGTCGATCAAAAGTACATGATAAATGCAATTTATCACTTGGATAACTACACCACATGTGTAGCTTCACACAACGTCTACAGGGACAATTTCCACTACTCTTCAACAGCAAATCGCTTAACAGTGTATTCTCAACTTCTCCCTGGAGTCCCCAGTCTCTCTTTCAGGACCAACTCCTAATGTTGCTCCATTTAACCCTATTAGGTTTTAACTTTTAGAGGACACACAGCAAATCAATTGGCTGCCATTTTAACCCTTTCGTTTGCACAACATCCTGGCTGTGATGCAGGAAAGCAAGATTCCTGGTTTAAACAGGTACCATTGACTCCTCTCTCTACAAAGGTGCTTGTTTTAAAGATAATAATAGATGACACATCTTCTAATAACACTTACGCACAAGTAAGAGCAAATTAAACAGAGGGGGCAGAGCAACAACCTTTTGTGCATTTTTTTTAAAAAAATGCCTGCTAATAAATGGATATCAATTGAATATAAAGTGGTGGAAGGAAGAAGGGTGTCATTGGGAAAGACTGGGGTGGTATTAGCAGGGGTTAGATTAGAGGTGAACAATCTATGGCCCTTAGGCCACAAGAGGCTCTTGGACCAGTTTCAAAATCCATCTGGAAGTGATCAGTTCAGATCTCTTGCAAGAAACAACCTGGCACTTCTCAATATGAAGAAAAAGACAAAGAGAGAAAGACACAAAGAGATAAAGTAAAGGGAATGCAGTCATAGCCTCCAACTGTCCTGATTTGGTAGGTACAGTCCCAGTTTTCTTTGTCATCCTACTTTTTCAGCTTCTTTTAAAATGTTCCAGTTTCTCTTTCCTCTTCCCACTTTCTCCCGTTTGTCCTCAGCTACTTTAACTTCTGCAAACTGAGTTCAAAGTGCAAAAGTAGTTTGCACTCAATTAACTCAGCCACAGAGAGAGCTTAATCTTGCCCTTCCCTGTAGACTCTGGCAACAGAAAACTGCTGCAGCCCCTCCTAGCTTATGTGTTCTTTCTCATTAATAATTTTTGCCATCTTGACCACTCTGATGTTGTTTGGCCACATGTGTTTTCAGCTATGAAATGTTGGTGGGCATGAGTGCAATGGAATAAATAAAATTCATTTTGGCTCTGACTCTAACCACCCCTGGCATGCAGGCCCTGACAAACTACTCTTCAGAAAATGAGCCCCTCAAGAGTTAAAAAGGTTTCCTGCTTTAGATGCGACATACAAATAAAGTGTCCAGGTGCCCAAGAAGTCTGGGTGATCCTAGAAGAGATGTTTAATAGAAGGGAAATCAGCCTGTACTGATTTTTGCACTGCTGAAAGCCAAACTGGACCTATCACATTCTGCATTCTGCATAATAAAATTGTAGTGATGGCTTCTTCCATGGGAGTAAGACAAGTTAAGTAGTAGGCATCCTCATCTTTGGTCCTGATCAAGACAGTGTAATAAGAGCTAATATTCTTGAAACCTAGCCCTCTTCATGTTTGCATGGAAGTGTTCCAATAGTCCATTTCTTTTATATATATATATATATAATATTTTTATTGTTACCAGTCATTACATTAATCCATATTTTGCAATACAGCGTATGCTCAAGTAACTTTGTTTCTTAAAACAAAAACATTATTCTAACACCCAAAGGCAAATTATTCTGACACACAGAGTTAATTCCTCTTACATTCTAATTGATATATATATATATATATATATATATTACAAATAATATTTATCCTTTTTCTGTCCTATATTCTCATTCTTCCCTTTGAGTATTATCCTTCCTCCTTAATTCAATTGAGATTTGTTATTACATAAAATTATCTTGTTTCCTGTTTTTCTGTCTTATCCATCAATGCCACTGGTTTTATTTGACCAATTTATGCGTACATTGAATTACTCCGTTTTTCCCTGTTCTATCTGGACCCTATTCTTATTATGGGAGTTCATGTTTTACCTAAATGTTAATATTCCATTTTTCTTTCCATAATTGTTTTATTGGTTCCCACTCTATTTCTACTAGATTCAGCAGTCTGTCCTTCAATCTAGCCGTTAATCTATCTGCTTCTAAAGTGTCATATAATTTACTATACCATTCTTCCAGTGTTGGAATTTTCTTCTCTTTCCAGTTTATAGCATATAAAATTCTCGCTGTTGTAATCATATACATTAGAATCCTCTTCTTACTATCTTTCATTGCCATGTTCCCGCCCACCACTTTATCAATCATATTCAATAGATAGATTTCCAGCCCCAAGGCATAATTTAGGGCCAAGGTCTTGTTTATCATGATATATATTTTTTTTCCAGAAAATTTTTGCTTTCAGGCATCTCCACCAGATATCATATAGCATCCCCTCTGTTTTCCCACGTTTCCAACATGCTCTTTTACCTGTTTTGTACATATTGTCCAATTTTACTGGTGTGAGATACCACTGGTAGAACATTTTCATATAGTTCTCCTTCATGTTTTGTGCTAAAGTAAATTTCTGAGTGAATAACCATTATTTTTCCCACCTATCTATATCTATAACATGTCCTATATCTTTTGCCCATTTTACCTTCTGTTCTTTAACTTGTTCACTCTCTAAATCTCTGTCTATGAGAACTTTATAATATTTAGTTATATGTTTCCCAATGTCTAAAAATATTTTATCATTCTCATTCTTTTCTGTCTGGAAATTTTCCAACTTTAAATCTATTTTAAATCTCTCATAGATTTGTTGGTATAAAAACCAATTCATAATGTATCCTTCTTGTTCCAGAAGTTCTCTCGTTTTCATCTTTACCATCATTCTCTATTACCAAAATATCTTGATATTTTAGCCAATCTTGTCCCTCATTTTTTGATCTTCCAAATAAAGCTTCTGGGGGGGGGGAGATACCCATAGAGGAATTTTCTGGTAAAATTTAGATTTCAAATTCCCCCACACATTCATTAGTTCCCTTCTTAAGTAATGGTTATTGAATGCTTTATTCTATTTCTTTTTGCTATACCATAAGTAAGCATGCCAACCGTATAATAAATCGTGGCCTTCTAAAGCTAGCAACTTCTTATTATTTAAGCTAAACCATTCTTCCATCCAAGTTATTGAGCATGCTTGATAATAGAATTGAAAATTCAGTAAAGCGCAACCTCCTCGATCTTTCCTGTCTGTAAGTAATTTAAATGTTATTCTTGCCTTTGTCACTTGCTAGATATAGTTATGAATTTCTTTATTCCATAGTTTAAAGCATTTAATATTGATTATAATAGGTATATTCTGGAAGAGGAACATGAGTTTAGGTAGCACCATCATCTTTATGACTGCTATTCTTCCCAAGTATTTTACCTTTTTCTCTATTTTGAATCCTGATATTTTGCTTATCTGATCTTCTTCTGTTTTTTTAATATTCTTTGTTAACACCGCTATTGCAAAGTCTTCTAACGTCTTTTTCAGTTCATCGAGTTGATCTATGGGGTCTTCCAATATTATGATAATGTCATCAGCAAAGGCCTTTATTTTAAACTCAAAACCTTTAATTCTAGTACCTTTGATCTTTTCATTTTGCCTTACGTTGTTATTTAATATTTCGATTACTATCAAAAATAGTAGTGGTGACAGAGGGCATCCTTGACAAGCGCCCTTCATCACTTGAATCTTTTCCATTCTTTCTCCATTAACCAGCACTTTAGCTTCGTGTTTCGTGTATATTAAGTCTATCCATTTTTAAAATATTTTCTCCCACTTTCATTTTTTCTAATACTGCTTTCATAAAAGGCCATTTAACATTGTTGAATGACTTCTCTGCATCCAAAAAGAACATCCCTAATTTCCTTTCATTGTGGCATTCATAATATTCTATGATGTTAATAATTGTTCTCAGATTATTGCATATTTGCCTGTTTGGAAGAAACTCATTTTGGTCTTCATGAATGATTGCTTTCAGGATGTTTATAATCCTGTGCTAGAATGGTAGTGAAAATTTCATAATCAAGATTCAAAAGCAAAATTGGTCTATAATTTTTAGGGTCTTTGATATCTCTTCATTCCTTTGGAATAATTGTGATATATGCTTTGTTCCAGGAGTCTAGTATACCATCCTTTTTATTGAATTCAAAGTCTTTAAAAGAAGAATGAGTAGAATATCATTTTAAAAATTTTGTAGTAGATTGAGGTAAACCCGTCTGGACCTGGCGCTCTATCCAGTTTCATTTTCTTAATGGCTTCGACTATTTCCATCGCCGTGAAATCTCGATTCAATTCCTCTTTCTGAGTCTCAGTGAGCTTCATTATATTTTGATTATTTAGGTAGGTTTTAATCTTGTCCATCAAACCATTTTTTACTGGTGTATCATATCAATCAAGAAAGAAGTCAAATAACTAACAGGAAAGTGAGAATGGATACTAAACTAGTATCATGGAATGTGAAAGGACTGAATACTGATTATAAAAGAAGGCAAATATTTCACTATTTGGAAAGATCAAAGTCACACATTATATGCTTACAGGCGACAAGGATAAGGGAGAAGGACATTAAGTACTTGAAGAACCTCAAACTTGGAAGTTGCTTCATCTCCACCAGTGAAAGAAAAAAGGTGTGGTGTTATCAATAAGAAATATCCAGCGAAACTGATATTTAAAGACCAGGAAGGATCATATATTGGTATAGAGATAAAAATTCAGGACCTCTGCATACTTATAGTAGGAGTGTACACTCCTACACAAGCATAGGAAAAGTTTTTTTAGAAGATTAAGGAAAATTATGACGGACAGAATATGATAATATATTGTTAACTAGTGACTGGAATGCTGTGATAGGTCCAAAAAATGATAGACTATCAAAAAAAGCACATAAGAAAGAAAAAACCAAAGAAAAGTACCAAAATCTTTCTTTGATATGCAGGAAGAATAAGAATTTATTGATGTTTGGAGATGGAAATTCAGAGAAGCTAAGGGGTACACTTTCTATTCTGATGTTCATCAATCCTCATCAAGAAAAGATATGTTCTTCATAATGAAAAATATGACATCAGCTATTAAAACAATGGAGGTTATACCAAGCTGGATGATCATAACCCAATTGAGCTTATAATAAGAGGGAATAAATTTATGGAAAATACATCTAAAGATATCTCAATGAGAATAACCTGGAAAGCCAGCAAAGCAGTCATGCGGGGATATTTTATAAAGCAGGCATATGAAAAGAGAAAACAAGAAAAGGAGAAATTACAAAAACTGCTACAAGAAATATCAAATTGGGAAGAAAAAATAAAGGACTTATTGAATGATAAGGCTTTGAGATATGAAATAGATATACTAAATAAAAAGTACAATCCTTAATGACAACAGTAGAACAAAAAAAAATGAGAAGCATAAAACAAAAAATGTTTTGAACAGGCAAATAAGCCTGGTAAATGGCTGGCCCAAAGATTGAAAAGCCAAAAAGATAAAAAGATTATTACGGAAATAAAATACAAGGACCAGATAGTTACAGAACCAAAATTACTAAAGAAATGTTTTCATGAATTTTCCAATAGTCCATTTCAATAGTCTTATCCCTACCCAAATAAGCAGAACTCTGAACAGGTACTTTTTAAGACTGCAGCTCCCAGAATCCTCTATCTGGAATGGCCAGCTCAAAAACAGAGGGTAACTTTTCCAAGCTCTGTAAGTAAACATTCATAAGGCTTTAGCATAAGCTTTAGCTAAACTGGCCATTCACTACTAAGTCAACTGGCCATTTACCACTATGACACACACATTTCTTCTTCCAGTCAAGGGAGATTTTTAGAAGGGAACAACAAAAGCATTCCCATCTCGCAATCTCCTCTCCCACCCCTCGCCCATCCCCATCCTGGCACGGTAACAAAAAGTTTTTGAATTTCCCATGCTATGTATTGCCTTGCTTGCCCGGCAGCCCAGGAGAGGACGAGTGCTTGGGGAATTCAAAAATTAAAAGCAAGATAAAGTTTTTAAAAAGTGACAGGAAGCACAAAAACACACTGAAAGCATAACAAGTAACCCAGGGAGGTTCGTAAAAAGTGTGTCACTTACCTTGATGTCTTTATCTCACCCGGAAGTGTTCTGGCACGGACCTTCCATTGATGCTGGCATCACACTACAGAAATGGGAACCTTTTCACTTGTAGGACATTCCATTACAGAAATGGAATGGGGGATCGATTCACAGCTTAGCCTGTCAATAAAAAGAAGTGCCGGCATAATGACAGCCCAATGGGAGCATGATGACACAGGAACAACATTGTCTGACAGGGAAACCCTTTAGTGATCTCCTGGCATCATCATAATGCCATATTTTGCCTGTCTGATAATCTCCAAGGTCATTATAGGGTTGGCATTTCCACAGGCTTCAAGAGTATGCCCTGTTGCAAAGAAAAAGAAATGGTACCCAGTGTGGATTCCCCACCCACCCACTTCTAAAGGTAGTTTCTCATGTAACACTTTATAGAGGAGACAAGGAAAACTCTACTCACAATGGACTTTATCAGACCACCCCCTTAAACTCCATTCTTTTGCCAGCATAACTTTGCCATTTTTATGCTGGCAAAAGAACTCCCCATGCCGCACTTACCCTGCATCCACACTAAAGGCTTCCCTGGCAATGAATGAGGAGTGAATGGAGCTTTGTTCATTTCCTCTATTGAAATCATGCATATTCTCACAAGAATACATAGCATGGGAAATTCAAAAATAAAACCAAAAAGAACACTCAAAAAGTTTTAAAAAGCACAAATACACACTTAAAAATTTACAAGTAAACTGGGGAGGGTCATAAAAAGTGTGTCACTTACCTGGATGTCACAATCTCACCCGGAAGTGTTCTTGGTGGCCCAGCCATTGATGCTGCGTTCATGTGAGTACTGTACAATGTTGTGCGGATTCAAACAATGCTGGCACAAAAGCGCTAGTGAAAGATTAAGGCAGGCAGTTACCTCCACCACCGGTTGCCCTGTCTGGTGGCATAATACTTCCATGTGATTCCTTCATAAGGCTTTGAATCTCCTAGACCAAAACGCAGTTCTGCCCGTTCACACCATTATTTTGTATTATGAATAAATTCTTTCCTGAACACTTCAGCCCTTCTTCTATAAACAAAAGACTGAAAACACCTTGGCCCCAACCAGTGATGAATGGAGCAAGATTTTTTTGAGCGGGCTGGCTCTAACTCTTAACTGGCTTTGTCTGTTTCTGAGCCTGATTAGGTAGCAGAACACATCAGTGAACTCTCCAAGGTGGTCTTGCTCTAATCATATAGGCAAAACCTTCATGGTAATAGCTTCAGTGACCAAAACAAATAACAGAAATAGCCATGAGCCTTTTCAGGATCTAGGGACTCAACAACTCCAAGCAGAAGTGGGTGGATGTTCAACAGGAATAGGTGTAGGCTGGAGTAACCAAATGACAAAGAAAACAGGATTCTGATAATGTGACAGTTGTATAGAAAAGGGAACATTTGGAGGTACAGCTTTTCATGCATTAGTGAAAAAAAGAAACTGCACCTCCTGAAATTCTCATTTCTTCACATATAGCAAAGGTTCTGGAGCCCTGTCCTCATTTTGCACTGGATGACCCTATTCTAGGCTCACATGAAGTGTACACAGGATGTTAGACCAAGGATGGGAAATGTGTGGTCCTTCAGATATTGTTGGATGCAGCTGCTATGATCCTTCACAATCAGCTATGCTGAATAAGGAAGATGGGAGTTGCAGTCTGACAATACCTACAAGGCTACACATTCCTAATTTCTGTACTAAGCAATTGTATTATTGGACACCTTGTGGCCAAATACCTGTGAATGAACTAGAAGGTCCCATCAGTAGCTAGACCCACAGCTCAAAGCTTCCATACATTTCATTTTGGATTCCAGCTTGGGATAGGACACAAAGGTTTACATGTTGGTTGTGAACCGGATATAGAGTTGCATAGAGCGGAAGTCTGAAAATGGGGTAGTCCAGCAGGCCAAAGTAGGGAGAGATGACATTTGTAGATTCTTCATTTGTCCCCGAGCCCTCAATGTCCTCCCAAATCTCCTTCTTGAGAACAGTGTGTGAGTTGGCACTAGAGCATGAAGGGAGAAGGAGAGGTTGGTGAAAATTACTGCCATGACCCCTTCTCTAATAAGGAGCCTTCTCTAGATCCTCGTTTCTTTGGTCAACAGAAGGAAGTCTTTTGTGGCTGGAGTATTGGCTAGATACCCAATACTCTTGGATAGCCAATTAAGCAGGAACACAGCTCTGAATATATCAGGATTCGTTCTGAAACCCCTACTCACTACCACCCAGTTGTTAAAATCTGGTTCAGTCAGACTATGCTGTTAAAAGAAGGGCTCTAGATCTACCCTCCAGATGATGTGAACCACAGCAAGAAAGGGAATGAAATATGTTCTAAGTCAAAGAGCCAATTTAACTTTTCTCCTTGGTTTTAACTTGGCAGTAATTTGTATAAATAAAGAAAACTTGGCTACCCTGTAGTAAATAAACAGACTTACATGAATTAATGTTTTTCTGGAACACTGACCAACTCCCCAGAAACCTGCCAAAACCTATAAATAAAAATAAAATTTTAAATCTTTCCCTGGTGGTCCCCCCCCTCCATTATAAGTTATGATCTTTGCAGTTTGTATTAAATAATCAATATTAGTTTTAAAATGCTATTTTCTCCAGGGGACAGTGTGCTGGGGTTTGGGTAATGAAATATCATAATGTTCACCAGGTTGATATATCATATATACATTGTAAAATAAACATCTGATGGGAGCCTGGATTGAATCTCCCTTCCATAAGGACTCAAGAATATGGAAGCTCAGACTGCATTTACTCTTCTTCTTTTACACAGCTTAAGACTCTAAAATATTACGGGGCTTATTTTTCCATCTAACTGGAACTGCACGGCATTCAGAGCAAGTCTTCCATGCTTTCTTATCTCCACTACCATGAAACATAGTCATTCAAACTGGCAAACGTAAAATTAATTGCCATAGACAAGTGTTAATAGATTTAATAATGCTTTATTAGAATTTATGCAAATTGGGATGCATTGAGAATCTAAATAAAATCCTGGCTGTTACAATCATTCTTTCATAGATCTGTTGTCTCAAAATGAAGTTAAGAGAAGCAGAAGCATTAATTAGTGCTTCCTGACAGGATCTGTTGATGGAAATATTCTTCTTTACCAGCAGAAATAGGTGTCACAAAAATTAGCTTTAAAACTGCGAGGTTCATAATTCATTAATTAGCACTGATGTCTCTTCTCTGAGGGTGGTTCTTTAATACAAATGCTAATCTGAAGACTTTTAACACTAGAGGTTGTGGTCTTGCTTGCTATGTTTCTTTCTGGAGGATTCACGTAGTTTTATAGAATGCTCTGCTTTGCCTAACTTTGTCACTGTTAGTTTTATTTCTTTAATTTTACTACTGATGTTTTGCCTTTTGTGGCAAGGCCCTGCCAAAGCAGCTTACAGAAGTTAATTAGCTTCATATACTTAGTAGGCTAATTTAGCTTTATCTACATAGAGTAATATTCCAAGCCAGACCACTCACTGGGGTGAATGAAGTGTCTACGAGCCTTACCACACTCTGAAGGAAAGTGGCAAAGCAGCAGGAATGTTCCACCTTTCCTGCTGCCTTATAGCATGACATTGGCATTCTTTCATTCCAGTCCTGTGGGGGACCAAGGTAAAATCATGCCTTTTGCTAATCAGAAAAAAATGTTTGCAAAAAGCCATGATTTTACCTTGGTCCCCCACAGGACTGGAATGAAAGAATGCTGACTCAATGTGGTAAGGCAGTGGGAAAGATGGAACAGTCCTGCTGTTTTGCCACTTTTCTTTGGAGTGCATTAAGGCTCTACATCAGAACAGATCATAGAATCATAGTGTTGGAAGGGGCCCTGTGGGCCATCAAGTCCAACTCTCTGCTCAATGCAGGCTTTCCAGCTAGACATCCCCAGCAGGTAGCTGTCCAACCACTTTTTGAAGATGCCCAGAGAAAGAAACCCCAACACCTCCTAGTAATTGGTTCCATTGCCAAAGGACTCTTACTATGAAGAAATTACTATATTTTTTTTAAAAAAAAAAGTATATAAAATGGCTATTGAAAGTAGAGGCAGAAGATGAGCCTGTAAAAGAGTACATGAGAATGCGGGCTCAGAATTTGGGGCATTATGTCCATAAGGATGTATGGGGGGGAAAGTGGTCCAAAGATCTGAAATTTACTTTGTGCAGTAATTTAAAAGAAAATCTGCATAAGATTATGTATATGGCATCTAACCCCAAATAAGCTGTCAAAGTATCCCAGAATGTTTCAAACCAATATTGGGAGTGTCAACATAAGGAGGGCTCCTTTTTTCATATGAGGTAGATGTGTAAGAAGGTGAAAAGCTACTGGTCTAAGATTCATATGTTAATCCAAAAAATCATAAAGGTAGATTTTGTAATGTTCACCATAAATGTTTTGTGGGGGCATTGTGGATAAAGAATTAGATAGTAAATTTGGATTACTTTTTCGATACATGAGAACAGCAACAAGAATATTGCTTGGTCAAACATGGAAATGGACTGAAGCACCACTGATGGAATAATGGATTGTTAAGGTTGCTGAATTAGCCCAAATGGCCAAATTAACATGGGGTCTAAAGGATATGCCATCCGAAGACTTTTTGAAAGATTGGGAACTGTTTATGGGTTTTTGGAAGAATAAGAAGTCTAAAGATGTAATAATCTGTGGTTATATTTATAAGTAATTTTAGCAGGATTATTTAGTTGGATCTGTAATGGTAGAATAATATTCTTTTTCCTGTTCATTATAGTCAGGATTGGGCGGGTCAGAGCCTTACTGTTTTTTAGTGGTATGTCCTCCTCTTCCTTTTCATTTTCTTCTTTCCATATCTTTATTTTTATTTCATTTTACTTTAATTGTAAATTAGATTGCTCATGCTAAAAATTAATAAAAAATTAATCTGAAAACAAAAAAAGAGGTTCCTTCTCCTGTTCAATAAAAAATCTACCTTTCTGTAACTTAAAACCATTAGACCAGGCCCTGCCTTTGGGGTAGCAGTAAACAAACCTGCACCCTCCTCTTTAAAATGGCCAATCATGGCCCCTAGAAGTTTCTGGGCATGCAACAAGCCAATTTTTCTGACCAAAGGATAGTGTGTGGAGGGATGGGGAATGCAATCTTCCAAGATCTCGGGGCTGGAACTTGTTTGTTCCTTGACTTTCTGTTGTTCGAGGCCTTTTACCTCAGTGCAACAGGAACTGGATCTATCTAAAATGGATGGACTTCTGATTCCTCTCCTTCTAGTGGCCTTAGTAATGGAAGAGAGTAGCTGACAAAAAGTGGGGTGGAGGGATGGTTCTCAACCAGAGCTGGATCCAATCATAATGAGTTGGTACCAAACCACCACATTTTTTTCATCTGCTGGATGATTAGGTTGAACACTTGTGGGAATAAGGAAATTAAGATTGGGAAGAAACTATCCTAAACATCATGGTTAGGTGTGGTGAGAGAGAAGAAAGCTGCATGCCTTGTTTTTCAGTGCCTGCTCTGGAGCACACCACAGATTAAGGTGTAACATTTCAAGGCTCCTACCAATTTTTTTTTTAAAAAAATACCAAAGCAGTTGAGTGCAAAGTACAACCTTAAGCTTTTGGTATCAGGAAGCATAGTGCTTCTCCATGTAATAGATCACATTCTTATTTCTCAGAAGGACTTGTATCTATGGTCAGGATCTGCTGGAGTACATTTTCTGTTGGTGGAATAACTTGTGGCAGGTGGTAGTGGTGGGGCAGATACAACAGCAGTGCCACTCTCATGAGGGTCATCATTTAATTTCCCATAGTGCCCCAGAACAATTCTAATCAGGGGAACTTCAGGATGTTGTAGGGAATTTAAATGATAGCTCATCAGAATTTTAAGCAGGGGAGCGGAGCTGGAAGCACTCTGAAATATCATTGTATGTGACCAGTGCAGAAGTATAACCTCCAACACTTCATAAATGAAAAATGGAATATGCGTGGCCAAGCAACATCAGAGTGTAATCAGTCATAGTAATTATGAATGAAGTAACCTCTGTAAGAACACTGCTGAGGCTGCCTCAGTCTTACTATGCATCTGTAGAAGAACTGAGGATGTACACATTTTTTTAAATTACTGCTTTTAACAGGAAGGCAAGGGCAAACTCTCTCTGAACAAATCTTGCCCCCGTGATAGGGTTACCATAAGTTGGAAACAATCTGAAGGCACACAACAACTTATGAATCAACTCAATGAATGTGAGTAATAGATTTTTTTTCAGTTACAAGTAAAAAATATTAAGTGTATTCCTCAATAATCATGTAGATTTGCTGCACTGTGAAAGAATAAATGTAAATTGTCCATGTTGATCCCTTCCATGAGTCTTTGATAAATGCAGTTCAAAGTGACCCAGGAAAATAAAAAGAAATTGTGAACTGCACAGTCATGCAATGTGAAACATGGAGAAAGAAGGATGGGTTCTTCCATCACAGCCACCATATACACAGCCACCACATACACAGCCAAAATTTGATGAAAGTTTTCAGTCACCACTTCTAGTTTCAGAAAACTTCTCTCTCTCTCTATCATTCTCTCTTGGGTTTGGGGGTGTTGCTTAAAGCAAGGCAAATCCCAAGTATGCCTGAGGCACAAATTTACTTTAACAGTTATCACGGGAATATTAGGGAACAGCAGTTCATCAGCTTTTAAGGGGCTGAAGGATCCTCTCCTGGTTGATAAGGACATTTATATAACCACAACTATACTTTTTTTCTCCTAATATAAATATATTAATTAGATTTCTGTTAGATACATTTTTTTTTCTCTGACATTCCATATGTAAGGAGCCAGCTTGGGAAGCCACCAAGCCCTCATTTTGTTCAGCGTCCCCATCCTGGCATGTACCTCCTGACAAAGTGTAGGATGAATTCTGGAATATTTCTGAAAGCAGCAATGGTGAGACTTGGCACATGTAAATTTTGCTGCCTTACTTCACCGTAACTGATTACAGCTGACAGAGAGTTAATAAAAGAGCAAAGCTAGCTGTCAGGGCATATTAGTGTGTGCAAAGGACAAGACAAAGGAATAATGCTGTCATTATTTATGGTCATTAACTGGGTTGAGTTCACTCCTACATCATCCTACCTGAGTTGTAAAAATGATAATCTAATCAAGAAATATTGCATCTAAGTTCAAACCAGTGTATATCTGTAAATTTCAGGGTTCTGTGAGGAATTGCATTTAGAATGCAGCTGGAATCGATATTACATACCCATTTAATGTGTACATTATAATAATATTTTGCTCTTATGGATAATATTTCTAATTCATTCCAATTATTTGCTTCATCTAGATTCATCTTCCAGGTGTAGTAGCAAAGGTTGCTGGCTGTTTTCAATGTGATTTATATACCCACAGTCTTTAAAAAGCCACAACTTCAAAAATGTAATTTTCACCTGAACATTTTTTCACTTCCTAAAATTACTGGCAGCATGATATTGTTTGCTCTTGTGATTTTATTAGTGATGCGACCAGCACAGTTACAGCTTAAATTGCAATCCAAGGTCTCTTTAACACTACACAATTATAGCACATGATTCTATTTTAACTGTCAAGGCTTTATCCTATGAAATCCTGGGGTTTGAAGTGTGATGAGGCACTAGAGCTCACTGTCTGAGAAATCTAAGGGCTTATCTATACGAGCCTGAAAAAAACAGATTGCTCTGCAGTAATAGCAAGTCACAGCAGCTGTGACTTTTCTTAATGTTTTTACAGCCCCCATAAACTTCATGCCCTCTAGCCAAAATGGTGACCATGAGTGATTTACTTGCATTTTAAAATCTGCCACTGCTGAACTTAAAAAAAAAAAAACACAACAACACCTATTTCCATGGTGCGCACAAGCAATAGTTCACCTTTACATAAAAAAAATCGCTCACTAAGGCAAAAATCCAACATGGTGGCAGCAAGTGCTTGCCCTGGTAACAAGCCCCACCTACTGCCCTCATCTGGCCAATCAGGTTTGTGCTTCCTCTCATATGGGAAAGCAATTCAAACTGAATCATTTATCCCAACAAGTGGGAATGAACATTCCCCACAGAGCTTTATTTAAACTCCATGAAGGCTTTCCCAGCATAGTTTTGGGAGTTTTTTGCTGTCCCCCTTCTGAATATGGCACATTTTGTACGCTTGTTTCTTAGAGTATTTATACCCCACTCTTCAGCCACAAAGGCTCTCAGAGTGACTTACAAGTTGTTTAGCAATAGCACTTACATATCTACACCACTTTTATAGCACGCTAGACACTCTCTAAAATGTTTACAATGTGTGTTAGCTTATTTCCCTCACAAGCCGGTACTCATTTTACTGACCTACGAAAGAATGGAAGGCTGACTGTGGAGCCCTTGGGATTGAACTCATAACTGTGGCTGCAGTACTCGCATTTGACCACTGCACCACCAGGGCTCTCCATTGTTGCATGTTCCCATTAAGTCAGATCGTATTCCCAGCAAATTCCATTAGGATTATTTTGACCATTTAGACAACCCCTAAATACCTCACAAAAATAGAGATCCCAGGATTCCATAAGATGGGGCCATGGCAGCTAAAGCAGTATCAAATGGTATAATTGTGTAGTGTGAAGGAGGATCCAACCACCCCTCTACCCTGTCATCATTAGAAACATTTCCAGGAATATATATTCAGCATTTCTCAACAATTATGGCAACAGCCTACTTTCCAATTTTCATGAATCCCAAAGATTTTCATGTTATTTGCATATGAATGGTGCTGCTCACAGTTCTTCCCTCTGTGGTTATAGAGAAATGCCTAAATCCCATAATTTGTTTCAGCCAAAACATACTGTTGAGTCAATAGGACTTATAAATTTTGAGGCAGGAGATTTAGGCTGAGGGGCACAATCTTGGACACAAATTGGATTTAGAGCTCAGTCTAACAAAAGTTAGTAATGACTGTGTCCTTTTTTTTTTCCTTTTTTTTTTTTAAGTAACAGAGTAAGGCAAACAGATCAAGGTTGTGTTAAAACCAAGATGGCTGCTACTGTGCTATAGCTCAGACCACAGCACTACTGTTTATACTCTTTCAGCAAAAACATCAAAAGCACAATTATAGCAGAAGGGTATACAAGAGGTAACATAATGCTGACAGCAGCCACTGTGACAAAGTCTGTAGCCACCACCCACAAGCCACATCATTCTTGCAGGGCTTGAAAAGTTCCTTTTGTGACATCAGTTAATTCCCATTTGAAATGTACTGTAATTCATTGCCAGTATTCATTACAGTCCTCCAAAGATTCCTTATTCTGTTGCTTGTTGCACTGCACATTACTTTTTCATCACTTTTCATTACTTAAAAAAACAGCCTGATAGTTGATAAGAGAATGGTATACATCTCCTCCCCCACAAAGCAAAGCTGTCAAAGTACTTCTAAAAGTGCTTAAGAAATGCTCTTTAAAAGAATTTTTTTAATGACAAGAAAAAATTACTAGGTGCAACAATAGAATAACTCTATTCCCACTTCTTAATATGGGCTGGGATCATGAATTGTGAGATGTAACTATGGAGATTATCAGATGCAGCAAAAAGTACCTTACAAGCTTCCCATTAATGAAAAGCTCTGCCTTACTAACTGCTGAAGCACAGGAGCAGAACATGATGAGAATGAGGACACGTGAAACCGGATCCCATTTGCAGGACAGGAAGGTTATCCTGATGTTCTCATAAGGTACTTTCTGGAAGCATCTGTTAATCTCCTATGATGATGGAGCTCTGTCATCATAGTTACAACTGATGGTGCCACCACCCTCCAAACCTCACTTTTGCACCCTGGCAGCACCCACCCACGTCCGCAACCAAAGGGTTTCTGAGGCACCGCAGATTAGAGCACTGGGAAAGGATGTCTGCATTGCTCTCCCATTCAAGGGGTGAATTGAATAGGCATCTAGAGGGACCCTTTGGGGGCTTGTGGCAACTGTTTGGCGCAATGCACTCCATGATGGAAAGAGTGCAAAAGATGTCATTTCCCAGCATTCCAATCTGCAGTGCCTTGGAAACCCTTCCTTTGGGGCACTGACAGACTGAAAAGGTGGATGAGGGGGTGGTGTTCAGTCATTAACAACAATAAACATGAGTCCCCAACCATTATGAGATTGTAAGTCCAGCTCATGATCTTGCAAGTACTGAACAGGTAACTTGTTACAGGTAACTTGAAAGGTAACTTGCTACAGATAATTAGCACTACTAGTCACTCCTCACTCCCAAGCTCTGCACTCCTGATAATTTCCCCATCTTAATTAAACACTGAAGGCCCTAAATGGTGTGTGACAACAATAGAAACACATGATACCACCCAGCCTTTCCACAACTTGTCCAACAAAAAAACATTCAGGTGAAATGTCCTGAAGAGCCCATAGTGCCAACCTGAGCACATGGCGGCAGTATAAGCTGGTGTGAGCTTCCCCAACCTGGATCCCTCCAGATGTTTTTGCCTTTACGTCTAATTAGTCACCATGCAAAATAGGGTAGATGGGATTCATACATCAAAACACCTCTGTGGAGGATCCAGGTTGCAGCAAGAGTGGCCTAATGGTGAGGAGATGACTTGATTCTGGAAGGTTGGCCTAGATGTACACATCCAGATATGAAAATGTATGCATTGACAAAGGCCATTCAGCAAGATTTTAGGAAAACTCTTAATAGCTTACTTGTATCTTTGCACACACAGTTCATCGCCAAGGTACTGTTGAATTATAATATAGAATTAATGTGTTTTGTGAATTGGAGAGCTGGAGCGTGTGATAATCCAAATATTACAGCAGGTACCAGTAAAAGATGAATTCAGTGTTCATGCCCCTCAGTGAAACCAAAAAGTACATTGACAATTACTCCTTCCTAACCAATCAATTGTTTCAAAATACAATATTGATCACTTTTCTGAGCACTGTATGCAGTTAGGAAACCAATCAACTATAAGAGACCATTAGACTAACTAGAAATTAAATTTCTATGGGACCTTTGGGCTGGTGGGGGGCGGGGAGTAGAAGGAGATCTTCTTTGCAATTTTGGCTCTTGTTGATTTAACTACAGCAAGGGTAACACCCTGTCAGCTACCTTTTAGCCTGGAGCAAATTTTTACAGCTGAGTCATAAACCCCTGAAATAGGAGTATGTAATGGGTACAGCTGCTTCAGCCTTAACTATACAGGGTGCAACCACTATAAAACAGCAAGAGTTCACATTAACGGGGGACTCCCCTTATAGTCTTTTCTCATATCCATCTATTAACCAAGCAACATTACACAATGGAGGAAGTGCTGCAGAATTCTCCCTTTCAAGAGAAAATATGAACAATTTAAAGATATTAAATGACCTTAAAGTCATCATCTTTGGAGGAAGGAAGAAAAAGTACTGAAAATATAGCAAATACTGATAGCACCGGAGGCAGCACCCAGCATTCTTGGCCAGTTTGTTGGAGACCAATTCCTCATGGAGTTGTACCACTGCTAGGGCTTGAGAATAGGCCTCCTACTCACTTGTGGTTTTTGGCTCAAATTTACCAACTCGAAGCAGAGGAAACAAATATTGGGACATTCCCCAAATGCCTCAGAGTTGTGCTACATCAGAGCATCGTGGGAATGTCAAGATGGCAGGTGGTTCACAGAGATCCTCTCCATATTGCAGCGGTGCTGCTATTTGTCCATGCCAAGAACGTAATGCAGGAATGCACCACACATAATATGTGGACAATGTGCAGCCCTCTGCCCTTCTTTCTGGTCTTCCAACTACCTGCTGCCAGGTCTAATTTTTTGTGGTTGCTGTGCAAAACAGAATCACATTCTTATGAGCTTCCAGAAAATATTGTTTTCCTCTAAAGTTTCCCACCCCAAAATGAGAAAAGTCCTGCTAAATCAGACCAAAGGACAAGCTAGTCTAGCATCCTTTTTCCTTCAGTGACCAACCAAGTACCACTGAGAAGTCCACAAGCAGGACATGATCTCCAAACAGCTGATATTTGAAAGCTGGATGGCTCATGGAGTTGCTATATCACAGCCATCATAACAGGTAGCCATTGATATATTTTTCCTCCATTAATTGGTCTTTTCCCTTCCATACTGGTGGATATTACAATGCTATGGCACCAATTCCAGACCTCCTTACCAGAGAAGAGAGTGTTTTCTCCCTTTATACCCATTCAGACCTTGATGTATGTGGAAAGGTCCAGGTTCTAAGGTTTGTTCCATAGTCACACAAAGCATTTGAAACACAGTCAATGGAATCATTCAAAACTTTTAGAGTTGTGGCTCCTACTATGTAGGATATTCTTTCCCCTTGCCATTAGCTATCCAATTATACTTCTTATTTTTAGGTGCATGTCATGAAGACATGGTTGTTTTTTCAAGCCTTCTCAGTGTAGTTTAGCCTACATGTATTTTGCTCTTTTGAATAAAATAGTTACTGTGTGTCAATTACAATAACAAAAATGGGCAGTTTGACTTTTACCACACAATTGGGAACTTCTGGACAGGTAATGAGAGTGGGCCTTGGAAGAAAGATGGGAATACTGCAGCCTACAATAAGCAATGCCAGCCAAAAAAGTTTTGCTGCCTGAGCTGAAAGGCAAGTCGAGACCTCCTCTTTAGTTCTACATGCAGAAACTAATCAGATTAGCAGGTTAATATTGCTTCAACACTGCTGAGAGAAATGTGCATTCAGTTGCACCTGTGGGCCACAACTTGCCTTAAGGGGAAGAAGGCAGGCCACACGGCACACCCAGCTCTGTCCTCCAAGACCAGTTATGACTGCAAGACCTCAGGACATCAGCCGAAGTCTCCCCAGGTTTTCAGGAGGAGAGATAAATTTCCAAATGAACAATGCTAAGAGAGAATGTTTGATTTCTGTGTAGGAGAAAGGAGGTTTTAAAGCCTGGGCAGCCATCTCATTATCACTCTCAACTGGCCCACAGCTCACTGGCTCAGTGACCAGGTGCTTATATGTGAGTTGGACTTTTTCTAGCTATCTATACGTTACAGAAAATCCACATTGTGTTTTCCACATCCACATCCACACACATACAATTCTGCAGTAGTTACAGAAGGATAGCTTCCTATGACATCATAGACGTATAGCAATATAGCCTCCTAAGTACCTCTCCCCTTGTCTCAGGTTCTGGTCCTGAAATCTCAAGGATGGGAGAGTGTTGACTTAGAAGCCCTACTTCCTACTGCTCCCGGTTGCCAGCACCCACCATTTGAAACAGCTACCTCACTCTGCCGAATAATCAGTGGTGGTGTCTCCCGTGTCAATCGGACAGTGGGTCCACCATGCGTTTTAGTACAAAGGAACTATCCAAAGTGCTGAACCTTACTTTGGGCTTGGGATTTGGCTTGGAGAGCTCCTTTAAAGTCCAAACAAAAACATAGAACATATCCATCTCCCTACTAACATGGAAGCCCCCAGCTTATCCTGCTAATCACAGTGAGGGCACAGCTTAAGACATAAGACTCTCAGGGCAGGAAGATAATATGGTCAAATTTAGCATCAAAACTAGTTGAATAGTTTCAGCATTAGCTTCATTCCCACCCAAAGAGTTGAGAAGAGTAGTGTTTCTTTCCACAGAACAGTGAACAGAAAATAGTGCAGGCAGCTACTTCACAGCTATAATCCTCTGTGCGCAACATTGTAATATTCTCTCATTTAAATGTGGCACCATGACAAATAGAGGATTATGGTTTAAAGGACTGGGCTGTTAGCAAACAGAACCTTGTTATCCATGAGAAAGCTGCTCTTACAATAAAAAATATTAAACAGGCCTAGCTCATAAATTATAATATTGTATGAAAATAACTATGTCATCACATTCATTTGCAAACATTCTGAAGTAAAAAAATAAATGCCATTCTAAGCCATAGACTCTTCTGGTCTGTCTACCTACAGTGCCTTGCAGTAAATTGACATTGTTTGTGATTTATTTGCGACATCTCCCCATACCTTGTAACCAATCAAATAAAATCCAACCTCTTAGGACAGTCTTCACAGTATTGCCATTGCTGCCATGTTTGAATACATTTCCAGATAGGTGATCCTAGGAATTTGGGGGGTTGGGTCTTGTTCCTGGAAATAGATATCTCAGCTACGGCTTCTGTTTTAGTTGTGACTATTTTGAATCCATCTTTGGTTAGGGCATTTTATTTCTAACATGATCAGATTTGTATTTTCCTATAGTTAGTGTCATGTTTATCTCTTCATTTAGAACTCACTTTAAACATTCCTTGTGTTTTTCTCTGCCCCTTTTAGAGCTTGGGAAAGTTCATTTGTTTTTATTTTATTTTTTTGTGGGTGGGGCAGGGACTACAGCTTCCTAAATCACCTAGGAGATTTGGGCAGCTGTTGTCCAAAAAAGGAATTTTCCAAGCTCTAGCATCCTCTATATGAGGGGTGGGAAACTTTTACCCTATGAGCAACATTCATGTGTTAAAACTACATGCCAGTGAGGATGGCCAGAGCCAAAAAGTAGGTGTGGCCACTTCTACATACACACCCCATCTAGCTATTCTTGTCCACACATATTACAAAGAAGCACATCCTATTCAACTGCCAATCATCCATTCCTTGCCATCCACAGCTGTTGATTATTTGTGATTTATGTCCCACCTTTCCTCCAATATGTTCAAGCAGGTGCATTTTGGATTTCCTCCTTCCCACAGTGTCCTCCCAGCAACTTTTCCCCATGGTAAATTACTATAGTAGCCTCTCAGCCTTACAAAGACTCCAGCCTCCCTTGGGGAAGAATCTTTCATTAGTTCTGGTTAAGACCCTGATGTGGGGTGCAAGGAGTTTTAACCCATTGCCCTCTGTTGTGGTCCTAATCTAGATCAGGTCCCTGGATCTGCAACTTGCATCACCACAAAAGAATCCATTGCAACGGGTAAACAAAAAAACCCTTCAGGTTCAATAGGACCCAGCCTAGATTAGGAATCTTTTGGGAGAGGAGTTCAACCCTTTGCCCACCACTGTGGTTCCAAGCCAGATCTGGGCCCCAAGGCTTGCAGTTTGCTATTTCTCTTTGCTAGCTGGAGAGGAAGAAAAGACCCTTCCTCAGCAACTACCAGCATCCTTTGAAATTATTGTCACATGTGAACATAATGAATGAACTGAAATTTCCAAACACTCTTCAGTGGCAGTTCCTGCATATGTCTGAGAATGACCAGTCTCTCTACATGGTGGTAGTCTTGGTTATTCAGGGCAAGAACACAGAACACAGCAAACACAGCTGGATTAAAGGAGACGGGCCATATTTTGTCCAGCTGTGTTAATTGTGAATATTAAACCTCTTCCTCTTCCTGTGCTTGCTAGCTAGGTAAGGAAGTTAGCCCATATGCATTGCTGTGCCCTCATACACAGCTCTATGCCTCCATCTCGGTAGAAACTCAGTTACCAAACTGATGCAAACATTTGGCACAACTTGGGAGATGGATGAAGGCCATCTGGTTACCGCTCAAGCTGGCCAAGTCATGCTAATCAGCAGGGAGAAATGCTTGGAGGACCTTATGGCATCTGTAATTGCTGTATCAAATGAGTGCACAGTCTTAGCTACTGTTTATGTGGTGTGAGCATGGCAGGTTCCTTAGACTGAGGTGTTCAAACTACCAGAAGATTATCTGAGGGCGTCCTCTTACAACCAGAGTCTGCTCACCAGTAACAACTTGTCTGCCAGAAGTGGTTCCATGTTAGCTGATGTCCAGTCTGGGATTCAATGGCTTCCATCCTGTTAGTGACACGTGTGCATGTAGATGTGGGAAAGGGGGAATATTCTATTTTCCTTGTGCTCCATTCCAAAATCTCTTTCCCCCCCCCTCCGGCAGTTGTCAAGCCCAAGGAGGAGTTACTACTGCTGTTTATCAGAGGAAGAGGAAGGTGAGTCAGACCATGGAGATACAGCTGCTCTGGGCTCCAGGAGGGGGGAGGAGGAAGGTGAACTCCATCCATGAGTACACCCTTGTTTCTTCACCCCTCCCCAACTGAGTCCAGCTTCTTCTTCATGGCCTGAATCAACTACCCTACTCTCTCCCCTCCTGGGGCTTGACTGCTGTCCAGAAGGGGCAAGGATGTGGAAATGTGTAGGCAGAGCCACACTTCAGTGTAGGATATCAGCCATCATGTGTTGGCTTCATGCTGCGCTCATGACACTTTACCAGCCATATGTGCAGTAGTGTGATAAAGGGCAAGACACAGTGCGGACAGTGCCCAACCAACAGCCATACAAGTACCGATGACCATGCTTCTGCAACCAGTCCCCCTCAGAACTGAGCATGCAGTTTTTTCTTCCTTAATCTCATATTTACAAGAATGTTGCTGTCCTTGAGCAAGCAGGGATCACCAGCATTGAGGCCATGATGTTGAGAACACAGCTGTGCTGAGCAGGGCACATTTCTAGGATGGAGAACCATCACCTCCCAAAAATAGTACTCTATGGTGAACTCGTCATGGGTCAGAGTAAGAGGGGCGCTCCAAAAAAGCGATACAAGGAATCCCTGAAACAGCATCTCAGGCTTGGCCAAATTGATCACCAACAATGGTCTGCCCTGGCCTCACATCGGGAGGCGTGGAGACGCACTATCCACAATGCTGCAGCCTTATTTGAGAACTCACCCCAAACTACTCTTGAAGAGAAATGCAATGCAGAAAGAATCACAACCCGGAAACATCACCCAAGGAGACCTTCTGCTGTGCTTTCTGCAACCGGACTTGCTTATCTCGGATTGGCCTTTTTAGTCATCAGCGCGCTTGCAGAAAGTGCAGGATGAGTTCTTCCTGAATCTTCGTTTGCAAAGAAAAGCCAGAGACAAGCGTTTTGATCCCTTCAGAGTGAAGGGGTGTCCGCTTCCCCTTTGACTCAACAGTTGTCTCTGCCTTTCTAGGCAATCATCTTCCCTCAAGATGGGGTGGGTACCATTTACCCTTCTAGCTGTTCTTGGACTACTTCTAGTCAGCATAGTAAGGAATGCTGGGAACTGCAGTCCAACAATATCTTGAGAGCTGCATAATTACCACCTCTTCAGTGAGAGAACAATTCTATTTGTGTGCGTGTGCGTGTGCGTATATATATATATATATATATATATATATATATATATACTGTATATTCATTCTAGATTCTTGGAAGTTTCTCTGGGCTGGTGCTTTTTAATATTTATTTATGTGCACTGTGGCACTAAAAAATGAAAACCACACTGTGTATCACATAGAATGTTTACAAGCAGGAGATTTTCCAACCTCCCATTGTGCAATAAAACCTACCCGGTGTGTATAACCCAGCCAAACTAAAGTACTTTCCAACTTCACTGAATTCAAATGAAGAATCACACACCTCCTCCAACAAATCAGGGTGACTTGAAGAAAGTGCTTAAGGGTCTGTCTATACGAGCCCAAAGAAACCGGAGTGCCCTGCGGTAATGGCATTTCACAGCAGCCGCAACCTGTCTTAATGGTGTTTTGGCCCCCAAAAGCTTTGCATGCCCACCGGTCAAAATGGTGGCCATGAGAGAGTTACTCGCATTTTCACCTACTGTACTCTGCTTCTGCCAAACTTTTTTAAAAACCTATTTCAACTGTGTGCTGGAGCAATATTTTGCCTTTCCAAAAAAGAGGGAACAACACCCCATTTTCTTGCCTTAGCGCTCCCATGGCGATGCCAGGAGCTTGCCCTGTTAGGAAGCCCTGCCCCCGTGCTCATCTAGCCAATCAGCTTTGTACTTCCCCTCCTATGGGAAAGCGATTCAAAATGAATTGCTTGTCCCAACAAGGAAGAATGCGCATTCCCTTTGCTGTTTTTTTTAAAAACTCCAGGATAAGCTACAAAAGGCTTTTCCTTCTGAGTTTTTTCCATTTTTGGCCCCCTCCTTCCAACAGGGCGAAACGATGAAGGATCCCATTAAGACAGGTAGGGTTCTCCTTGGATTCCATGAGGAGCATTTTCACCATTTAGACAGCACATAACTGTCGGGGGATTTTACTATGTGTTTATGTAGCCTATAAGTACGGTTAAGAGGGCATTAGTCCAAAGCAACAGAGCGAAAGATTAGAACTATCAGAGATCATTTCCATTTTAAATGTTTTGAATTCTAAAACCTCAAAATCTCTTTCTCTTTCTCTCTCTCTGGCTTTTCTTCGCAAACGAAGATTCAGGAAGGACTCATCCTGCGCTTTCTGCAAGTGCGTTGATGACTAAAAAGGCCAATCCGAGATAAATAAGTCCAGTTGCAGAAAGTACAGCAGAAGGTCTCCTTGGGTGATGTTTCCAGGTCGTAATTCTTTCTGCATTGCCATTTCTCTTCAAGAGTAGTTTGGGGTGAGTTCTCAAATAAGGCTGCAGCATTGTGAATAGTGCATCTCCATGCCTCCTGATGTGAGGCCAGGGCAGACCATTGTTGGTGATCAATTTGGCCAAGCCTGAGATGTTGTTTCAGGGAGTCCTTGTATCGCTTTTTTGGAGCACCCCCTTACGCTGACCCGTGGCGAGCTCACCATAGAGTACTATTTTTGGGAGGTGATGGTCCTCCATCATAGAAACGTACCCTGCCCAGCACAGCTGTGTTCTCAATATCATGTCCTCAATGCTGGTGATCCCTGCTTGCTCAAGGACAGCAACATTTGTCACATAGTCAGTCCAGTGTATATTTAGGATTGTGCATATACAGCGCTGATGAACGCATTTGATGAGTCGTAGGTGGTGGCAATAGGTGACCCATGTTTCAGATCCATAAAGGAGAATAGACAGTACTGTACGATGGCTCTATACACACTGATTTTTGTGTTTCGCCTTAGGTGTTTATTACTCCAGACTCTTTTGTGAAGTCTTCCAAATGCACTATATGCCTTTGCTAATCTAAAATACAAAATACAAAATGTTAAGGTTGAAATCCTCTATGCTTACCTGAGAATAAGTCTCATTGAACATGGGGTGGGGGAGGGGAGGGATCACTTCTGAATAGCCAAGGCGAGGATTTCCCTGCACAGGCCTTCCATTGTTGTTTTCTTCTTATTTAGTTATGGATATGTATTAATATTGTTGTTTTGTTTACAGCTACACTGTCAAGTTTGTATTGATGGTACAAGTGGGGGAAAATGACACAGAACAAATTTCCTGGTAAATGGATAGGGTGATTATATTCTAAGTAAGCAAATGTTATATAATACATTATCACTGAGGCCGGGAGACTTGTACTGCCTGCAGAGCCTGCAATTAGTACCACTGCTTGTGAACACCAGCCAGATTAATTTCATAATTGACACTTGGAGCACAGGATATTAGTGATTTGTATTTATGAGACTGGATTCTTAGTTTTAAAAGCTGGCATGGATAAATGCAACACATCTTCAGCAGTGGGCCAATGCTGATTGGAGGCTAGGGTAAATATAGCCTATTCCAGCTTTACTCAATCTGGTGTCTTTCAGACATGCTGGACTGCATACCCCATCATTCCCAGCTCATATGACTACTGGACTTGTTGGGGATTGCAGTCCAAGACTCCTGGAGAGCACCTGTTTCGGGATGGCTGGCCTCAGTGGTGGATGGTGGCTTTCATGCCTGTGGTGCAATGAATCTACTCTATGGTTTAGTCCAGATTCTATGGAAGCTCTCCAAAATGCTGAATCACATCCCACCCCAAATATGGAATCCACTGGCTGTCACCAGCTGGCCTGGCATTTCAAATCTTACCACCATCAGCTAACCCTGAAGGTCATTCCATGTAATACTGTTTAGTGGGCCTCATGTCTATGCATATATCTTTAATTACAATTTTCATAACTGTTGCCCCCAAAAAGTGTGTCAGCAAATTAAAACTGCACAAAGTAATGTTATCCATATTTGCTTGGAAATAAACCCCACTACTGTATATTCAGAGATGCTTTGCTTTCTCTCTACAAGTATGTCCAGCACAGCATAGTCTTAACTATGGTTACTTTTTATCTCAAAAGATTTTGCTTCTCCAGAGTAGAATGTCAAAACATTTTTATTTCTTGCTTTGACATCTCTGCTCACCTAAGGACCTAAACTGAACATTGAACAACTGTCTTTCACCTAATTCTGACACTCACAATTAACCATTTTATGACAGGGAAGCAGTGTCTATTGGGTCTTAACCCAGCTGTTTCATCCTTGTTCTCTGCCTTCCATGTGTTGGGCTAGCATGTCTACAGTGGGCACCCTCCTATGCACACAAATATTACTTCCTCCCTGATGAAGAATCTTCATTATTGATGGTTCTAAAGTAGGAGGGTATAAAAATACAGATGCCATATCTCAGGGCACTAGCTTAAGTTTCAGACAACCTCTGAGTTTTTCTGGCTCTGGATTGAAGAAAGGTATCTAAAGCAGCAGAGGGGAAAGTGTACCTAGCCACACATCTCCATCCATGCCCAGCCACCATAAGGACTGTCTGACTTGGCACAAGGGTGTTAGTATCTGTGTTTTGCTTATGCAACTTCAGCATATCAGAAAGCCAGAATGAGGGACAGCAAAGCAGGAAGATTTGAAGCAAAGCAGGAAGTGAAGGGAAACTTGTGACTCACAGGCCCTTTTGTTATATAAGCCCTGCCAGAAGATATTAAGAGTGGAAAGGGGGGGGGGACTCCTGGTAGGAGCTGGTAGTGACCTTTCCACAACTCCAAGCAGCAGCATAAGACATGGAGAAACTTCTACATGTTATATGTGCTATAGATATTTGTGTTAAAAGGGGTACAATAGTCTAGCTGGAATGGCAGCACCCTTGCTGCTACTGAGCAGACATTTCTGCCATTTGGGTTCCCTTCTGGCTCTGAGATTCTGGTAAGCCAGGCTTTACCATACTTTCCAGCATTTCACAGGTGGAAACAAGACACATACTGGATCAAACAGGTGCAACCAAGCAACAAGATAGCAAAGTTTATTCATGAGAAAGCATGCAAAAAAGCCTACTATTTCAAGCAAAGAAATCCTGGAATTTATATACTGAGTTTAGAAAGGGCAAGACTCTACCCTTTCCTCTCCCTCCTGCTGAGTTATCTGAGTACAAATTACTTCTACACTTTGAACTCAGTTTGCAGCAGTTTTTAAGTAGGCTGAGGATGGTGAGGGAAAATGGAAGGAAGAGAGAGAAGCCAAGTCATTTTAAAAGCAGCTGAGAAAGTGGGACTTAAGAGAATTATCTGAGGCTGTTCCTGCCAAACCAGGACAGATAGCAGGTAAGATTTACTCAAATTCTAGGCTTATTCACCCCAATTAGGACTTTATGAGACATAAAGAAGATGTCATCATAATGACACCACATAAATGCAAAAGGACGCACATATCAGATGATCTCACCCTTTCGCGTTTATGCCCTGCCAATAAGCCAATCTATTTTATTGATGGGGCAAGCCATCAATAGATCAGCTGCGCCGTTTTTATTTGCTTGCTTGCTTGCTTGCTTGCTTGCTTGCTTGCTTTTTGGCAGCATTGCTGGCGTATGAAACCTAGCTTTCCCCCCCACACACACACGTACTTACTCCATAAATGACCGAACTGGCCAGAACACTTCCAGGTGAGATCATGATATCCAAGTAGGTGACACACTTTTTATGACCCTCCCCAGTGTACTTGTAAGTTTTAAAGTGTGTATATGTGCTTTCTGTCACTTTATATATGTTATTTTTTGTTTTATTTTTTAATTTCCCATGCGATGAAGTCTCACGAGAATCCACGAGATTTCAAATGAGGAAGTGAACGGGGTTCCGTTCACTTCCTCTTCATTGCCAGGGATGCCTTTGCCAGGAGACAAAGGTAAGTCTGGTGGGTAGCATTCTTTTGTGGGCATAAAAATGGCTTTAATTATGCCACCAAAAGAATGTTTTTAGAGGCTTGTTGGATAATGTCCTTAGTTTCCACAATCAGCAGACACAGCAGTCATTCCAGTCAGCCTACCAATCCTTACTGGCCCATCTCTGACATCATAGAGGCCTCCCCCCTCCCATCTCTGATCTCAGGTTTTGACCCTGAAATCTTTGCAAATGGGATGGTCCGGATCTATGAACTTAGTGCCCCCCTACCTGCACTGCAGAGAGTGGAGAAGTGATGGCGAGGGTAGTGCCAGCATGTGCAATCACACTCTCTTTGTTCACATGGATTGTTAATTACATTATGTTAACTAATCTGAATCAGACTCCAAATCAGAATGGGATTTGTAGACCAAACAAAGGCAAAATTTTAAAATACTGATTTTAAAAAAGCTTTCAAAAATAGCAAGATTTAAACTTTTCAGCTTGGCCAGTTTATATCTGAATTTATTCACTATGGTTACAAAATTCAACATTTAATTTCTGAATTTTGTTGCACTACATTGCTGGGGGGGGATGGGATGAGGGAAAGTAATACAAATTTGGGAGCCAGCGTGGTGTGGTGGTTTGAGTGTTTGACTACGATTCTGAAGACCAGGGTTCAAATCCCCACTTGGACATGAAAACCCACTGGGTGACCTTGAACAGGTCACACTCTCTCAGCCTCAAACAAATCCTTACTAGGTCTTCATAAGTTGGAAACTACTTAAAGGCACATAGCAACAACCAAAAAACAAACACAATTTTAAATATGAATGAAAGAAAGTGATGTTTTTTAAGAATAGAGAAAAAAGAATATTGTGAGCAAGATGGAACTGTGAGCGTTTATCCTTGCATGAATGCATTTTGTGCTTTGTTGTGAAGATAAGTGATTGTGGACAGCTGGTTAAAGAAGGGCTGTTAATTCCAAATAACCTGTTTTGTTAATTGCTTTCATCCCTGGTCAGTTGGTTTCTGCACTCTAAACCCTAAAGAGAGCTCAGAATGAATGTGTTTGGGGAGTGAGAGGTAATTAATGCAGGCAGGCAGCCATGGCTGCAAGACAAGAGGTTAGGAAGAGAAGAAAGGTCTGAGCTGTTGCCTGCACTCCCCGGAATTGGTCTTGCTGATTTTGCCTTTCCTCTGTTCATGCCCTTCTGCTATAGAGTTGCAGGTTTCAGCAAAAGCCGAAGGAGAGGTGCCCACCAGCCCTCGGGCACGCAATGTTGATCAGTAGATAAAGCTTTCTCGGCAGTGGCAGCAACAGCAGCATTCAAGTGAGCAACCCTCCCACACAAAGCCCAACAGCTATTCTGAATTTACTCAATGCCTTCCCACCTGCCACTACCACCACCACCAGGTCCCTGAAGGTTCTTCTTGTTGTTGTTGGTTGTGGCAGCTGCCTTTCCCAGGGCATTTGCTTTTGTGGTGTATTTCCCCTCCCCCTCCAAACATCAAGAGACAAAAACCTGGGCTTCTTCCAAAAGATTTCCCTAATGGCAGGTATGCTGAGCTGAGCATTGCATTGCTTTACAGACAGGAGAAGGAGGGGTGGAGGGTGATCACAATAACACAACACTGTCCCAGTTCTTACCTTAAAGGCAAACAATGATGCATTTCCACTTTCTCAGGTGTTTCCTTTAACTCCCCCCTCCCCATTTTGCTTTCCACATGCAGTGGCAAAACGTAGCCTCTGAGCACCTCCAGGATGAATGGCAGGATGGGGGGAAGAATTGGAACCTAGTCATTTGTTTTACAAGCTGCCATGGTTTGATTTATTCCAAATTCAAAACGGGGAGGGGGATGGGAACAAATAGCCAATCTATAAGGTTATTGAAACAGGAGCCTAATGCTGAAGAAAACAAAAGTTAAAAAAAAAAAATTGCCTAACTGATAATGCTTTGGAAGTTTGAGGTCAAGTGTCAGAGTAATGACTGTTTATTATTTTGGAATGATAAACTTACCTCAGCTTTCATTCTTTGTCACCCTGAAAAACATGCAGGGCCCTCTTTCCATCTATGCTTGCATGAGAATACAAACTGGAAAGGATTATGACTGTTTAAAGGAAAGATCTTTCCTTTATTTCCTCTTAAGGAAAGGCTGAGGAGCTTAATGGTAACAAGGGCTTGTCTACATGAGCCTAATAAAACATTTTGGTGCCGTCCTGGGGGTGATCTGTCCAGACAACATTGAGCCAAAACCCTGAATCTGGACCAAACTGTCCTTGTGACATTTGGTCAGTTCAGTCCCCAAAACTATTTAACAAACCTACGCACTTAAAACACTTTTTAAAAACTCCTGATTTACTCCAGTTCTTACAGGAAAATCTGGAGCTCTTCACACTGAGAATGGGCAGCTATCCTCACATGCCTCCTGCTGTATTGTCTGGTGACACCACTGCTGGCACATATCTCATCCTCTGAGGTCACAACAAAGCTCCCAGCATGTGAGCAACACTAGGCACCTTGTTTCTGGCCTCAGGGAACATGACATGCACCAGCACCAGCAGCGCAGGGCAGCACAGCAGAACGCATGTGAGGACAGCTGCCCATTCTCAGCGTGAAGTGCTCCAGCAATGGGGGGTGGGTGGGAATCTGGGGCAGCTCCAGGGTCAGAATACTCTGGGCTGCCCCCAGGGTGTCTCAGCCAGTGTAGATGAGCCCCAGGTTTCTAGCAAGATAAAGGTGTTTTACTAGCCTTTTTTTTTTTTAATTTGTTCCAAATACCAATATATATTTGGAATAACTGGTTCCAAGGCTGGGCAATTAGCTGAGGTCCGAAGGGCTCACATGACCCTCACCACCCACCACTTTTTTTAAAAAAAAATAAATCCCTCCAAAATGGGGTGAGGGTTGAAGAACCCTTGGAGTCTTCTGGTAATTCATCCTTACTTACAATAGGCATCATTCCTCATTCCACAGAGATTCCATGGTACTTTCATATTAAAAATCAGTATCCAATAGATTTGTTGTTGTTGTTTTTTAATTTGCATGATTCACTATTCTAATGCTTGGCCAGGCTAACACAGTCTCAGTTAGCAATGTACCAAGAGGAGAGGGCATATATTTATTTATTGTTGGGTTACACCTGGTCCAAACTTCCTGACATGTCTACAGGCCAGAAACAATTTGCATTTGGGAGCCACATTGACAGAGGTGTGAAGGCATCAGAAAAAATGTATACATTTGCATGGTGCTCATAGAAAAATGTGCACATTTGAAATGTGCAAAAAGATGGTTTAAAATGCTTTAGTGAAGAGGGCAATTGCACTGGGGGTGAATTTTTGCCCCCATGCACCCCTAGTGACCAACACTGGCACATTTTTCAAGAAGTGATGTCACATCACTTCCAGATTTGGTTCTGGTATCTGTTCAGCCACAGAGGAGTGAGTAGCATGGTTACTGATTTATTTTAGGTATATCCTACCTTTCTCATGGAGTGGGATCCAGAGTGGTTTGCAATAATTTGAAACAAAGCCCACTTAAAATCCCATTTTACAGACGTTAAAAACCAATTAAGCAAACAATTCTATTAAAGAGCACATTGCTAAAAAAACTTAAGGTATGTTTAAAACATAATTAAAACCTGAACACAACACATTGAAAACACCCTCCTGCCACACAATTTAAGAGCCAAAAGCCTGCCTAAATAAAAAGGTCTTTGACTGCCTTCAGAAAGAGAGCAGAGAGGGGCATCAAATATGTCTGCATGTAACTAAAAATATTTTTTAAAAATAAAAATTAAAAAAATATAAAATAACATCCTCTGGAGTGGTGCTGCCCTAATCCTCAGCATTTCAGGAAGCATAGAGAGAGGATGTATCCATTATTTCTGCTGTGTTCCTGAAAAGCAATTCACTTCAATAAAATATTGGCACCATTGGCATTGATGAGAGCTTTCCTCCCAATGAAAATAGCAGCTTCAGAGAATGGTCGATCCGGTGTGAACACTTCTGGGTGTGATCAGGACATCCAGGTAAGTTTCACTCTTTTTATAACCCTCCCTGGGTTACTTGGGACTTTTAAAGTGTGTGCATGTGCTTTGTGTAACTTTTTATGTGTTAGTTTTGTTTTTATTTTTGAATTTCCCACACAATGAAGTCTCACAGGATTTCAAACGAGGAAGTGAACACGGCTCCATTCATTTCTTCTTTATTGCTGGGTCTGCCTTTGCTGGGAAAGGAAGATAAGTGTGGTGAGGAGTGCTCTTTTGCCAGCATAAAAATGTGCTTTTTTTCCTCGCTGGCAAAATAATGTTTTAAAGGAATCGTCTAATAATCTCCTAAGTCTTCTCTCTCTCAGTCTGTTTCTCTCTCACACAGAGAGAGCTGCTTGCATTTTTAGAAAGCATACTATCGTAGTTAAAAGAAGAAGATGCACACCAAATTTGGCCTACTACAACCATATCATATAATCTGGAAATTCAAGATCAAAATAGATATAAAATTGAAAGTCTCTTTCCACACAGATGTATTTCACTGCGAACTTGATCAGCTATGTGGATTGGTAATTAATGGGATCAAGCAAGCACAGAAAGGAAATTTAGTCTTCTCTTTCTTTCTGTGACTAAGAGTAAAACCCAATGTTGCAAAATTTCAACAGTAATTGCAAAGAAAAGACATATGTAATATGTGTCCCTTCTTGACTTGTACTATAGGAGATGTAATTACTTTGCATTGGAGAGGAGAAACCAGGCACTTGCTTAGAGTTTCTCAGCACTGTTACTGCTTTATACATTCTAGACTTTATACTGATAATCCATTCTAGGCCTGAATTTTCAAGTTCTAGGCCTGTCCTAGTGAGCCCCAGTCATAAACTGAGAGGGGGTGGAAAGGTACCTGTTAGAGAAATTAAATTAATGAACATATACAAACAAGAAGGAGCTGTTTGGATTTCCCTCACAGGCAACTCTCAGAATGAACAGCACTAAAAACTAGGTGAAGTTTTTCTTTGTTTTTGAGTCATGCAAGGGTGCACCTTTTTTACAAGGTTTTTGCCTGGTGAAATTGGGGTATTTTGTTGCAGAGCAGCAGACAGATGTGTGACTTAACAAAGCGATTGCAGAAAGCTTTGAGAGAGTTAGGAAGTAAGGTTGAAGGCACCTGATATCCGGGATCAAATAGCACCTGAATATCTGAAAGATCTCTCAAGCATTTCACATGAGCTGGGGTCCAGCAAGCTTAAAATTTTGCAAACTAACGGAAAGGGGAAAGGGCAGGGGGTCCTTGTACAGCTATCACTTACCTAAACAGCTTCTTCCTCTCAATTAATCATTGACTACATAGGCTGCTTTTCCCAATCACTTCAATATTTGTGCTCTCCATTTTAATTACTTTATTAAAATATACAACCACATGCCTTTGAACACATTCCTTTTCTAAAAGCTGCCAACTGTGTCCAAATCTGGTTGGAGGGTGGGAACTCCACCAAAGAAGCCGCAGGAATCAGAGCAGGGTGGGGATCAATTATACTTGCTTAAACTCAAGTAAGTGTTAGTGTTATGGAGAGACTAAATGACTGAGATGTGGACCCAAAGTCTCTGCTTCAAAACCTCCATTTGCTAGTAAAAGCCACACTAACCTCAATCATCTGGTATTATATTAATAATGATCTGCCCATGTAGTGTAGTTGTTACCATCTGCATTTTTTTACAGCTGCCTTTAACATTTTGACTAGTTTGTCCCCAGCAGAGTGATCCATGGTTCAGTTAGGGATGGCTCTTAGGACTCGAGTCCATGGTCCCACAGCCTACTGGGGTACAGGCACCCAAATGACCACCTGACCTTTAGCTGCAATTTTCTGGTGTTTGGGGAGGTTGAGTGAACATGCAAAGCTCTTAAAACGACATATTAAACTGAAAGGGAATTTTGTTGTTGTTGTTGTTAATTGCATTAATTACATGTGTTGTATAAAAAAAGAACAGTACGTCCTTCTGTCTTGAACCTAGAGGCAACCAGATGGTGTGGAGTGACTCCAAATTCTAATGTTTCAAATGTAAACAGTTTTGCTGGCTGCCTGTTCCACATGCACTTTTTTAAAAATTGGGCTGTGTGGGAACACAGGAACCTGCATTGTACTCCCAGATCAAACTATTTGTCTATCTATCCCACTATTATTCACTCAGAGCCTGGCAAAGTTACTTTTTTGGACTACCCAGATTCCCTGAGACAGCATGAATGTTGGACAGCACAGCTGAGGGATTTTGTAAGTTGTAACACCACACAGCAAATTGCCAATGACAATGGCTTTTGCAAGGTCTTTCACATCACCTAGTATTATTTTTAAAAATATATAGATATGCCAGTTATTGAACATGGGAACTTCTTATGCAAAGACTGTATGCTCTGCCAATGAGCTACAGTCTCTCCTACCATGTCTCTGCCTGCCCTCTTCAGCCTCTATAATACATGACAATATGCATGGATTTTAAATCTAGGTGACGCAGATAAAATTATCTTCCCCTCCTCCCCACATAGCTAAAATAAGTGAACAGAAGTGGATTTGTTCTCTGTTCTCTGCCATGGAATTTAAATATGGTCCATCTTTCCAGTCACATGAGAGAATTGCCTGAAGGTGGTTTGTAGCTTAACTAAAGGTCACTGTTAAGAAAGGCATCCTGGGGAGTGAAGAAAGAGAGCAATGTGTGGTTCAAAAATGTGTGAGGCAGTGGCCACTGAAATACAGCATCTTGATTAATTCAAATCAGGAAGAGAAGCTAACGTGGTGTCAGTCGTTCAGCTTTTTTTATTTTTTATTTTTAAAAAAACCAGCTGGAAAAAGATTTTATGAGTGATGAAGGTGATCTCGAGTGCTGGCTTTCTGCACCTGACCTAGTTATCCATCTAGTGCTTCTCACTGCAGAAAATGCCCTGCTGAAAAACCTCCATCCTGCTGCTGGCCTGCTAACAAGAGCAATTCTCATGTAGCACCACATCTAACCCAACAGTGTAATTGGTCTGGCTCTGCAGCCCATCCCCGTTCCTGCTGTAGGCCCTTTACTGCAGAGAGAAATCCCAGACCTCCTAAGGGTTTGGGGAGGGGGGATGGAGGGGAAGAAGGGCACGTCAGAAACCCATGCTATGTTATCAACAGCTACATGGTTAGCTAACTGCTGTGACTAAATGGATATTGGGAGGCACTGCAGGCAAGGGATGAGGAGTGATGCTCTCCCAGAGCACAAGGCTGATCTGCAGAATTGGCCGCAACAATGCAACTTCACAGACAGTGCGGCAGAAGGCATTGGCTCTCTTGTTTGGGCATTTTGTTACCTGGAGCAATATGTGCAGAGAAGGGAGATAATGAAGTACTTGACTAATTCAGTGTGATCCAGCTGGCTAAGCCAGGGGGCCTTCAGAGAAGGGAAAAGCTAAAAAAGAACTCACTGCTTGCCTTTTTCCCTTGGTACCTGGGAAGCCAAAACAAAGAAATGTGGAGATCAAAAACCGCTGCGATATAAATTTTAAAAAAGAACCAGGGGTGAAGAGAATCAGAGAAAGGCATGGTGTAGTGAGGAGAGGGCAGCTCTCCCTGCTACTAACATGTTATATTAATCTTCCTATTTCCTCAATTCTTACTTCGAGATATTTGATAGACAAATATCTCTTCAGAATTCTCTCCTGATTTGCACTCATTGATTTTATACTGAGGAAGGCAAATGTAAGGAATCTCTCCATTGACTGACTGCCTGCCTGCCGAGGGTGTTTGTGTGTGTGTAACCTGAAGAAGAAATTAATTTGCTTCATGAAATTTTGATTCGTTCAACAGTAGCCCTTAATGTAGTTTTGAAAGAAGAGGGATTAGGAAACCCTGTGAATTTTTGCAACTAGGTATTAAAGTGTTAATTTGGAATTGCCTCATTCTACAACCAGTGAACATCAAAAGTGAAACTCATCAGTACATTCACAGTATACAGTACTTCCCTTATTGATACATTTATTGACATTTGTTCTATTTCCAGGTTCACTTTAAATGTGCATAGCAAGTGGCAAAGAAAGAAAGAAAAGTTGCTGAATGATAAGGGGAAAAAGTTGTGAGGTGTGCATGTGAAAAGGAGGCACATAACACCAGAGCAGTTACTCTAAGCTTGGGTTGACCCTGTCTTTTAAGGGAGGGACAATGTAGACAATGGAAGAAAAGGGCAAATAATATATAATACTCAACTGTTACTTATATAAGAGTCAACTTTTTTGTCTTGGCTGAGGATGATGTGAATATTTTAAGAGGATTACCAGTGCAAACCTACATATGACACTCAAAAGTAAGATTCATTCCATTGGATTAGACTCATCCCACAGAGGTATGGATAGAATAGCACCCTAACACCTTAGTTAAGTTGCTTTGGAAGTCCGAGAAGGTTATCTCTATTCATTGACAATGACTGGTCTCCCCCTCCCCCTTCATACACTACTCTGTTTTTTTAAAATATGCCTCATTCATATTCTAGCCGCTAACTCTAATGGCATGTCTAATTGTCCCAAGCTCCATTGCAGGTGGATGTTTGACCTTTTAAATCCATAATTTAACCATTTTGTAGCCAATATGGCCTCCCCAGTACAGTACCCTTTGCTACCATATGCCATAAACTTTATGGCATGGGAAAGCATTCCTCAATGAAGCCGTCTGCCTTTATGGTGGTTCAATACAGGTGGACTCACCACAGCATTTCCAAATTAACTAGGGGCTCATTTAGACAAAAGGATATAATGCTGATTCCTGCACGTCATTGTAAATTTGCAGCAGCATTCTTTTGTTTCCATGGTCTTTTGGCAAAAACAATAGTATGGGAAGCAACCATCCATTATGCCAATCTCCTATCAATCCTAAAGGTGCCCCCCATAACAAAAACTAACTAAAATTAACAAACAATATAAAAGTTGGCTTTAAAACATACTATCATACAACATAGTAACATAGACCATTATATAAAATATAATGCTTTATACTGTCGAGCAGCACCAACAAATTACTTTTCAAATGTCATAAAAAGTGACACAAACAAATTGCATTTAAAAAGTAACTTTCCAAGATCTGTTTCAGGCAATGATGGGTGCATCTACACTGTAGAAATAATGCAGTTTGACACCGATTTAAGTGCTGTAGCACCATTCTATGGAATCCTGGAATTTGTAGTTTTACAAGATCTTTAGTCTTCTCTATCAAAGGGCGCTGGTGCCTCATAAAACTAAAAATTTCAGGATTCCATAGGATGCAGTCATGGCAGTTAAAGTTGTGTCAAACTGCAATTTTTTTTCTACAGTGTAGACCTACCCAATAACCTAATATGATGAAAGGTGGGTTATTCTAGGAGATAGTGGATGCAAATAGAAAAGACAATCACAGACTGCTAGCAAAATATTTTAAAGTTCCAGATGTGTGTGTGGGGGAGAGAGAGAGAGAAGTTTGTCATATATTGAACTTTAGAATATGATGGAAGTTTCAGCAGACCCATGGCAAAAAGCACAAGTGTAAAAATGGAAATAGAGAAGAAAATTGACAATTACATATGTGCCACAGTTAATGAGGTTGTGTTCCTAGGAATTGCTTCTTTAACAGAAAATTTGATACCTCGAACGCTTTCATCAGCGCTATCTACGCACAATCCTAAATATACACTGGACTGACTATGTGACAAATGTTGCTGTCCTTGAGCAAGCAGGGATCACCAGCATTGAGGCCATGATATTGAGAACACAACTGCGCTGGGCAGGGCACGTTTCTAGGATGGAGGACCATCGCCTCCCAAAAATACTACTCTACGGTGAACTCGCCACGGGTCAGCGTAAGAGAGGCGCTCCAAAAAAGCGATACAAAGACTCCCTGAAACAACATCTCAGGCTCGGCCAAATTGATCACCATCAATGGTCCGCCCTGGCCTCACATCGGGAGGCATGGAGACACACCATCCACAATGCTGCAGCCTTATTTGAGAACTCACGACGAACAAGTCTTGAAGAGAAACGACAACGCAGAAAGAATCACAACCCAAAAACATCACCCAAGGAGACCTTCTGCTGTGCTTTTTGCAACCGGACTTGTTTATCTCGGATTGGCCTTTTTAGTCATCAGCGCGCTTGCAGAAAGCGTGGGATGAGTCCTTCCTGAATCTTCGTTTGCGAAGAAAAGCCAGAGAGAGAGAGAGTGATACTAGAGGCAGAAATAACATAGAAAGAATAGGGATTGGTTCCTACACCATAAAAAAAAAAGAAGTGCCATTCAATATGTTTCTGCAAACTTTTTATTCAAAAGTAACAATATGCACAATAAAGCAGACAGGTTAGGTAAGCCTTGTGAGTAAACAAAAACATTTTGAACCTTCTAAAGACTTGAAAGCTTCTTCTAAAATGTATCCAGAGGTGTTAATTTGTTTGTTTTTGTTTCACCAGTCTTCATTTTTCTTATGATTTCCTATCCTTTTTTAACATGCTGCGGGGAGCTGTTGGGGCTTGTTTACTCTCCCCCTTTTCTCTCTGTTTTGCTATTCACACATGTTAAGTAAGGGATTCCAGAGGCATACATTATATACTTTGCCTGTTGTAGGCAGGTACACACAATTATATTAGGACTGGCTAGAATAGAACCCCACTGTTTGCCATCTCAAGCTTTATTGTATAGTTTACGGCAGACCCACTTCTGCAACCAAAAATCTGTCCTTCTCCAGCCCTTCCAACTAGACAAAAAGACAAGGGGGGAAAGGGAGTTTGAGGAAGCTTTAAAAGACTTGGTTAAAAAGGAGCTCTTTTGTCAGAGATTTAGGCTGACATACACCAGCCGAGATAACCTGGTGGCCCAGAGTATTTTGGCCCCCGAGCTGCTCCAGATTCCCTCTGTTACCAGAGCAGTCCACTCTGAGAATGGGCAGCTGTCCTCACATGCGTCCTGCTGTATCACCCAGTGCCGCTGCTGCTGGTGGTGCACACTGAGTTCCTTGAGGCCAGTGTTGATCTGAGCTGGAGACCTCATTGTAACTTCAGAGGACATGACGTATACCAGCAGTGGTGGCAGCAGTGGCCGATACAGCATGACGCATGTGAGGACAACTGCCCGATCTTGGTATGGAGTGCTCCAGATATTCCTGTAAGAGCTAGAGTAAATTGGGAGTTTTTAAAAAGCATTTTAAGGGGGTGGGGTTAAACCATTTTGGGGACTGAACTGCCCGAATGTCATGAGGACAGTTTGGTCCAGATTCGGGGTTTTGGCCCAGCATTATTTGCACAGAATGCTGCCAGGATGGCCCCAAAGCATTTATTAGGCTCATCTAGACAAGCCCTTTGTTAACTGGGGTGTGCCTATACCAGACATGCTGAGTACAACAGAAGAAGCAGGAGGGAGAGGAGAGAAAATTGAAGAATATAAACACAAGGACTACAATAGGGGTGGAGAAAGTGTGACCTGCAGATCACGTGAAACCTCCAGCCCTTCCTGGTGCCCTGCCCAAGTTTCCCTTGCACCCAAGCCTCCAGGCTCCTCCATTTAAATATTTTCATGAAAAAGCAGGAAATGCCTCCAAATGCCATAAAAATGGAGCAGTGTCCCATTCTGCACTACCCCCTAGAACTGCGGTTAGGAAAAGCTGAAAATCAGCCAAAAGTACAGGAATTGAATGTTGGAAGTAGATCTCTTGGCACTTTCACGTCACTTTAACATGCTAAAGGACTTCAGGGGCAAACATTGGTTTCCACACAAGCTGCAGTTGCTCACCTTGGGACTAAAAACTGATATGGCATACATCTGAAGGCTGACACAGATCCTTAAAAGGAGAAAAGACAAAGGTGCTTTTTGGACTCCCAGATTCCTCCAGCCAGTGAGGCCATTGGATTCTAAGAACTGTCATTTTTGTTCTGTTTTGTTTGTTTTAAGCAATTTCCCCAGGCTCTGGGCTGAAGAAGAAAAAGAGGGACACCTAGTATCTTAGCACCCATTTCAAAGAGAGTACCTGAGACAAATGTCACCTGAGTCTAATGAACAGGGTTGCCCCTGGCACCACTGCACTAAAATGTACAAATAGGAACTTCAAACAGAGCAAAATGAACAAAGAAAAACTCTTCATACTGTGGAAAGGCTGTCATAAAACCCACTGCAGCAAATGAGAAAGCCTCCCATTGACTTCTGTGGGCTTTGAATCAGACATAAAGTGGCTGAGGGAGGGATTTCCTGACAACGGAGGTCCATGACTGTAGCATTTAGATAAAAATATTAGCCACAGAATTCTGCTAAATTAATCCAGCTCCTTTTGATTATTGATGTCCTACTGTTTCCTGCCTGAAACAATATACACGAAGCATCAGTCATTTTATAAATTATTCATTCACAGTTATTTTGGCAGCACTGTCTTTCCATTTATCAACTGATAAATGTATGGGAGATAAGGAGGGTAATTTTGTAGCCTCTTGGCATTTACCTTTGACATGATTTCCATATTAAATAAGGTAAAGAACTAATGATTATCCCTCACAAAACAGTCCAGAGTCAGCATCACAGAACAGGGCTATAAATACCTCTGCCTTCATGAACCAACAACATAAGCTGTATTCACATCCCAAAATGCAAGTCTCTTTGAAAAAGAACTTGCCGAGGGCCATGACCTACATATGAAGGGGAGGAGAATGTAGTAAGGACTACCTTACTTGGATATATGCTACCTCAGCATTGTATCCCTCCTTTCCTACTTTTACTAGTCAGATAAATCCTCTTCAGTGGCAAAGGACAGCCCAAAACATCTTGCTGTGTGTGGGGAAAGGCAAAACTATGCCATCCCCTCTCCGTATACAGAATCCATTCATACTTGACAGGATCCTTCACTATAACGTAGGTAGTTACGTTATTCTGACTAATGATAGATGGTAATTGTAGCTCCAAGCCATATGTGCCTTGATCCTTCCACCCACTCCCACTCAAGATAGACAGGCTGTGGTTTAGTGGACTTGGGCCTGTGTTCAGGACCCTTTCACACTACACAGTTCTAGCACTATGATTCCACTTTGCCTGCCATAATTCCATCCTATGGATTCTGGGGTTGGTAGTTCGCACCAGAGGAGCTCTCTGGCTGAGAGTGCTAAATGCCCCTAAAGAGCAAAACCCAAGATTCCATAGGATGTTGTCATGGTAGTTAAAATGGAATCATAGCACTAGAAGTGTGTAGTATGAAAAGACCTCAAATCTCTGCTGAGAAACTCATCGGAATGCCTTGTTGGTCAATCACTATTTTTCAGCCTAGCCTACCTATCTCACAAGGTTGCTATAAAATTAAAACAGGATAATCCCATACCTGTCTAATTTTTTATCTAATTTCATGGCCAAAAGATAGTATTGTAGAATAATAAATATTAATTTGATTCTAATTAATCTTTTATTTGAATCAATCTTTCATTTGAATACAATATATACGAGAAGAAGAAAGTGGTCTAACCACATCCATATAAATGAAGGGAAGAGTCAATAAAGTAGTCTCTATTTCAAGCCATAATACATTTATATGGTATTATAAGTCCCTTTCTGGTTCTTGTTACAACAGACAAACAAGGAGACTAAAGAAAGGAAAGTAAAATTTTGTCTAGAATGTACTGGCAAGTTTCAGTTGGTACAGCCCCAATTTATAACATTTCAAATCTACATTTCTTCATAAATAAATAAATAAATAAATAAATAAATGGCAATCTTATGTACAATACACAGCTCTCCCAGTGCACCTGTGAAATTGAGTGAGGAGGAAGAATGAGGAGAATGAGCTGAGATAGCAAGGTTGTTTGGCATTTGAGAGTGGAGTTTTGAGCAGTAAGAAACTGGACTGACTGGACTGGATTATTTTAATTTGAAGTCGAAGGCTTTCACGGCTGGCATCCATAGATTTTCCTTGGGTTTTATCCAGGCTGTGAGGCCATGTTCTGGAATAGTTTCTTTCTGACGTTTCATCTGCATCTGTGGCTGGCATCCTCAGAGAATGGTTGTGTAGAGGTGTGTGTGGAGTTTATATGCTGTGAACCCCTGTTGGAGAGAATATGTAAATTTGTGTAATTGAATGGTTAGTTTCTGGGAATAGAAATGCAAGGCTCATTAGTGTCTGTTTGGCTAATGGTTGGTTGATGGGACATTCTCTGCTGGGAATCCCCCTGTCCCTGGGTGGAATTCTGTTGTAAGTGTTGAGAGTTTATTCTATTGTATTTCAAAACTGGGAGCCAGATTTTGTTTACTTTTAAGGTTTCTTCTTTCCGGCTGAAGTTGTCCAGGTGCTTGTGGATTTCAATAGCTTCTCTGTGCATTCTGACATGATAGTTGTTGGTCTGGTCTAGAATTTCTGTGTTTTCAAATAGCATTTTGTGTCCAGGTTGGTTTATAACATGTTCTGCTACTGCTGATTTTTCTGGCTGGCCTAGACTGCAGTGTCTCTCGTGTTCCTTGATTCATGTTTGCACACTGCGTTTAGTGGTCCCTATGTAAACTTGTCCACGGCTGCATGGTATGCGGTAAACTCCTTTAGCTGTGAGAGGGTCTCTTTTGTCCGTCGCTGAGTGTAGCATTTCTTGGATTTTTGGGGTTGGTCTATAGATCGTTTGGAGGTTGCGTTTCCTCATCAGTTCCCCTATTCTGTCTGTGACTCCTTTGATGTATGGTAAAAATACCTTCCCTTTGGGTGGCTGTTTTTCTTCTTTATTCCTGTGGGTTTTTTTCTGGGTCTGGCTGCTCTTGTGATGTCTGATCTGGAGTAACCATTAGCCTGTAGGGCCCAGTTTAGGTGCCTCAGTTCGTCTTCCAGGTAGTGGGGTTTGCAGATCCTTTTTGCACAGTCTACCAATGTTTTTATTGTGCTTCTTTTTTTGTCCTCAGTGATGATTGGAGTTCTTGTGTAGGTATCTGTCCGTGTGTGTGTATTTTCTGTATACCTTGTGGCCTAACCGTTGGTTTGGTTTGTGGATGACTAGGACATCCAAGAATGGCAGTGTTCCTTCCTTCTCTTTATCCATCGTGAATTGGATATTTGGGTGGATGCTGTTCAGGTGGTTCAGGAATGAGACCAAATCTTCTTCTCCGTGGTTCCAAATGGTGAAAGTATCATCCACATATCAGAACCATGTTGTGGGCTTTTTTGGTGCTGTTTCCAGGGCTTGCTTTTCATAATGTTCCATGTAAAACTTTGCTATCACTGGGCTCAGGGGGCTGCCCATGGCTACCCCATCTATCTGTTCATAGAATGTGTTATCCCACTGGAAGTAGCTTGTGGTGAGGCAGTGTTTGAACAAGGCTGTGATGTCCTCAGGAAATATTTGTTGTATGAGTGTCATGGTATCCATTATGGGGACTTTGGTGAACAAGGAGACAATGTCAAAACTGATCAGTCTGTCTCCAGGTTTCAGTTCAATGTTGTTGATTTTTTCTATGAAGTGAGTTGAGTCTTTGATGTAGTGAGGGGTTTGTCCTAGGTGGGCTTGTAATTGTGTGGCCAGAAACTTGGGCAAGTCGTACGTGGGGGATCCAGTGGTGCTCACTGTGGGTCGAAGTGGAATGGAATCCTTGTGGATCTTGGGAAGTCCATATAGTCTTGGCGGGAGAGCCTCTGATCTGCACAGATTCTTTCTAAGAGGAGAAACAGCTAGGATCCTGAGGAAGGCAAAACCACCACCCAGCAACATAACCATAAAAGAAAGAAAAGCCATGAAGAATCTCAATGCAGATCCAGAAATCATTATTCTCCCAGCAGACAAAGACAATGCCACAGTAATCATGAAAACAGAAAAATACAGACAAAAAATAAGGGAACTCTTGGACCCTACAACATACAGAAAACTCAAGCAAGACCCGACCAACAAAATCACCAGAAAAACAAATGCCTTGATCAAGAACTCATCAATTCAGCCAATCATACACCAGAACCTGTGCAGATCAGAGGCTCTCCCACCAAGACTATATGGACTTCCCAAGATCCACAAGGATTCCATTCCACTCTGACCCATATCCTCCCCAACAGGGATTCACAGCATATAAACTCCACACACACCTCTACACAACCATTCTCTGAGGATGCCAGCCACAGATGCAGGTGAAATGTCAGAAAGAAACTATTCCAGAACACAGCCTCACAGCATGGAAAAAAACCAAGGAAATTATATTTCTTTTAATTGCCTAGGATGGGATAGTGGGAAAGAAAAGAAAACAACTGTAGGATGGGTGTTGCTAGAAGAAAGGGGTTTCCTTAGCCAGAATAGAAAGTGGAGTGTGAGGAGGAGAAAGAAATTTGAATCTTGCCATCCTTAGGAGAAAGTGGTTCTTTTGCCTACTTAAAAGGGGGAGTGAGGGGAAGGAGGAAACTGCAACCTTGTGGTTCTTGAAAGAATATGTCTTCTTTGCCTGCTCAGAATGGGGAATGGGGAGGAAGAAACTGGAATCTTAGAGGTGGCTAGAAGTTATTTTCTCTGCTTGTTTAGGTGGGGGTGAGCAACTGGATTCTTATAATCTGGAAGGCTGGAGTTTCATTAGCCTGGAAGAGGTAAGCTCTGGGGTTTTGTGCTTTAAACCTCTTTAAAACTGGTGGTGGTTTGAGTAAAATTGCTAACTTTATGGGTACTTCAGCTCCAGAAGAATACATCCCCCTAGTTTCCACTGTGTCAAATGAACTGGTTCCCCACATTTACCCCAGTCTCAATTTGCATCATGAATTGAGCACAGCAACCCCAATATAAATCAAGATGCCCTGTAATTCTGAGTCACTAGGCACAAGCCAGTCGAGTTTAATGACTATGCTTCCTAATATGTACAAGAAAGTCCTACTAATTCAATGATTTCAGTGGGAGAGATTTAAGTACTGTATATGCTTAATTCTCCAATTGAAATAAATGAAATTTAAAAGTGCTTTTACTTTGGTTGGCATCTTTCTAAATCATGTTTTAGAATTCATTTCATGTTGTAAATTCAGTGGTGGGTATTTGTCCATGTTCTGTTATTTAAAAATACTTATTTTTATAGCAACCTACTAAACCATGAATTTAGCTATGAACTGAGTCCATCACAGCATCTCAGACCTAAGAAAAAGTGCCAGTGTTTTGAATGTGTGAGGACAATGAAAAAGATAGGACTGTATCCACTGACTGTATTCCCAATATCCCTGTAGCTTTGCCCCACCCCACTGTCTGACTCTGCCATATTGGTGAGGCTCTTCAAAATGCTGAGGCCTTAAAATGGGCTGAACTTAAAAGGCTCAAAAGCATTATTTTTTTCAAAGTTCAGGATTTAAAGCATTATATGAAATTTAACATTTATTTATTTTTATTGTATTTAGAAGCCCTAGAATCATAGAATCATAGAGTTGGAAGAGACCACAAGGGCCATCCAGTCCAATGCCCTGCCGTGAGAAATACACAATCAAAGCACCCCCAACAGATGGCCATCCAGCCTCTGTTTAAAAACCTCCAAAGAAGGAGACTTCACCACATTCTAAGCAACATATTCCACTGTCAAACAGCTCTTACCGTCTGCCCTCATAATCTGAAAGTTCCAAATGGTAGCTTTTTTAATTTGTGCATGAATCTGGAACTGTCTCTACATGAATTGACTAGGTATTCTCTAGATATATGAAGAATGCTCACTATTACTTGCCTCCCTGGTGGAAAAGAGGTGGCTTAACAGTCAAGGCACTCTGCCAAAAGAGAGAGAGAGAGAGACAACCATCTGCAAGATTCTTCACACTATGGAGATTTTCAGACTACACTGTTATAGTGTTACTATTCTACTTTAACTGCTCTGGCTTCCTCCTGTGGAATTCTGGGGTTTGTAGTTTAGTGAGGCCTAAGATCTCTTTGCTGAGAGTTGTAAATGCCCCTCCCTAAACTGCAAACCCCAGGATTCAAGAGGTGGTAGCCATAGCAAATGAAGTGGAATAGTAACACTATAACAGTGTTGTCTGAAAATCTCCTATGGGACTTTGGGGCTTATCATGCGAAGGAAGGGAAGCAGAAGTAAAGCCCAAGAGTAGCGTGTCCTGTCTTGCCTTATTGCACAACATCAGCATGCTTCAGGTGTTCTCCTATTCTGGGCCCATGGGAGACAGTGGTAAAGGTGAGTCTTTTTGTTAACATAGTTTTCCACTTAGCAAAAAGACTTGTGTTTATGACTGTCTTCCATGGGACTGGAACAGAAGAACAGCTGAAGCAGATTGACATTGTGCAATAAGCCAAGGTGGGATGCACTACTCTCAGGCCTTACTTCTGCTTCCCTTTCCTTATTTGATAATGCTCTTCACTGGGGAGAATTCATTTGAACAAAAATACATGTGATTTTCCTGCACAGAAACCATGATTTGGAGCACAAAATGTGTATTTTATGAAAATACACTGATTCTCACACAAAATGTGGGGGGTGCTTTGTGTGCGCGCGCATGTGTGTGTACAGAAAACATGCACATGGTTTTACTGAAAAAGAATGTGTATATTTGCCAAATTATTTAAAAAATATGCAATTTGTGCAATTTTATGGAATTTGCAGAAAATATATACAGATTCCTGTGTAGAAAACCCACATATGTTTTTTCCTGCATGTGTTTTATGTGCAAAGTTTTTTATTAAGAAATAAGTATATTTTGGACAAAATATGTGTTTAGTGCCCAAAAACACTCTTTCTACAAAAGAAAACCATGTGTACTTTTGCACTAGCTAATTTTGCTCCATGAAGTCCTGAAATATGAATAGTACTTGAAAATGTACAGCTATTTGTTTGTTTTGGGGAGGGGGTAGAAAATTGTTGTAATTATTTGTTCTTGCATTTGGGAATGAAATAAGTGGAGATTTACACCCCTAACCTTCACTGGAACGCTCCTTGTGTAGAAGGAACCCTGATAGAGCACGCAGTATCTGACTGTACACTTCATTCTATTCATGTTCAAATGAATGTGAGTAGAGAGGCCCTTGAGGCCACTATATTCAAGGCACCCAAACATCTTGAAAGGCTACCAGAAGTTATGAGTTTTCACTTCCAGTTACCCAAAATGGCAGCCATTGCAACGCACTGCAGATCTCCTGAATTTCAGATTATCTTAAATGGGGCAGTGCATCCCTCCAGGCTCCAGAGCATAACTACCTCTTCATAGGAGGTGGGGCCACTAGGTATGACTTCGCCCCCTAGGTACTTACAGCCCTCATGTGCTCAGGCAAACACCTATACATGGTTCATAGAGTCAAGTTGACATCTTAAGCTGCACCTTGTACTCAGATTAACTATCCTTAGGGTAAAGATACTATGTTCAAAGAAGCAATGTGAAATTAAAGTATTGTCCCTCAGGAAAACAGTTCCCGCAGGGCTAGCCTGTTCATGTAAAGAAAATCTTACTCTCATTTCCTCTTGCCATGTCTGGCCACACCTGTCTTTCTATAAGTGCTAAGGGTCAGAAAGCGATGAAATTAGGTTGATGGCTGTGAGCACACTGCGTTAGAATATGGGTGTGTTCTCTCTCTCTCTCTCTCTCTCTCTCTCTCTCTCATTTTTAAAGTGAGTTTTCTCTCACTGGGCAGTTTGTTAACATGTTCATGCAGAACAGCAAAGTCAGCTGTCTCATGTTACTTGATGGATGTTGAAGTTGGAAAGGTCAATTAGTAACTGAATTATGCTATGATTCCTTTCGATAAGTGCCAACAGGTTTGTGTAGTCCACCCTTAAGATAACAAAGTAACAAAAGGGTCCTGTTTCTTTGACACTGAAATATAAACAGTGTTAAAATTCCCACTTCAGCTGAAAGAAGCAGGTGATCAAATGTGATGAGTTATACCTTAAACAAACAGTTTCACATAATCATGAATGTCACTAATTTTTTTTTTCAAAACCGATATGGATATGTCACCTCTTTAAAAACAAAACTGAAATCAAGCATCCTGCTTAAATCTGCTTGGTTCTATAAAATTAAGGGCCACATCATGGTTTACAGACAATACAGAAAATACCATGTTTGTTTGTCCTCCTCTGCATAGGATGCTGCTATACTCAGTATTCATGCAAGCTATCATCTGCATTAACTATTTTGATGTCTTTATCACCTAGGTGTGTATGTGCCTTCAAGTTGCCTGTCAACTTAAGGCGACTCCATGAATTTCATAGAGTTTTCTTAGGCAAGGAATACTCAGAGGTGGTTTTGACAGTTCCTTCCTCTGAAACGTAGCCTACAGCACCTGGTATTCATTGGCAGTCTCCCATCCAAGTATTAACCAAGATCAGATGGGATCTGGTGCCTTTAGGGTATTTAGGCTTCCTACATAATCAGATGGGATCTGAGGCCTTTAGGGAATTTAGGCTTTCTACATAACTTTAAAGTAGGTGATGAAGACATCAGATAGTTAATGATTTTCTAGGCCTTAGCTCAGTCATAAATCAAAATGGAGACTGTAGTCAAGAAATCAGAAGAAAGCTAAAATTTGGAAGGGCAGCTATGAATGAACTAGATAATTTCCTCAAATGTGAAGATTTATAACTAAATATTAGAGTCAGAATCAGCCATCACATTTCTGATTTCTCTTTAAGGGTGTGACAACTGGACAGTGAAGAAAGCTGACAGGAAGAAAACCAACTCATTTGAACTGTGCTGCTGGACGTGAATTCTACCTACAGTATGTCATGAACAGCCAAAAAGATGGACAAATGGATCCAAGTACAAATTAAGCTTGAACTCTCACAGAAACTAATATTTCTAAACTTTGCTTTTGTGCCATGGATACATCATTAGGCAACATGACTCACTAGAAAATATGATAATGCTTGATAAAGTAGAAAGCAGTAGGGGGAAAAAAGGAAGACCACATTACTGATAAATTGCAGAGGCTCTAAATACAGCGTTATCATGACGCCAGGAGATCACTAAGGGGATCCCTTTTCAGACAATGTCATTCCTCTCTGCTGCCATTCTGCTGATGCTGCTTTTTATTGACAGGAGAAGCCATCAACACATCCCCCATTCTGCTGGCGAGATCCCATCATTAATGGGAGGTCCCTGGCAGAACACTTCCTGGTGAGATCGAGACATCAGGGTAAGTGACACAATTTTTAAAACCTCCCTGGTTTACTTGGAAGTTTTAAAGTGTATTTTTGTGCTTGCTCACTTTTTTCTTGTTATTTTGCTTTTTCTTTTTTTACTTTCCTGCACTCTTGTCTTCTTGCGAGAATGGGTGGGATTTCACTCCAGGAAGTGAACAGAGCTCTGTTAGAGCTCCATTCACTCCTGGGCTGCCCTGAAGATGCTACCAAAGGTAGGTCTGAAAAGTTTTGTTCTCATGCCAGGACAGGGACAGGAGAGGGGTGGGAGATTGTGGGACAGGGACGCTTTTTTGTTGTTGTTGTTGTTCCTGTCTGATAATCTCCATTGATTCAGTCAAGGTAGCCATAGGTCTGAGTTTCCAAGACCTGAGTGGGGCAGCTCTTTGTGGATTTTCATTCATAGGATCGCCATAAGTCAAAGTTAAATTGAAAGCAAATTATTTGCAAATATATTCAATATTCAAATGAGAGAAAGGGTAATGAAAGGCAAGCTTTTTTTGCACCTGAAAAAAAGTTTCAGACCATTTCTTCTATTTATTTATTTATACCCCGCTCTTTAGCCACAAGGCTATCAGAGCAGCTTACAAATTGTTTTTAAGAATAGTTATTTACACATCTACACTGCATTAAGCAGTCTCTAATATGTGTTAGCTAATTGCCCCCACAAGCTGGGTACTCATTTTACCAACCTACGAAAGGATGGAAGGCTGAGTGAACCTTGGAGCCCGCTGGAATTGAACTTGCAACGTGGTGACTTGCATTACTGGCATTTAACCACTGCACCACCAGGGCTCCTTCATGATTCAAGTTAATTTCATGATTAACTTGACTTCTTCAAGTCTGTACTGAGACTTGATACTTTTTGGTATCCATCTTGGTTTGCAATCATTCATGGCAAGTACTCACAAAATCTTTGAGATTTCCAAATATTTGCAATGAATAATCTCAAAAGTGGTTAGTGAAAGGGGATATCTTTTCTCTTTCTTTATTCATACATTCTAGTTCCTATTCAGGGACATCTGGGCTGGCTTCCATTTTCACCTCAGTAGTTTTCCAGGGTTGAGAGCTAGTATGGTGTAGTGGTTTGAGCATTGGACTAAGACTCTGGGGAACAGGGTTCGAATCCCTGCTCAGTAATGGAAACCCTCTAGGTGACCTTGGGCAAGTCACACTCTCTCAGACTCAGTGGAGGGCAATGGCAAACCCTCTCTAAACAAGACTTATTAAGAAAACCCCATGACAGTTTAGCCTTAGGTTAACTTAGGTTTCACCATAAGTTGGAAATTACTTGAAGGCACATATAACAAAAGCTTCTTAGGTTCACACCTGTATATCATTTAATTAAGCTATGATCCTACATGTGAGGAAATACAGAACACATGTCTCAAAAAGCTTCCAACTTCTTTTCCAATCCAGCTATCTTACTATCTCTCTATCTAACCTGTGGAAGAATTTCTAAGAATTTGAAAGCTCTTTTTGTGACATTTTGGCTGGCTTAATGAATGTATAGCACTAAAATGTATTTTGGCTTTTTTCTTACTTATGCTATGCTTACTTTCTGTGTGACTTGGGACTTTATCAGACTAGCCTCTAAAAACATTCTTTTGCCGGCATAATTAAATCCATTTTTATGCCAGCAAAAGAACCCCTCCCACCACATTTACCTTTGTCTCACGGCAGAGGCTTCCCCGGCAATGAAGAGGAAGTGAACAGAGCTCCGTTCACTTTCTTGTTCAAAATCCTGTGGATCCTCATGGGACTTTATTGCATGGGAAATTCAAAAATAAAACAAAAAATAACACCCAAAAAGTTTTTAAAAAGACTTTCACACACTTAAAAACTTCCAAGTAACCTGGGGAGGGTCATAAAAAGTGTGTCACTTACCTGGATGTTGCAATCTCACCTGGAAGTGTTCGCATCAGACTGGCCATTGACGCTGCATTCACATGAGTTAAATGGCGAAAGGTTTCACATGCTGGCAATGCCGGCACTAAAGCACCATGGGGATCAATTGATGGCTTCAGCCATCAATAAAAAGGTAAGTATTTTGGCCAGGACATAAACGCGAAAGGAAAACGTCATCTGATATGTGTGCCCTTTCAAGTTTATGTGGCATCGTTATGACGCCGTATTTAGTGCGTCTGATAAAGTCCTTGGAAAATGCTCTATTTAGCCATTTTACAGTGGGATTCTAAACTGGAAGAAGAGGACAACATTTTATTTTAGGGTAAATTCCCTCCAGCTGCTGGGGCCTAAATCCGATTGATGCTCCCAGCCTGAGTAGACCCATTGAATGAACTGCCAGGTGATTACTCTTATATTAATCCCATTGTTTCAGTAAGTCTACTCTACTTGGGACTAGCAATTGAATTTAGACCTCATTAAATTTGCCTCTATTATTACCCAGTTGTTGTTTTTTAAGGGAGCACAACACCCAAGGTTAATCTTATTTTGATTAATATAAAAAATAATATAGTTTTTTTCCTTCTGTTTTCTCCTTAACAAGGAACCAGTCTAATCTAGCCTTCTGTGTGTATGTGCCTTCAAGTCTACTGTCAACTTATGGCAACCCAGAGATGGTTTTGCCATTTCCTTCCTCTGAAATATAGCCTAGACCACAGCATCTGGTATTCATTGGTGGTCTTCCATCCAAGTATTAACCAGGGTTGACCCTGCTTAGCTTTCAAGATCAGACAGTATCTGGTGCCTTTAGGGTATTTAGGTCTTAGAACCAAATTAAGGATAGAGACTCATATTGCTTCCCCATCTAGTCTAGCCTCCTGGTAGTAGAGGAATGCAGAGCAGACTGAAGTAAATTAAATCCTCCTTTAAAATATGATCAAATGTAAACTAGGGATAGGTAAACTGTGGCACTCCAGTTATTGTTGAACTATAGTCTCCATCATCCCTCATGCTGATTGGGGTTGAGGGGAACTGCAGTTCAATAACAACTGCGTGGCCACAAGTTGACCACTCCAACTAGCTAAATGGAGAGTTCTGGAGCATTCAAAGGTGTGTTCCCATGGCTACATTTGCATTTTCCAGATTTTTTCAAATCTTCTCAACAGAGCTTGTTCACACATTCAGCTGTGAGCTGCTGAATGATGAAAAGTCATTTGATTCATATGTGAACCCAGACTTAGTATGTGATTTAAAACTTTATTCTTTAGGCCTCAGGGCCCAGTTCTGAAGAACAGGCTATAGTAGTAGCCTCAGTTCATTTTCCCATCCTAGGAAAGAAACAACTCTTTGTTCTCTGAGGAACTACATTTGCCAGAACAGTCTAAATGTATGTCAAATAAAAGAGAATACATTTTAGTGGTATTTTATAAGGTCCCCTTCCCCCCACCACAGTTTGTTATTCTGTATCAGCTCTCCCATTTAACTGGGTATGGGAATTTGAGGCAGTACATATCCATAATATGCAAATTGTATATAGCATTTTGATGTCTGACACACTGAAATTAAATCAAATTGAAGGGGGAGGGAAAAACAAAGTATGTAATAAAGCTACCTTTATGGCCTCAAGCTGTAGATAAATTGTGGTCTGTGGTAGTTAAACAACAGCTGTTTGGATTTAAAACAAAATTATGATAAGGATCCCCAGAAGATAACACCTCTTGAGGTAACCGCATTTACCTAAATGCATCTGTTAGCAACAAACACTCTGACTTTAGACTAGTAATTGTGGTAGTTTATTCCTGTTTTGTTTTCCTATCAACCTGTCTCCTACCTTTCAGGTGTGTTACTGAAAACTAAAATTTCTATGGAAAAATTAGTGTTGGGAAAGGGGAGGCACAGAACATCCCACCTACCCTGCTTTTGGTTCTCTCAATGGGACAAATGGCTTGCTCCAGTTGTCCACAGGTGGAAGTGGCTTGTAATCCCTCTGTGCTTGTAAGTATAAGGATTTAAACAACCAAAAGAAAGCAAATCGTAATAGTAAAAGGAAGCAAACAGCAGGACTAACACATTTTAGTGGGGAGCGTGCATTCATACTCAGTGATCTTTTATACCCTTTGTGAACAGCAGTTCTTTAAGAGCTTTACACCCAATAAAATTTAGACTTTTATATATTTTTTTCCTTTCTTTATTGCATGACGTTGCTGTTGTTTTTTATTGGAGACATGGAGCAAACCACCCAAATGGAATTTCTAAAGTGCACTGACTGAGCTTGCCCTAAACATTTCAAACCTGCCCAGGCTAAACTACAGGACTGGTAGTCTTTGAATGGGAAAACTTTTATTTTTTTCACATTAAAAAAAAAGTAGTCTTACTTTTATATTTGCTAATACCCAACCCATATTGGGAGAATAAGGATTCTGTTTTCCATCTTGCCACCTTATTCATCTTAGTGAAGCAAATGTATTAGCATGGATTTTCTCCTACTTCCAAAATGTTATCAAATATCTTGGTCTTCTGCCGAGATCTATGGCATACTCAAGGTCTGTCCCAGTTATTCCAATTTCAACTCATCAGGTTTTTAGTGTTTTACTTAGATTTTGGATTTATCCTGTTTTACAATACTGGAAAAATGTAATTAAAGACATGGACAATTTGAAATTCTCATTTGAGATTATCTTTATTGTGTCATGTTGTCATCTTTTGATTTATGATTGCATAATTTCTAATTGCTACATATAAATTATGTGGATGGGCCTCTTCGGAGGTCCTTTGAGCAAAAAGGTAGAATATCAATAAAATAAATAGAAATAAATAATAATCCTAATAAATGTGTATGCTAGATCGAAATTTAATCATTCTTAGAGTAAGCCCATTGAAATCAATGGGACATAAGTTGACCATCCTTACGTCTTGATCCAACCAAACATTTTCTGTAATATAATAATATGGGGGGAGGAGTTAACATATGAGTTCTAGATGCTAATCAAGCTCATACATTTCACAATGTGGAGGATGCACAAGTTACCACCTTTGACTTCTATTCATTTTGTGTCATGGAATGGTTTTGCATTGTACTTTTTATGAGAAGAAAAATAATTTCTAAACTATATAATCTAGATTTCAGTAACAATCCAAAGCATACTTAAGGTGTTTGAAATCAATAAGCTTATGTCTACTTACCTTGCCACAGAACTGTGGCCACTGTGCTAAAGTACTCATATAGGAGATTATCAGATGCGTTAAAAGTGGCGTTACATGAATGCCAGGAGATCACAAAAGGGCTCCCTTTTCAGATGACATCGTTCCACCCTCATTATGCACCCATTCTGCTGCCGTTCCTCCGGCGCTGCTTTTTATTGATGGGAGAAGCTGTCAATAGATCCCCTGTTCCATTCCTGTCATGGAAGTTCCTGTGTGCGACAAGATGCCCCATTATGTTGGCGAGATCTCAGCATCAATGGGTGGTCCCTTCCAGAACACTTCCGGGTGAGATTGGGACATCCAGGTAAGTGACACTTTTTAAAACTTCCCTGGTTTACTTGGAAGTTTTAAGTGTGTATGTGCTTTTTGTAACTTTTTTGGTGTGTTTTGGTTTTTATTTTTGAATTCCCCACACTTGCGTCTTCTCACGAGAATTCATGGGATTTCAATCCAGGAAGTGAAGGGAGCTCCGTTAGAACTCCATTCACTCCTGGGCTGCCAGAACAATGGGAAAGGAGGTAAGTGCAGTGGGGAGGGTGATTGTGGCGCTACAGGGGCGGGAGAGGAGATTGTGGAACAGGAATGCTTTTTTCGTTCTTGTCTGATAATCTCCATAGTCAGACCCCCCCTCATATCCATAGGGGTTTGGCTCCTGGACTTACTGTAGATACCATAAATCACATATAATAATGAACCCTATTAAAATACAGGACTTTTGGTAAAAACATACCATAGAGTTGCATTGGAGGTCCTAGAAGATGCCTAGAGAGGATGCCTCTCTAGGCATTTTCCAACATAACTCTATGGTATGTGTACCTATTTTGTGCCCCACAGATAACTGGAACTGCAGGTGTTGGTTCTGCAGATATGGGGATCCGACTGTACTTTTAGTTTGAGATTAGATTCATTTAAGCCACCAAATTTTGATTGAACCATTTCATGTTAACATAGGTGAATAATAATAATAAGTAGGCACTTCAGCATGGTTTATGTGGGAGAATGATTTTTATGTGGGAGAATCATTTTTAACCAACATTTTAATTAATATGCTCACATAATACTATAAATTAATAAACTGATATTTTGCATTCAATTTATCATGCTTACATAATGGTGTTTTCTCCCAAGGAGGAACTAGTCCCATGACTCCCCATTGCTATTTCCATTTTCTTCTACATGTGGGAAGGATTTACTTTCTCTTCTATCATTTGATGTAGAAGCTCTGCTTGTCACTTCATACCCTGAGTTGTGCAGGGACAGAGAAAGAGCTCTTCTCCAGAAAGCTGCTTTCCACATATGGAGAGTGAGTGGGGTAATGCTGCTCCTCATTGACTTATTATACTCAGAATCCAAAAGCCTGACTGAAGTTGTGACCACATATATTGGCCACATGATTCTTTGACAGCTTGGAAAAGCCATGTTACCTCGGAGATTTCTGGGAGTTGTAGTTCCAAAAAGCAAGCTCAGGGTTGTCGAAGGCTTTCATAGCCGGCATTCATAGATTTTCCTTGTTTTTTTTTTTCGGGCTGTGAGGCCGCATTCTGGAATAGTTTCTTTCTGACGTTTCACCTGCATCTGTGGCTAGCATCTTCAGAGAATGGTTCCACCCAGGGACAGGGGGATTCCCAGCAGAAAATGTCCCATCAACCAACCATTAGCCAAACAGACACTAACGAGCCTTGAATTTCTATACCCAGAAACTAACCATTCAAATACACAAATTTACATATCCTCTCCAACAGGGGTTCACAGCATATAAACTCCACACACACCTCTACACAACCATTCTCTGAGGATGCCAGCCACAGATGCAGGCGAAACATCAGAAAGAAACTATTCCAGAACACGGCCTCACAGCCCAGGAAAAAAAACAAGGAAAATCTAAGGTCAGGGTTACTTTCTATACTAGCACCAATGCCACCACCTCAAAAAACAGACAAACAAACAAACCTGTATCTTCTAAGGACAGAGAAAGCTCTCCTTGGCCCCTAGGGAAATGGTTGCTGGATGACCACTGCAGCACCTCCATAATGCTATGAACCAACCCTCACCATACAAACCAATGTAGGTTTCAAAGAGCATTCAAGAAGTGAAATTAGACTAACTGAAGTAAACTGATTCTATAGCCATGGCTCATGTGAGTTGTTTGGCATCCTCTTTTCCCCCTCAGAGCTTCTACTAGTATGAATAATTGGAAATATTACTGAATACACAGTATTTCTTTCCATTGACTTTTTTGTTTGGATTTTGAAAAAAAAATTAGAAAAGACCAAGCACAGTGTGTGAATTCTGGAGATTTCACATTACTTCACACACAATTTTCACTGAGAGGTTACTGACAAACCTTCAGCCTTTTTTTTTCTTTTCTTTTCTTTCCTTCTCTTTTTTGCTGAAGTTCACCTGCAGGTGTGAGGCAGTCCAAGACACCTGCATGCACCACCTTTTTATCCAAATGCTGGCACTCCACAACACTAATTCATCATCCAAAGAAGCATTAATATTTTACTTCAGTTACCAAGTGCACCCGTTCAAACTTTTATCTAAAAAACATTCTTTATAATCTTTTCATTAAGTTCTCAAGAGCTAATGGTTTCTGAGTTCCCCTGGTAAGGATGATGTTCTGAATAATGAAAGCTCATTATTTCTCCACAGAATGCTTGTTAATTCAAATGATGATATTAAAACTATAGTAGCCTTTAGCGTTGGGGTGATTTCTAGCATACTTTATCATGTATCAATATATACTCTGTTTGTCAAAACTGCCCAGAGCTGGGGCTGACATTCTCTCTGGAGGAGTCTAGTGCTTCAAGAGGCACTGAATACACCAAGGTGACAACTCACACAGTTTGCGCCTCTAGGAAATAGAAAGATGAAACTTGAAGTGCCATCGTCCCCCCCTTGATTTCCCTATTAGTATTCATAAAGAGACAGTATCCTCCTCTTTTTCTAGTCCTCACAGGCCTCCCTTTTGGATAGTATAAAAGGGATGGTGTGGGGAGGGAGGGAGGGAGATGTTCCCTAATGGGAGGGGGAGTCAACCACACACATATGCTCCACATATAAAACATCCTTGTTTTCCAGTTTAATTCATAGATCTAAAATAACCCCCCTGCTATTAACTCAGGTACTTCACAAATATGTTTACAGCTTGCTAAACAACAGCCAACATTATGAGACAATTTTTGTTATTGTTTGAATTTGCAGTGGGCCTTTCTCCCCCCTCCTCCCCCTCCCTTTATTCCTATGGCTGGACTCAATTTCCCATGGGTCACATAGCTGCAAGCATCATGACATGCATACCCTCCTTTCCACTTTGATCAACAAACTGCTTAAAATCGTACTTTCTCTTGGCTATTTTTTTCCCTCCATCACCATCCTTACCACCCTATGTGAGGAGAGAGGGGGAGGCATACTAGAATCCTTCAATAAAATAACTAATTGAGAGATGTTTTACATTCAACCATTCATCCCAATGACCTCATGGTGTGAATACAACTCATCCCTTTGCCTTCAAAAAATAGCTTCATCTGTGTCCTCAGCACGGGAAACCATGACCCTTCAGATGTTGTTGCATTTGCATTCCCATCACCCTTAGAGTGCCTAGCAAATGATAACATGGTAAGGGATGATGGAAGTAGTAGTTCAGCAACATCTGGACAATCATAAATTCCCCATCCTGTCTTATCTGAACTAAAACTGATACAGCCTCCATTTACCAGGTATCATAAGAAGTATAGTAACAACAGCAACACAAATGTGCTGTGTAAAACTATCTGTAATACAGGTCTGGCTGTGTAACTCCCAACCTTTATTTTTAAACTTTAAACAATATCTGAGCATGACAGAAATCCAGATTTGATCAGATTTGAGGTAAATCATCCAGATTATGCCCTTTATCTATGAATCTAAAACAGACACACTCATGTTAATAGATAAAGAAACACTAATATTTTCTTTCTATAGCATATTATGCTTAAGAACAGACTTCAACATGGGCCCCTTCGATTTGTTGGATTACAAGTACCATCATCCACAGATGAGTGGGGAAGGTTAGAAGGGGTTCCTTTAGACCATAGAAATAGACTTAATAGTTGGCCCTACATTAATGAGTAAATCCCTTCCTCAAAAAAAAAAAACTGATTAAAAAAAATAGAACCTAAAAAAGTATTGGACTCCTGACCTAAGAGATGTTTTAATACCCATTAATATTTCATTATTGTTGTGTTGAAGAAATACTGAGGGGAAAGATTTTTTTTTTTTTTAAGAAGAAGATGAAGCTTAACATATTCTTATCATTCTGCCTGTGGGCATAATGCTCAAGACAAACCTTTCATGGGAGAGATAATTACAAGACAACAGTAGAGAAAATTGTGTTACAGTGTCTGTGAATGCTCAAGTGTGTTGGCCTGTCTGCTCTTGGCAGCACTAGGGTTGACTTGGGTTTCACAATTACATTTCCTTCTGGGGAACAAGAAGAAGAGACAAAATAGTGTTCTGAGGTTGATCATATTTTACACTCCCTAGCAAGGGGAATTGTGAAAACAGGAAATTTTCAAATTTGGTGTCTGTCTCATATATCTATAAATATGTGTCTATATATAGATATCCACATAGGCCTCATATATAGATAGCCACAGAGACTGTGTTCGTATGGCTCAGAATGGTTCAGATACTTCTACAATAGAAATTGAAACCTGGTACATGTGAAGTTTTGGATATTCTGGTTATGTGTAGTGACTGCTGCTATAAAACTGAGAATGTGCCTACCACATAAATAGTAGCACTCGGCTGGAAAGAAAACTAACATCAAAGTGGGACACCAAATGCATGGTGTCTAGCATTAAGATCTCTTTTTAAATTATATATAAATTTGAAGAACAAAACTAGATTAAACCCACTGTGTAATGTAAAATTAAACTTCCTCCCATTCCTTTTTTTATTATTATTCCCCTACCTTATGGGAGCTAAAAAGTAGGGAACTCCAGTGGTACCAATGAAGTTCTGGGGAGAGAGGAGTAATTTAAAACTCTGGCTAGGAAGGGAAGTTTAACCCTACCTTCCCTAAACACAGGGGTAATAATCTAGATCATAGCCCCAAATGCTTTCCTAGATCATTTTAGAGCTGGATGCTATGCATTTAATGTTCCTTCTTGTTTGACACTGTGCCATCCATTCAATGGGATACAGACATGTTGGATTTCATTCAACACCCATTCTAAAAAGATGGGAGATAGGGAAGAATATTTCAAGTGGCAGCCAATAACGTTTGTTATATCATAAAATATCTCTACTGTCTTTTGAAGATAGACATGTATCAAACTTTACAGAACACTGTTCTCTATTTGATGTCGCTCTCTCTTTGAAGGACTGTTCAGTTTAAAGGTAAAGAACTTTTAGAAGAAAGAGCAGAGGGCTTGAAGCTTCCCATTAATGGTTTGCATTTAGACAGCAGACAGAGACTGTCCAAGGGTTAATTAGTCACCATCTTGAAGGCCAGTTTAAGGGCACTGCAACACCTGCAGCCGTAGGGGGGCCCATCATTGTGGTGGGGGCTGTCGTAACCCTCCTCCTGAAAAAAACATTATTAGTAATAATTTGAATATCCTGTACTGGGAATAGGCTAGGTTAGGCTAGGTTACATTGACCTGAGATAAACATATGCCCCCCAAATAAAACATTGCAGGGGGGCCCAAAATTCCTTAAACCAGCCCTGACCATCTTTCCTTCATTTGCATAATATAATGTAACTTCTATGCAGCTCTTTGTCTTCTTTTGTCAGCCAGGATACTATATTATAACAGAGGCTTATCACACTCTGAAGTAAAGTGGCAGGGCAGCTGGAAAGTTCTGCTTTCCCTGCTGCCCTACTGCATGATGTCATTGCTCTTCCAGTGTTCTCCTGTTCAGGTCCTGTGGGATACAGAGGTAAAACCGTGTCTTTTTAGTAATGAATTTTTCTGGTTAGCAAAAAAAATGTGCTTTTACTTTGGTCTCCTGCAAGACTAGGATAGAAGAATAATGATGTCATGCATTAAGGCAGCTTAGAAGACAGAACCTTCTGGTTGCCCTGCTGCTTTAATTCGGCATTTGAAAAGCCTCTATGTGGTGTCTCCTGGCCCATCCCCATCCCTAATCCTGATTTACCCAGCAGCAGCTGCTGCGAGTGACAGAAATCTGTCCTCCTGTTGCTTCAGGGAGAACAGACTAACACAAGCCCCTCCCACAAGCTATCTCCAATGTGACAGTCAGAAGCAGGATCCCTGTTATAATTCCTCCTTACCCTTGCTGATGGGAGGGGGAGAAGCATCAGTCTGCTGCACCCTGATCAGCAGGAGAACAGGCTCCCGTCACTGAGGGGTTACTGCCCAGTAAGTTAGGACTGTGGGACTTTTACAATCCCTACATATTTTCTACACTATCAAATACCTAGAGGGCGTTAATACAAATCAAGTTACAAATGCATACATCTAATTTACGCAGCCATAACTGTGATCATGAATTCCAGCCATCCTCTTTTTAGTAATGCATTTCCACATTCTTAGAGATGTGTGAGCAGTTAACCTATAACATTTTGTTCAAACAGTACTGAAAGCAGTACCACAGATGAATGATAAACAGTTTAGATATATAATTATATAAGCTCTGGAAATTATCTATGTATGTAAGCAAGTAGTTTTCCTTGCAAAAGAGAAAATGTTACTTCTGACTTCTAAGTGAAAGTTCTGGTTCACACCTTGTTCACATCCTTCACCCTGACTTTGAAAGTTTTCTCCTCTCTGGCCTGTTGAATTCAACTTGTGTTAATCTGGAGAGAATTAGTTTTCAGACTTTTTTTAAAAAAAGAATTTACCAACATTCACAAACATAATGGTTCTGAGGGAAAGAACCTTATGTTTAAACCAATGAAAATGTGAGTGAGCCAATTTTTCTATCCCTAACATACCACATCCCTTTCAAAGTTGACTCATCATTAATCTCTCTCATTGTATGCAATATCCATTCTCAAATCCTGGAATCAGCCTAACTTTCATCCAACCTAACCTTCAAAGTCTTCTGCGGCTATCCCCCACTCATCTAATGGGGTTGAGCTTTTATCTTTTTTACTATATTTTAATTGTGTTTTATATTATTTTAGCTTTGTATTTTAACTGGGTGTTTTATTTTTGTTTTTACCTGTACCCTGTTTTTAATTGCTTCTAAGTCACCTTGGAGGTGCCAGCATGGTATAGTGTTTTTGGGAGATGGGTTGGGACTTTGAAAGACCAGGATTTGAATCTGCATTCAGCCATGAAAACACTCTAGGTGACCATGGACATGTCTGACTTTCTCAGCCTCAGAGGAAACCAATGGCAAACCCTTCAGATTAAATCTTACCAAGGAAACCCCTCCTTAGTGTCACCGTAAGTCAGAAACAACATGAAAGCAAGCAACAAACAGAATTGCCACCAATACAGTATGTGTATAATGCTGCAATCTGTAAATTAATTGTTGCCTATTACTGCCCATCATGAACTAGGATGCAACTCTCTGTAGAAGACACTGAGAGTTTTACCAGGATTGTAATTGCTTGATGGATCAGTGGATTTCATTTCCCTGCATTAACTGTATAAAAGTCATCAAGATACAACATCTGGTCTTCTGCATACAATAGGAGCTATCTATCTATCTATATTTGTGAACTTACCTTGCTCACAGAAATGAAACAGCAAATAAAAGTGTAATCCTATGCATGCTTTCCTGGGAAATATGGATTCAATGGAATTTACCTCATTGCAGATAGGTACAGACATGTACAGGGGTGTGTTGTAAAATGCAGTACACATTTATTTGTAGTAATGCAGTGGTTTTGCCAGTTGGCCACCAATATATCAAGTAAATTAGGCAAATTATTAGAGATACTAGGGGTACAATGCAGATTGTAGTCCTGGAAATCTCCATTGGCAATGAGAGCTTTGGAATTAGTCAAAGTGATGGTAGGGAGCCTTCCTAGGCCAAATCTACACTACACAAATAATCCAGTTTGAAACTGGATTATTTGCCATGGCTCCTTCCTATTGAAGAAACCCTGGTGGCGTGGTGGTTAATTGCCAGTACTGCAGCCATAAGATTGTGAGTTTGATACCAGAGGGCTCCGAGGTTGACTCGGCCTTCCATCCTTTTGTAGGTCAGTAAAATGAGTACCCAGATTGTTCGGAGCAATTAGCTAATGCATTGTAAACTGCTTAGGGAGTGCCTTGCACTGATAAATGGTATAGAAATATACCGTAAATGCTATTGCTACTGCTATTGAATCCTGGGCTTTGTAGTTTTACAAGAACTTTAGCCTTCTCTGCCAAAGAGTGTTGGTGCCTCATATAAATCCCAGGATTCCATAGAAAGGAGACATGATAAATAATCCAGTTTCCAACTGAATAATTTTTGTAGTGTGGGTTTGGCCCTAGTCCTCAGCTCATACTGATGTGTTCTGGAATAAATAAAAATAGTTCAACCGCAAAGAAGTTTTAGTTTTTGAAATGTTACCCAGTATTGCCTATGGACAGATGGTTCATTGCCCTCCTGCTGGGAAAGGGTTCAATAGCTGAAGGGAACAGACAGCCCTACCAAAGTGTTGGTCAGTAATATGTGTTATGTGGGCATGAGATAAGCATGGGAGTAGCAGGTTCATTTACAGTAAGTCAGTGGTTCTTAAACCTTTTCTTTACCAGGGACTCCCTTTAAATACCTTTTGTTGCTGTGGACCCCAAGACTTAACTCAAGATTTAAAATAATAATAATAGCAATAATAATAATAATAATAATAATAATAATAATAATAATAATAATACAATTACACTATCCATTAAACCTTCCCTCAGAGACACTGGAGGGGGAGAGAAGACTTTTCTCCTGCTTCTTCCTTCAAGTTTATGTCTGGATCAAATTGAATGGCAATACATAGGCCAAGCCAGCCAGTCTTTGTCTTGGCTCCTGTCACATAACCATTCCACTGTAGGGAGGAAGTGGGCCAAGCAGCCTTCAGGCCTTTGCGGAGCCCCTGTGAGGACATTGTGAACCCCTGAGGGTCCCTGGACAACAGGTTAAGAACCACTGCAATCAGCATTGCTTATGAGTGGGTTTTTGAGAGTTTGAAAGAGTGAGGCAGAAACATACGCAAACTATGCAAAATGCTTGTGAGCCTCCACTCATAATTACAGACTGCTAAAAGCTTCTTATTGAGGGGCTTACCACACTCCAAAGGAAAGTGGCAGTGTAGCAGGAAGGTTCTGTCTTCTATGCTGTCTTTTCACATGACATCACTGTTCTTCTGGCTTTCTTTCATTCCAGTCCCATGGGGGACCAAGGTCAAACCGTGTCTTTTTGCTAACAAGTTTTTCCAGTTAGCAAAAAAACAAGATTTTACCTTGGTTCCCCATGGGAACAGAACAGAAGAATGATGACATCATGCGGTAAGACAGCATGGAGGACGGAATGTTCCTGCTGCACTGCCACTTTTCTTTGGAGTGCAGTATGCCCCTAAAAAACATCTGATTAGCTTTGCAGCTATACAACTGCTCAGTCCATTACCACTCTCTTGGGACTTTATGAGACGAGGGAAACACAGCATCATCATGATGCCACATAACAGCAAAAGGACACACGGATCAGACGATGTTGCCCTTTCACAGTTATAAAGAGCAAAAATCCCATCCATTTTAATTGATGGCTTAAGCCATCAAAAGATCTCCCTGCTGCTTTTTTGCTGGCATCACTGGCATGTGATACCTCAGGCCATTTAAATCTCGGATTTACCCCAACAATGGCTGCTCCTGTGTGAACACTTCCGGGTGAGATTGGGACATCCAGGTAAGTTTCACTCTTTTTTTTTTAACCCTCCTTGGGTTACTTGGGCCTTTTACAGTGTGCTTGAGTGCTTGATGTAACTTAAAATGCTTTATTTTTGTTTTTAAGTTTGACTTTCCCACATGATGAAATTGTGTGAGATTTCAAATGAGGAAGTGAACAGGGCTCCGTTCACTTCCTCTTTATTGCTGGGAGCTTTTGCCAGGATTAGAAGGTAAGTGCAGGGGAAAACATTCTTTTTCCGGCATAAAAATGCTTTTTTTTTATGCTGGCAAAAGCACATTTAAAGAGGCTGCATCTGATAAAGTCCTATGCCTCAAATCAAAAGCTTGCAAGTGCTTTTGCAACTTGCATCAGGAGCTAGCATGGCATAGTGGTTTCAGTGTTGGGACTAGTACACTGGGCAACCAGGATTCAAATCCCTGCTCAGCCATGGAAACCCACTGTGTGACCTTGGTTAAGTCACAATCTTTCATTTTCAAAGGATGGCAAAGGCAACCCCCCCCCCAACAAATCTTGCCAAGAAAACCCTGTGATAGGTTCACCTTAGGGTCTCTAAAAGTCAGAAAAAACTTGAAGGTACACAACAACAATAAGACAATACATCATAGCCATTTCAGTGACAGGTATGGGTTCTGTGCTATGATAATATACCAGTTTAACTGGTTCTGTCCTCCCAGAGAAAAATTGACAGCTTTTCATTGTAAGCTGTTCCAATCATAAACAGAAGCAGCCAGCTTCACTGCATGCCTATTGCATGCCCAAACCAGCCTCCTTCAAAAAATGGCCAGGAATATCAGCTCATAATAAAACTTTCTGAGGGATAACCCCATCCCTTTCATAGCTAGTTCTGCTTGCTGTAGCTTAATCCTTTATGTACATTAAAACTAAAGACCAACTGTTCTGCAACTATTCTACTATTTTCAGAATCTCTTGTAGGGAGGTGAGTTATTATTGTTGTTGTTTGCCATTTGATAACAATAAAATGTATAAAATAAATGTCCAAACCAATTGAGATGAAGGCTGTGCCGCTGGTAAAGGAACTGACTGCCTGGGGGCACTTTAAAAAAAATGTTGTTGTGTGCCTTCAAGTCATTTCTGACTTATGGCAACCCTAAGGCAAACCTACCATGGGGTTTTCTTGGCAAGATTTGTTCAGGCAGAGTTGGTGGTGGAGGAAGAAGCATCAATATATACAAATGAGAAATATATATGTGAAGTACAAACATGCTTACACAGGCGTACTTTAATTAACAAAGTAGGTCTGTTCCTGGACATTACCTATTTAACAGAAAATTTTGTACCAGAGGCAGAACCAACATGGGAACAACAGGGAGAGATTCCCATGCCACCGAAAAAGAGAGAGAAAGAGAGAGAGAGAGAGAGAGCAGTTCATCATGTTTCAGAAAACTTTTTAATCAAAACTAATATGTAAAATTAAACAACTACACTCACATAAATACCGTAAACAAAACATTTTGAAGCCTAGAAACCACTTGGAGGATTCTTCCAAAATGCATCCAGTGATCACTTTTTCCTTAACCAGCCTCACTGTTCTTATGATTTCCATTTGGGTGACCCAACTTATAGATCTATGCTTTTTTAAAATACCTCATATGCTGGAGGTAGCCAGTTCTTCTTTTTTCTCTTTGTTTTGCTGTTCATGCATGCTCAATAAGCAATTCTGGAGCAACTGCTGTTTATCTTACCCACTGTAGGCAGCAGCCACAGTTACACCAAATCCCATTCCTGCCTAGCTTAAGCTTTATTGCTTTGTTTACTGCAGATAGTGCTGCTGTAACTCAGCCCAAAAATCTGTGTTCCTCCAGTCCTCCTTCACCATCCTCACAATGCAGATGCTTCTAAAAGCTTCTAGCTAGCAGAAGAAGAGGAGGAAAGGGGATCACTGTCCGAGACTTCACTAACTCAGGTATGCTGAACATTGATGTATTGGTGGAGAATGTCACCATGAAACAATGGGTGTGCTTAGGAATACCACTCACAGGTTGATCAAAGGGAGTGGGGCTGTACACAGCAGCCATAACATTCCACCAAATGAATTCAGTTCTCTGGCCACTCCAGGAAATGGGGCTGGAGTGTCATATTGCTCTATAATGGCCATGTTATGAAACCAGCTGAGGTCAGGATCCTGCACTATAGTCTTTGCTTTAAAGTAAAAGGATAAAAGACCAACGTCTATAGCTAAGTTTCAACATACACACACAATAACATGAATGACAAGTAAACATTACTCATTGCACCAAAACAGTAACTACTTTGGTAGTTGTGACATCACAAATGAAATTCCATTATGCCCTTATTGCCCCACCCCAAGTAATTTGTTAAAGGTAACTGTCATGTGTTACTTCCAAACTCTGAGCAAAGTACAGTTGTCTCTTCATATTCGCTGGGGTTTGGACCCCCGTGGATATCAAAATCCTTGAATACTCAAGTCCCATTATATGCAATGGCGTAGCAAAATTGTGTCCCTTATATAAGATGGCAAAATCAAGGTTTGCTTTTTGGATTATAATTTTTTAAGAGTATTTTCAAGCCATGAACACTTAAATTCGTGAATACCAAATCCGTGGATATGGAGGGACAACCATAATACATAGGTTTTTTTCCTTGGTTTTTTTCCGAGCTATGAGGCCATGTTCATGGGGTACAATGGTGCGAGGTTTCAGATGCCAGCAATGCTGGCACCAAAATGGAATGGGGGAATCTATTGATACTCAGCCCGTCAATGAAAAGAAATGCCATAGTGATGCCAGTGGAACACAGAAGGAGGGCATCATCTGATATTGGCGGCCTTTTGTATTCCTTTGAGGTTGTTATCACACCACATTTGCTGCATCTGATAATCTTCTTTGACCTGATGCCGCTTAAAAGTGTTTCTTTGGCCTAATTTACATCTCACTAGAATTGTGGCTTTTTGACATTTTGTCAAAAATAACAGGTACTGCAGCACTTTGTGCTCAAAAAGAAATTAGTACTTATATACCATTTTTAAAGCAGGGTTTTACATCCCCTCCCAATACAAAATGGCTTCAACACCAGGAAGCGACTATTTGGTATCACTTCATGGCAGATAGCCATATTTGTCAGATGCAGGCATAAGTACAAGGAACAATTCCCCATGTACGGTATCACAACTGCAGTTATCTTCTGTTGAACAATAAATATTTGAATGAAATACATCAACATGACTAGAGGTCAATACTGCCAGAACTTCATTTGGGAACAGGCCAATGCCTCATAGATTTCATGAGAACAAGAAGCTACAGAGAAGACATCATACTGATGAACTCACATCTGAAGATATATCTGGTTTACAACCAGCAATCAAATTTTTGCACTATTTTGAAGAGTGAAAACATTAGTAGGCTGTTGTAGGAGATGGAAGATGACAAACAGCTAGCAAAGAACCTTAAAGACAAGGGACAATGGTCTAAAAACAGCAGCAAACTCAACAGGGCATCAATAGAGAGATGTCTTCAGTATACTAACTCCAGACTTACAGCAGCAGTGCATTGTCCATGTACTTGCAAGAAGAGGAGGATTCAGTTTTGGGGCACTAAAATGCTTCATGCATAATCAGTATAAAGTATACATAGAGCCTCTGTGTGTACAGACTGTGTGCATATAGGCTTTTATGTGTGACAGCACCCTGCATCTGGCATACATTGCATTTGGCAGGTTCAAATGGCACAATCCCACTCCTCCTTGGATATGAACTAACTATATACCAAATGTAATGTGTATACACTAAAGTTCTGCAACAGATTTGGCTGAATCTCAAACCAAATCAAACTAATTCAGATCAATTCCTACTAGGTCCAGAACAGATTAAATTGGCTCAGTTCGAGACCAGAATGACACAACCCAAATTAATTTGGGCTGATCCAGAGATTTGGATATTAAAAACGAGTGGAAGGAAATGAGATACTGTGTCTCCAAAACAATCATATGCAAAACAACAAAGTTGCATGATATAGAGTGGGAGGAAGAGGGGAGATTGATTCACAGTGGTTGCTTGTAATCTGGGGCAGGAATCTCATCAGGACTCTCCAAACACTGTGCTTATGTGGAGGAATTTCATGAGGGCATTGAAATTATATAGTCAGTTATCTCCTGAATCTCTTTCTTCATTTGCTAGATCTAGCTGTTAGTAGCCCACTATTGAAAGAGCTGTAATGAAGGTTTGCATAGCTGTTGATGGTCACTTGATCTTGGTTTCTCTGAGGGCTCACTTCAAAACTGGTGTGATCAGTCCAGATGATCTGTGGCTAGTTCTGTGGCAAAACTGCTTCTTTTAGCCTTTAATGCAACTTAAAAAAACTGGCTGGTTACTCTAGAGCTCCCAGGAAACTCTGTTGTGTTTTTGAAGTGTGGATAGCTGGATCAGGTTGGATTCAGGGTGACCCAGGTGTCCACATGTGAAACACAGATGGGTTCTGGTAGGCGTCACCATTTCCTGTCCCCTCACCAATTGATGCTGGAGAGGTGTTGAATCCTCCTTGGGGACACTGCTACCACACTGGCCAAGCAGCTCCATAGCAGAGCATTGCTGGCGATATCATTTCTAGTGAGGTCAGAACACGGTGCCAACCTATGTGACCAACGAGAAGGGGGTAGAGCTGTTTGGAGTTAACCTGCACCTGTTAGGAGTTCTCTAGAGTCCACCAGCTTGGTCACCTAAGTGTCCAAATTCATGGAAGTATTATCCTAACAGACAGGCATAACAGGAACATTAGCACTGTAAGTTCAAAATATCTGACATGATATAGAGATTAAGCTTTGTACTATTTTAGGCTATTTATTTACATAATCAAATCAGTGCACATATGTTTTACACACACTCCCCTTTAGGAGGAATTCAGAGTTCTCATTGTCTAGGCACATTCTCACCATAAACACCTACGCTGCATGTAAGGGATCACACATCTTATATTATACTGAAACATCGTATTCATCTTAGGAAACATCACTAAGAGGCAGCTATAAAGATTTAGGGAGTTGAACATCTTACATAACACCATAAGCATCTGTTGAGTAATTCTAAATATCATCTGTTCTACTTCTAACTGGCAGCCATGAAAAAAGCTATACTTTTGCATAGACATCTCATAAGCTTTCTTAGACTTGGTCTACTTCCTCCGTGCAACTGAGGAAGTTGACCAAGGAGATTATCAGACACGGGGGAGTGTCCAAAAAAGCACATTCCCAACCACATCACAAGATCATTACAAGAACAGAAAGGGTGACCTTACCAGACGCCTGCATCCTTCTGCCATTCTAAGGGCATAGCACTGCCGCAGACAAGGTTTCCCTTTTTTATTGATGGTGACAAGCCACTAATAAAAAGGAATGCCATACTCATGGCCATGCTACACCCCTGGAACGCTGGAGGATGACATTGTCTGATAATCTCACCCCTTCCTGTTTTCATCATGATCTTTTCACATGGATTTTACCAGGTCTGATAATCTCCCAAGTCTATGAAAACTTATCCTCCAACTTCTTTCTCTCAGTCTCAAAGGTGCTACAAGATACCTTTTCAACTGATAGTAGGCAACTGTTAGGACTTGTCTAGATGAGAAGATATAATGCTGATTATTCTCCATTAATGCAAATTTGTAGCAGTGTTCATTTGTCTCCACGTGTTTTTAGCAACAACCTGGTATGTGAAACTATCTATATTTGACATTCACACGAAGCCATGCCTGTGAATCAACATGCTGATCGGGAGTGAATCGCTTGTGTTATTATTGTCAACAAGTTGCTGCTGCTGCTGCACAGTTATTTATTTATTTATTTATTTATTTATTTATTTATTTATTGGGTTTATATATTGTGAGTCCCTGTTGGAGAGGATATGTAAGTTTGTGTATTTGAATTGCTAGTTCCTAGGGTGGGAGGATATGCAAGGAGGATTAGTGTCTGTTTGGCTAGTGGTCCATTGTCTGCTGGAAATCCCCTGTCCCTGTGTGAAGTTCATTTGCATGTGTTGGGTTTTGATTTTGGTGTTTTTCAGGACTGGTAGCCAAACTTTGTTTACTTTTAAGGTTTTTTCTTTCCTGTTGAAGTTGTCCAGGTGTTTGTGGATTTTAATAGCTTCTCTGTGCATTCTGACATGATAGTTGTTGGCCTGGTCCAGAATTTCAGTGCTTTTAAGTAACATTTTATGTCCAGATTGGTTTATAACATGTTCTACTACTGCTGGTTTTTCTGATACAAGTTTCAGGGCCTTAAATTTTGCGAAATTTACACAAAATATAGTTTCAAACCTATAAGAAAGGGAAGTATCCCCACCTGGAAAGAGTGCCTTGATTTAGCTGACTTTGCTGTGCTCTTATGCTTAACCAACCCGCCTGGCTGGCCACTGTCCATTGTGCTTTCTTCCGTCGCCGTACTTTAACCCACTCTAATTCTTTTTCTTTAATTAACTATTTGAGTGAGATTTTCAAAACAGCATTGAAACTAGCCCTGCCTGTGTAGCCAAATGTATAAATGTTTAGAAACTGTAAATGTTTAGAAACTGGTTTTTGGTCCCTCACAAGAGTTAAAGCTTCAGAGAGGTGATGTGGCACAGAGGGCCCTCCTTGTGGGGAAAAAAAAATCTTTATAGGCTACTTGACAGTCCATGGAGTTGGCTGTCAAACTGGTCTCCCTGAAGTAAAGAATGTTTACCTCAGAGTGCTATGTATATCACTTTTGTTTCTTCAGGTCAAGCAACTGACAGTTTGGTCACTGCTTCAGTCAGAGAGTTTGACCATAAATTCCTGGGGAGAGGGAAGACTGGCAATGGAGTAGGTGGCTTGGGCCCTCCTGTTGACTCCTAACAATGATCCTTGTGATATGTAATATGTCAGTAATATTTTGGTTCCCACCACCCACCCTCCCACCAGAATCATGAGTAATATTTCCTTCCTTCATAATTTTATATCAGCGAAAAAAACAAGCTCAAAGCTAAACAAAAGTTGAGAGAGTGTAACAAGATATTCTACATTTATTTCAATTCTTCTTTTATTTCCAGACACTTAATAATCTTTGCCTTGGTTTGCCATTTCCATCTATGGATCATCATCATCTGTGGAAACATGATGGTGGGAGGACACCAGAAATGATTCTGCATTCACACAGAACGTATGGCATTTTCCTACTCAATCTCACTTTCTTCTTCTTAACATCTCTCAAACATAAGGAATGCAGGTGGATAGGGGAGGGAGGAGTGGAGGCTTCCGGGTGGCTCTGGTGGCTGCAATGGTGATAAGGGGGAGGGAGGGGAGGGGAGAGGAGGTCTTGCTTACCTTCTCCCTTTGCCCCCTGGAAGGGCTCTGGTGGCTCCACTGGCAACAAGGGAGGGAGGGGAGGTCTTGTCCCCCTTCTCCCTTTGCCCTCTGGGATGGCTTCTGTGGTGGCAATGGTGATGGGGCGGGGGCAGAGGGAGGGGAGGAGAGGTCTCGCTTCCCTTCTCCCTTCACCCCTGGCACAGCTCCTGTGGCTGCAATGGTGATGGGGGGGCAAAGGGAGGGGAGGGAAGGTCTCACTTCCCTTCTCCCTTTGTTCCCCGGGAGGGCTCTGGTGGCTGCAATGGCAATGGGGGGGCGTTCGCTATTATCTGCGGGATTCATTATCTGTGAGGCCCCATGGAACCAATCCCCCATGAATACGGGGGTGCTACCATATATGTCTGATGTTCCGCCCTTTGGTGAAAACAGTGTTATAAATAAACACGATGATGATGATGATGATGATGATATCATGACTAGCAGCTTCTAAGCATCTCTGTAAATGTTAAATCAACAGGAATTTTGGAGGGAATCATCTGTTATGTGGGATGAAGCAGTTACTGAATCTTGATTGGCCTGACCCAGTACAAAACTGGAACATCTCTAGAACAGGGTGTGAACCAAAAAAATTAATGTTTGATTCTCTGCATGCAATACTACATGTTTAGAGTTCTTTCTGTGTAACCAATAACTCTCCTTTCCCAAAGTTTCTAGGGTTTCAAAAAAAGCTCTAGATAGGTTAGGCTGGTTAAGAGAAGGTAATAGTACATATTTTCCAACAGTCAATGTGATGCATGAAACTAGCTCCCACTCATCCCCCCATGGAATATCAGTGTAAATCTGCCATTTTATGGGTTATTTTAAGGAGACTTGTCTGACTCAGAACGGGACCAAAGTTATTGCAGTTATGTCTACAATTGTCAACATACTTAGTATGGAGTAAGTCCCATTGAACATAGTAAACATGCATAAGATTGAACTGTAAAGTTGTCAGGTAATTAAAGATTTCCTAGTGAGTCATTTATATGTTTACCAACTATTCAGTTAGTGAACCAGCAGAATTTAAATACAGTATATTGGCATATTACCAAGATCTTAGTATGTAGGCCTTTTGATATACTGCAGAATGTAAAATGACTTACAATTTAATTACCAAAACTACCAGCATTGTTAGAAGGAAACAGCCATGTTTAATATTTTGCTTTTGGTTTTTGTGTTTATTATAAGTAACACGTGCAAGTCAAGTCAGAACAGCCTTCAAAAATAATTGGTATCCTTAATCTGTAGTTCCAAATTGAAATCTTCTCCACTAATTAATCAGTGATCAATCCAATTAAAAACTGCAGCCCTAGCTAGAATCAACAGGAGACTGGCCTCTGTATGAAATTTAACTACCCAAAGTTAACCAAAGCAATGGTTTATTTGCTGAATGGTTGATCAAATTAAAAGAGGAATCCATGCCCACAGAGCTCACTTAGGAAGACTTCATAGAATTACATTAGCTGAATTTCATTTATGAGGACTCATTCATTTGCAAGTACCCACCACCACCATCTCCTACATTCATATAGACCTCTGGCCCATAAGAAAATTGTCTCCATTTCTGTTTACTGCATAACAACATGTGCATTTACTACCTTGGGGGGAAAAATCTTATACTGATAATATGGCTCAAGCTTTGCTGCCATTCCTAATCTATTCACACCATGTTTTGGAAGGTTTATGAAGTGAATACAACCATTTTGATTGAATTACTGCCTCCTATTAGTTTTGAGAGCTATGTATTATTTCTTGATCACTAGAATATATGAGAGCATTTACTTTATTCTAAAGTTCCCTTAAATCACATTGATTGGTACAAGCCCCCGCTGGAAACCATTTAATGGTTTATTTTCTGTTCCTTTACAGAACGTCTTCAAGGGGGTACTAGGCTATTTATAATTTAAAGTGAGTCCAGAGAATGCAAAAGTATACAGTTAGTCTTTCCCAATTCTAGTTTCTATAAAAGCCAAGTACATAGTTCCTGGACTGAAGTAAATTGTGTGTGTGTTTTCAAAACTTCATTGTAAATGTAAGTGCCTCCCACACAAAGCCATAAAAGTCCATTAGAGATAGTGTCCCTTTTGAATACTTAAAAAACTGTCTTTATATGAAACAATGTAGAAGAACTGTATGCTAGCTTATCCAAAAGAACTATGTGTTGACACCTATATATTATTCATGTTTTACCGAGACATAAATAACAGGTTTCAAGTTCTCCCATGGAGCCAGATGACAGGTAAGCTTTTCCACTGAAACAGTATGACTGCAACCACTATTACACTGTGGTCCTTGTCAGAACAGAAGTATTTTAATGCAAAGGAAAGACTCCAAAATAATAAAAATTTAAAAATAAGGTTCAGGCATGTTTTATAGAATTACTAGGTTTTTCTTTGTTTCTGGTGCCAGATGCAGGCCCCCATAAAAAAACCAAACATACACACTTGTACAAAGAGAGAGGCAACATTTACTTAGAAGAAGTGAAAAAAGCAACTCACTATGTCTGAGTAGCAAGTAGTGCTTCAGAATCTACAGTTGAACACAGAACATTAAAAGGTCTTTCAAATATCTCAGGAAGCAACTCCAAACTGTGACTGTATGTTCAGTCTACAGTAACAGCACTTTGATGCCACTTTTACTGCCATGGCTCCATCCAACTGAATTCTAGTATTTGTATTTTAGTGAGGTAATTAGAAGCTTCTGATAGAGAGTTCGAGTGCTGTTGTTCAGAGGAAGTGGAAGAGGACTGTCTAGCAGAGCATGCTAGGAGCCTTTCCAAACAAATGCTAAATCACAGAATTCCACAGGATGGAATTATGGCTGAAAAGTGGTATGAGATTGCTTATAACTGTGTAGAAGAGACACACTCTGTGTCCACAAAGGAAGCATCAGTTGGGGCTCTCAAAAGAAACTTATCAGATCAGATTATTTGTCCATCTAGTCCCTGTTCTGACTAGTAGTGGCTCTCTCTGTTACTTGGTTCATTTGATATGAGACACTTTGGGGGCCTCCAGGGCCTGCGTAGTGTCTTAATCTTCTTCACAATTAGCAGTTGTGGGCCTGGCCCAAGATATTTTGCTGCCTGAGGGGAAGAGCAATATGGCATTCCCTCCCATGCATAAAAGCTGCCTGGCCTACAGTGGAATCTTTCTTCATAACCGATGATATAACTGCATTCTCCACAGCTCCTGAGGGCAGCAGGCTAGCTTAACAGGGCCACTGCAGGCCACATGATGAACAGCTCCCTCCTCCAAAGTCTTACTGGTGCCCACAGTGGCTTGATTGGTACTGTCAGAATCTGCTGCCTGAGGTGACTGCCTCAGTTTGTCTATGGCAGGGTGGGCCTTGCCAGAAAAATAAAACTCTATGTAATATCACCACAAAAGCAGAATAAATCAAACAAAATTAGAAAACTGTGCAAACTGGCAAACAGAAGAATTCAAATTTTCTTCATGCAGGTGGTGGGAATGGGAGTGGGAGTAGGGGTGATTTCATTGGTGTAGAGTTCATGGCAGCCCTGGGAATTATAAAGCTGCAACTCTTGCATCAATCCAGAATGGTGCTTCACCTCAAAAATGGTGGGGGGGAACTGATATAGGACATTATCACACCAGCCTCATGTCTCTTGGCAATCATGTTATTAAAGGAAACAGGAACATACTGGTTGAAAACTTTTATTATCACACCTCTTTTCATCCATGTGACTGCACTTCTTTGGCAACTCCCTAGTGTGATAGGTCCCTTCACTTCAGTTCCAGGATGACTGTAGTCATATGCCATAAGGGGGCTTGATTCTCCTCCTCTCCCCTCTCTCTCCCCTCCCCCTTGATATTCCAAAGCAGCACACAGCACGGGAAGCAGAAAAACAATAGCAATAATGGCAGGTATTGACAGGATTTTCCCATCAAATGAAAGGGTCAGATCAGTAGCAACCTAGAATGAGAAGTGACAACAGGCTAGCCATGACATTGTCTTGTACCGGCTACATTCATTACTATCCTGCTAAAATTCCACTTTAGCAGCCTTGTGTGATAAAGTCCATAGTCTTCAAGTCACCCATCATATAACACAACTATATAAGCACTGTAGTCCTCCTTTTTCACTTTCTGGGAAGGCCCCAGAGAGCTTATTTAAGTTATATCCCTATTTCCAGGTTTCACCATTCTGAACTCATTCTGTAGCACTGACTCAATCCTCTAATGAGGATTGCTTTTTCAGAAACACTGTGACAACACCAGCTGGTCTGGCAACTTCACTAGGTCACATATGGATAACCTGCATGCCGAGGGCTGTATGCAGCCCTTTAAGGCTTCCCATGGGACTGGCACAGTGCCCAAGCTGCTCTCACGGCCAGACCGAAACCTACCACTCAGCTCTTTGAGGGGCTGGATGGAGTGCAGTTATGATGAGGACAGCAGTGCGAAGGGGTGTCTCTCTTTGTACACCACATTAATCATTAAAAACTACACTTTGCTTTACCTATCAAAGAGCTGAATGACAAGCTGTGTGTGGATCATGATTATAAATGAGGCAGGTGTCTGTAGGGATAACATTTCCGGCATAGCTTCCTCACCATCATCATCTTGTTTGGCAGCTGTGGTGCATTGTTTCAATGGGGAGGACAATGCATGGAAAGAACCATCCCAGTGCACATCCCTTCATTTAAATTGTACACTTTCCCAAAAATTGCAACCTCCCCCCAGCTGGTTTGCAGTGAGAAAACTGTTCTCAGTAGTCAGAGGGGATGCATGGTGGAGTCTCAGCACACATGAAGCAGAGTTGTACATTTATTTATTTGTTTGCCCACCTTTCTCCAAGTGTGGGGCCCAAGGGAGCTTACAACACATTAAAACAAAATTCTTCTAAAAGTGTTTAGCCTTAACGGGTTCCTGTTTACTAATTCTGTGATTCTTTCAATGTTGTCCTATGTAGTCAGCAAGCAGCATTCTCCAATGTTGTTCCCAAAGAGCAAGTTCTCTTCTGGATAGCATGATGTATTAATCTTACCTTCTTTTTTTTCATAGTTCAAGGCAGGGTTGGATGTGCTCCAGAGCCCGGAGAGCAATACTGCCTGATATTCAGCTCCTTAGAAGATAGAGCAAATGGGTATGTATGTTTCTTTCTGACTGGATGTGGGGAAAAGGTATGCTTGTGTGAGTGTTTGAGATGGGGGAGGCTATATTTGGGCTTGTGTGAGAGCAGGGATGAGGGCAATATGGTGCCTTTACATTTAGGTCCTTGAGTTGCCACCATCACCATGGACAATCCTCAGGGATTGAAAAGGTTGCCCACCCCTACATTGGGAAAAACAAGCAGCAACCACAGCCTATGAATAGCAGGGATGGAGCTTTCCCACTTAATGGATAGCTTCCAGGACATGGAGGCTGACGAATGCAGTCAACTCAAATGATGTCAGCAAGCGGGCTTACCAGCCTTCCCCAGTGGGCCTTTTGCAGCCTGGCCAGTGCCCCGAGTCCTGCCGGCAACCCCTGTGGCTGCATGGCCCGGCATGGGGGCCGCCATCTTCACTTCTTCTTCCCAGCATGCTTTGTGGCCAGGAAGAAGGGAGCTTCCCTCACCCTGATTGGCTGTTGCCTGGCAGGGGGAGGGACTTCCAGCCATGGTTCCGGCACAGCTGGATGAAGTGAGCTCTGCATCAGGGGGCCAGTATATAAGCAGACTTCACAGTTGGCCATGGCAACATCCTATAGAACCCTTGGTTTTTTTTAGTTTGATGAGACACTGCAACTCTCTAAATGCCCTTCCCTAAACTTCATTTCTCAGGATGAAATAGGATGTTGCCATGGCAATTAAAGTGGAATCATCATGCTATAATTGTGTAGCATGAAGACTCCCAGATGATGGTGGCTTCTCAGGTAATTTTAGCTCTCCATGACTATGGGTGTCAAGACAATCATTAAGGTCTGCACAGATGGGCTGATAATATCAGCTGAACTTATACAGCAGTCCTAGTGTGTAACTTCACTAACATCCATTCATGTAATACTGGGTATGCTGCATCTCTGTATGGAGATTTATTATTGCTTCAGCCAAGTGTTCTTAAAATAAACAAAAATTGACCTCTCTCTCTCTCTCTCTCTCTCTCTCTCTCTCTCTCTCTCTTTTTCTCTCTTTCCATTTTCTCCTCAAAGATCTTCCAGTGTTAAAACCTAGTGATCACCCATCCCTGAATTATATGCCACAAGCGGTATATTGTAAGTTATAGAATTCTGTGGCATGTATAATTCCAAATATGCATAGTGTTTTCAACATCTTGTTTTGAACCCAAGTTTTGCTCAAGATTGATAGTCAACTTGGGACACAGAAAGCTTCCATCAGAAGCTTCCTTACCGAAGCTTCCCTATATGTAGACCGTAAACATACAACTCTGAAAATGTGCAGTTTGTTCACATTTTGATGAGAAAAGGAAAATAAAGTTTTCAAATATACAATGCATACCTTTTGGATAACTCAACACATGCCATGGCCACCACCCAACAACCCATACATGTCATTCTGCAAGCTCAGCACAACTTTTGACTTGTGTTTCTTAGCCATCAGTGTTCCAGTGATGAATGGCAATCCCTTTCTTGGGAGTTTTGAAATTTTTATGAGGTGATATGGAAATTAATTCCTCATGATTTAAGGTGAGATGGGATTCACAGTTCTACCTTATAATTTGATCTACTCAACCCATTTGCAATCATTTATGACCTTTGGTGGCTGCGGCATCACTAAGGCTGGTGTCACCCCTCCCCCCAATGGTGTCACTTGGTGCAGTTCAACCTCTCTGCATCCTCCTGTTTTGTGGGCATCTAGAAATATTCCTATTCACCATGTCCAATCATGGTGGTATCTGTGGATGATATTCTTAACTGAAGTATTTCTATTACCTTTTCATAGGAGGATCTCCTAAATCTGCCCAACTCTGATCTCAGAAATCAGCACTGTGATAACTGCAGAATGCCATGCAATGAATCTCCTTTAATGACTGCCTGGCATTAGTTATCTAAAATAGGATGAAGGTAAAGTTCTTCTCTTGTTTAATAAAACTTACTTGAGAAATACTTTCTTGAGGAAAGAAAGACATGAATGAAAAACAAAAAGCACTGAGGCAAAATCCCAGATAAATTAGAGGTAGCCATTGAGGCAAAATATAAACTGCATGACTTTTAAACAATGGATAAATTATGAGCAGATTATACACGAGGCATAAAAAGTAGATTTTACAGCTACATTTCTGCTGGCAACCTTAACAATAGACAGATGGCACAATCTTGTGCCAAATGAATACAATAGCTTTGTTATCTGTCTTTTTCATAATGATTGTTTTTCCACCCAAAGATTGGGTTACGAGGAAACCCAAGGCTTTAACCATATTCATGTCTACGCAAAAGTAATTAGGAGCAATAGGGCTTATGCCCAGGTAAACAGGCAAATGATTGAAGCCTTAGAGAAGAAGGCAGGCAGGCTTGGGAGCAATGGGTTGTGCTGGAAACAGTAGAAACCTCAGGGACATGAAAATGTTGGAAGAATTAAGGGGCATAATGGGAGCAATGTTGGATAAAAAATGACCCTAGATAAATAGTTCTGGTTCAGGGTATCACGGATGTAGTCATGAGCATGCAGTCATATGTAGTCAAAATGCTTTCCTGGCAGGAGGATTCATTTACTGGACTTCCACCCATTGGATAATTCTACCAGCAGAAATGTGAGTAGATAGTTTTTGCTGAGCTGCCTTCTCCCCACTGGCCTTTCTGCAGCAGAATACTGAGAGGACCTCTGGGCTATGATTTAGGAGCCTGCAGGAGAGAGAAAAATTGAGTGCCTCCAGATAGAGGACTCCTGCTGCTTACAATTCTAAAAAGCATTGCACACCTATTCCATCTTTTTTCTCAATAGAATTTGTCTGATAAGAAATAAAGATGGGGGGAAAAAACAACAGGAAAGCATAGGAAAGCTGTAACTGAAGACATTGCCATCTGAATCTCTAATAAACTTCCACGAATGAGCCACAGTAATTGCCTGATAAGAGCCCCATCTGGAAGCTGGGGGGATGAATCTGCCCTAGGTTTTAGTCTGAACTTTAAAGGAACTATCCAAGGTGTTGAACCCTGTCTGCAAAATAGGTTCAACAGCTTGGATAGTTTTTTTAATGTTTCTGACAAAAAGTTGGAGAAGACTAACACCATCATTATATGCCAGCTGCCACAGCCAGAAGCTCTCCTACTGAAAACTGGTACTCCCTTCTCTTCCTCCAGAGGAAGGAAGGTTCTAAGCTTCATGGAAAAGAACTCAGGATCCACCCCATGATTTGAGTAAGCTTATGTGTGTTAACTTGCTTTTGTTCATTTAGCAAACATACTGCCATTTTCACCTTTGTTGTCAAGGTGTCTTAGAATATTAATAAAGGTTGTAAGCTAAGATAAAGTTAGTGTGTTGACTCAGAAATTACAGGTCACACACATACCATATCCATAGTATTGGTAACCACGGTTTCATTTTTAACCATGGTCAGGGAGGGAAAGTCCTCTCTAGACATCGGGGGGGGGGCTCTCTAGGCATCCTCCAGCACAACTCTATGGTCAACTTCCACCAGACGTTGACCATAAAGTCACACTGGAGACCTCCGGATGCCTAGAGAGGTGTCCTCTCTAGACATTTTCTAGGTCCTCCAGTGTAATTCTGTAGTATTGTATGGTGGCTTGCTTTTATCTGTGGTTTCATTTATAAACGGTAAGTCCAGGAATGTATCCCTGGGCCTATAGGGATGACCTATAGTGCCACTCTGTTCACTTATCCTCAAGTGAGTGTACATTGGATTGCAGCCAAAATCAATTGTGTTTTTTTAAAAAAATCTAAAATAAATACTGTATCAAGTTTTTCAGAAGGTAGTTAGATAATACAATAAATGCACAAAACCAAGAGAACAGGCATCTCACCTCACAGCTGGCTCTGATTTAACAATCAAGGGCCATACCCTATGGTTTATTATCTTAGGAATGAGCACTATATCCCAACATTCCACCTCCTCTCCCCAATTATCCTTGCAACAGCTGGTTTTGACATTAATATCCTGAATTATTCAGCCAATTTCTCATCCAAATATTTGGGGTGGGGTGCGTGAGAAGTGTAGTTCAAAATAGGAACTTTTCCAAGCACTGCTCATGACCGTTGTTCCTCCAGCTTCACCACCCTCTTCTACCCCAGGATCTCTTGCTTCCTCTTGTAACTGTGCCCTTCCTTTCTTGCTGCTCCTTATGTTTAGGAGTGCCCGCTAGATAGGGTTGCCATGTGAAAGCAGGAACAGGGCTCCTGAATATTTAATAGTTCTTTAGAGGAGGGAGTTTTGGCAAGTGTTGTTTGTCATGCAACACCTTGTACAATCTCTTCTACACAACTATTAAAGGTACAAGAACCCTGTCCCTCATTTCACCGTGCTTCTAAAACACCTTGTGATGCCCCTTTCAGGTTTGTCCTCAAAACTCAGCTATTTCATGAAATGTTTGGTCCATCCTGACCTCTTGCACCTTGTAAAACAGTATGGACAGCACCTATACCCATTGATAATGCTATATTTACTTCTCTGAGACTCCCCCCCCGAATGCACAGCGTAAGGCTACATTATAAACAATTAAATTGCTTCCCTATAGCAAAAGCAACCCATTATTTTATACATTGCATGCAAATACTTTGGATGGCTCTTATAAAGTCCAGAATAGCAGCAATAGCATTAGCATTGATATTTATATACAGTTGTCCCTCCACATCTGCATGGGTTAGGGCTGCAAGACGCCTGCAAATGTGAAAAAACCACAAATAAAAAGTAGGTCACGTCACACCCTCCCGGAACCCCCTCGCCCTCCCCATTGCTGTTCCTCTCCACACCCCCGCCCTCCTAGAAGCAGCCATGGGGGCTTCTGAGGCCCCCATCCTCTCCATCCCCTGCCCTCCCAGAAGTGGCCACAGGGGCTTCTGAGGCCCCCATTGCTGCTCCTCTCCACCCCCCACCCGTCCTCCCAAAAGCGGCGATGGGGCTTCTAAAGCCCCGTTGCCACTTTTGGGGGGGGGGGCTCCCAAAAACTGTGAATAATCAAAACCACAAATGTTAAAGCCGCGAATGTGGACGGGCAATTGTACTGCTTTTCAGTACCAAAGCACTCCCTAAGTAGTTTACAATGTTTTTTAGCTAGTTGCCCCCAACAAGCTGGGTAGTCATTTTACTGACCTATGGAATTATGGAAGGATGAGTCAATCTTGGAGCCATCTGGGATCGAACTCATAATGTCGTGGCTTGCAGTACTGGCATTTTAACCACTGCACCACCAGGGGCAGTATAATAGAATTTCAGTGTTTTTAAATAGCATTTTGTGTCCAGGTTGGTTTATAACATGTTCTGCTACTGATGATATTTCTGGCTGGCCCAGTCTGCAGTGCCTCTCATGTTCCTTGATTCATGTTTGCACACTGTGTTTAGTGGTCCCTGAGCAAACTTGTCCACAGCTGCATGGTATGCGGTAAACTCCTGTGGCTGTGAGAGGGTCTCTTTTGTCCCTTGCTGAGCATAGCATTTTTTGGATTTTCTTTATTGGTTTGTAGATTGTTTGGAGGTTGCGTTTCCTCATCAGTTTCCCTATTCTGTCTGTGACTCCTTTGATGTATGGTAAAAATACCTTCCCTTTGGGTGGCTGTTTTTCTTCATTCCTGTGTTTTTTTCTGGGTCTGGCTACTCTTGTGATATCTGATCTGGAGTAACCATTAGCCTGTAGGGCCCAGTTTAGGTGCTTCAGTTTGTCCTCCAGGTCACTCCTGGGTTCGCAGATTCTTTTTGCATGGCCTGCCAATGTTGTTATTGTGCTTCTTTTTTCTCCTGGGTGATGACTGGAGTTCTTATGTAGCCATTAGCCAAACAGATACTAATCCTTGCATATCTCCACCCAGAAGCTAGCCATTCAAATACACAAATTTACATATCCTCTCCAACAGGGGTTCACAATATATAACCCCAGACACACACACTCCTATCCAACCATTCTCTGAGGATGCCAGCCACAGATGCAGGTGAAACGTCAGAAATAAACTCTTCCAGAACAAATAAACTCTTCCAGAACACAGCCTCACAGCCTGGAAAAAAAACAAAGAAAAAAACACAAAGGTTTGCTTTTTGGAATTTTTAAAAAATATTTTTGAGCTGTGTTTGGTTGAATCCGTGGATGCAGAATCTGTGGATATGGAGGGCTGACTTTACATGTAACAAATTAACATCACAGGGCAGGGTAGAGTACTAGGTTTGATGGCAGAAATTCCTTCATTGGGACGGAAAACATTCAAACATGCAACCATCTGCTTGAGAATGTAGAACAATGTTACAAAACTGGCTCAAACAATGGAACAAAATTGGCTCAAATCTACTTTTTAAAAGTAATTGGTTCCTGTAATTTGTTGTTGTGTTTGAAAAATAATCTGTAGATGTTATCTGTTATGGTGCTGTTATGGTATTACATTATTCATTGTTTTTCTGTTACCTTTTGATTTTTTTAAAAAAATGTTAGAAATGGCATAAGACTTGCAAACCTCCTGTCACAACATCCTTTAAAGAAAACTTTTAAACATAACTACAAAGTGTTACTCACTGAAATAATAGAGTTAGTCCATTCCCAAACAGTACATTGCTTCTCAAATATAATTTCATTTAGTCCTTGCACCTGCCTCCTTGCTTATTTTTTTCAGGTGGCTACATTGCTTGTGTTACTTCCAAGCTCTGCTGAAAACAAGGAATACAGAAATTAAAAGTGGGATCGGAATGGGTTTGCATGTAGTGGTAGTTGATGGCATCCGTATCAATGGGGAAGTCAATCCACTCTGTCTTTTAGTTCAGATTTTAAAGAAGCTATCCAAGGTTCTGAATCTTATCCCCCAAACTAGGATCAGCACCTTGTATAGCTCCAGAATAAATCTCATGGCCAGTTTATTGTCTGAGTGGCATGTGAGACATCAGTGACCACTGTTCAGGTAGAAGCAACAATAACAAAGAAGAGTGTTTCATGCTAGTAGCTCAGCATACTATGACCATTGGATGTACAACTGTTTCTGGTCCTATTGAAACTATTCCAAGTAATGCTTTTGTGGGTAACACAATACTACTATTGTCTGGCACATAGCTTGAAGCTGAAATTTGGGGTTTGTTTCCTGTCAGGCAAGATTCCTTCTCCTGATTTTCAGGACTTCCAAATAAAATTTACTGAGCATTTGCACATTAAAAAAATAAAATGTGCTTAAACACTTGATGCACTTTATTGAAAATTTAGCTCAAGTGAGGTTTAACGCAGCTCTAAAAGTAATAAATACTTTAGTTGTTTTGTCTTATGTGTAACGTTCAGTGGCTTGCATGACTAATTAAATAATCTTGTGCTCGCTTTGAAGGCTGAGCCATTCTAAATGGCTTTAAATTACATCCTATCTGGCTAAGCTTACAATTAAAACCCTCATTTGTAATAAAGAACTTTTACTGTGCATAAATAGCAGTGGAAGAGACCTTCCTGAAAAGTTTCATCACTTGAATTATCACTGGAAATACTGTGAAAGGCATAATTAAACTCAGGGCTGCGTGGATTCTTCAATCATTCTGTACAAGCAAAAAAAGAAAAAGAAAAAAGAAAGAAAAAGAAAGCATAGTTCTTGAGCACAAAATTTGAGATAATTTCTTGAGGAAGAAACAGAAGTTTCTAGTCCTTGTTGTTTCCTAAATTAGTTTTGAAAAAATGGTTGGGGAAATGCCTGGTGAAACTTTCAAAACCAGATATGCAGCTGAATGAATTTTGCTTTGGTGGAATGCAAGGTACACTTACACCTGCTTAAAGGCAAGAAAAGAAGGAGGATTGTTAGAAGAAGATTAGAAGGAGGTTTCCATACTATTATGCAATGATAAAATGAAGAGAGAGAGGAGGAGGAAGAAGAGGAGGGCAATGATGATGAATTATTCAGCCTTTTCTTGCATCTTTCCAAGGTAGTATGCATGGTCCCTCCAAATCTCCACATCAAATTTGTTGTGAGGCCTTGTCTACACCAGCTAGAATATTCCACCTTCTGGCTGGAGTATTCTGACTCCGGAGCTGGCCTGGATCCCACCCCCAATTACCACAAGAAAATGGGCAGAAGTCTGCACACACATGCCAGCCAGTATCAATGGACGTCTCCCCCTGTTGTCATGCATCACATTATCTGAAACCAGGAAGGAGGCCCTCAGCATGTGATCAAGGCTGGTCACATGCAGGGATCCCTGATCATATGCTGGGGGCATCTCTCCCATCTGCAGAGTGACACCAGTGGCAGCCGTGTCCAGTGATACAGGCCGGTGTGCATTATGAACTGTGCATTCCTGCACTGGACTCATCTGGGTTTTCCTGCATAATGCAAGTTTCCCCAGGGTTGTTTTTTTTTTTTTTTTAACATTTTTAATGGGTTTACCCCAGCTTCCCCCTGGCTTTGCCTCTGATGTCAGAATTGTCTGGAGGCACATTGGGGCAAGAGCCCTGCATTGGTTAGACAACGGGGCTCCAAGATAGGAAGAAGCAGGAGTAAACTGCCCACTTAGACAAGCCCTGAGGCTAGGAGAAGAGAACTGGCCCAAGGTTTTCCAGTGAGATGAATGACAGAATGAGGATTTGAACCTGGGTTTTCATATCCCCAGATGCTTCCAGGAAGAACCCTGTAGAACTACCAATCAAAAGATATTATGCACCTTTTGTTCCTTTACATATTTTTTCTGGCAATAAGAAAGATGGAAGAAACAGTCATAAAACATTGAATACACACTGAAGATGACATCTGCATGCACACACTGAAAAAATTGTCCATGTCTGAGGCAGGGCTATTGTAGGATGGAAGCACAAGAGGAATGCACTCCAAATTCCACTATTGCAATGATGGCATTGAGAACTGCTACTGGAATAGTAGAATTGAGAATTGCAGTTAAGACCTGTAAGGACTACAGTTGAAAAATCTACAATATCTCATTAACAGTTGTGTAGATCAGTGCTCCTTAAGGGCGTGGCAGGGCTCTCTTGAAAATAAAAGTATAATAACAAAATATCCTAGCTTGTATTGTTTCCAGTACTATTCTGACTATGATAAGGGACAGAGAGAAACAAAAGAGAGGAAAATGATCTGGGAAATGGGACCCAGTCTGAGGTGGCCAGGTACCTGTGTTCCTGGAACTTTCTTAGTTTTTCAGAAAGCATACATTCTTTTCTTAGCTTTCTTAGAAAGCTTCTGTCTTTACTGTCAGTGTCAAATGAATAGAAGAAACAAATTAAAAGAGCTGAGCTCTTACATTAGGCTGGGGTCCACTGATATAAAAGTATGCAAGTGTTTAGTTGTATAACACTCTTTATTGAGCAGGAGTTCTATAGATAAATGGGTCCTAGAGCAAATCTTGTCAAAAAAAATCCCATGATAGATTTGCCTTAGAGTCAACGTAAGTCAGAAACAACTTGAAGGCACACAGCACCAACAACAAGACCAATCAAGCCTAAATTCTTCAAGAAGGACCAAACTGAGGCTGTTGAACTTTAGACATATCATGAGACAACATGACTCATTAGAAAATATGATGAAGCTTGATAAAGTGGGAAGTAGCAGGAAAAGAGGGAGACCATCTTACAGGCAGATAGACTCAATCAAGGAAGCAATAGCCCTAAGCTTGCAGGATTTGAGCAGGGATGTTGATGACAGGGGGCCTGCCTGCACTACTGAAACACAGCAGTTTGACACCACTTTATCCACCATAGTTCTATCATATAGAATCCTGGTATTTGTAGTTCGGTGAGGCACCAGAGTTCTCTGACAGAAAAGGTTAAATACCTCACAAAACTGCAAATACCCACAATTCCATAGGCTAGAACTATGGTAGATAAAATGGTGTCAAACTGCTGTAAGTGGTGTCTTGGAGGTCTCCCATTCATATGAAGCCAAATTGAAGACAATTTAACAACACTTTGTTTTCCAAGAATATTGACTTCTCCACATTTTGTTGTGCTGCAACTAAGAGTTGAAATTGATTTGGCATTGTTATTGCTCATACACAAGATACCAGCACTGTGGAGGTGCAAAATGAGTACACAAAATGTAAATATTCAGAAAACTAAAATGTGGGAAAGTAAAACAAAAAAGGGTGTGAGTGAATACTTCTGCAAGGCACTGTAGGAACCAGTTAAAGCCAATGTAATTAAAGAAAACATCCTTCTTATTTTTGCCAATGATTCTAGGAATCAGTATTGTCTTTGCCAGCCAAGAGGGAGACAGGAATGTCAGACATGTTATTATTATTTTATTTTATTTTTACTGAATGAATTACATTTTGTGGGCTGTTCTGTATTTACTTTGATGGAACTAGCCACATTCTTACTACAGCTTAGTTTACACCTGCTGCTCCAAGTCACTTGTGATGCACATTTCCAGAAGGATATCAACAACAAACAACTCATGCACTTCTTCCAGACGAACAAGTAACTGCCGGCTGTTACAATGCATTTCAGTTCAGTGACACTTCATTTTCAATTGCTAACAGTGTGTGTATACCTATAACTGCATCTGTTCTTAAAGGACAATGTGTGCCTTTTTGCCTATGGTACAAAGAACCATGGGCTTCAGTGGTGTTACATGAACAGACAAATGTTTTGCAAATGAATATTTGAGTAATTCATTCCTTTTTGCAGTCTCTAATGTTTAGAATTTATCCAGTCTATTGGTATCAGGCCCAAATTAATGTTGTTGTTTAATTTAACAAGATGTCCAGTCCCCCCCACTTATTTCTACCAAGGTGTTATAAGTTATTATAAAATAGAAAATGTTTGAAATAGCCAAGGTAGGCATGCTAGGTTATGTTACCCCCTTTTCCTTCAATAACTGTCCTTGCAGTTTCTTTTCATCCCCATCTATTCACTGTTTCTTTCATGTGTTTTGATATCAGAGCTTTGGAAAAGCTACATTCTGCACTACAGCTCCCGAAATTCTCCAGCCAGCATGACTGGAGAGTTCTGGGGGTTGCAGTCAAAATAGTAAGTTTTCCAAAGCTCTGAAGAATATCAAAATGACTACACAAGCCATGGGTTTATTGTGTAATTTCACATCGACCATTGCTCCAGTGGGACTGAATAAAGTCTTGGCTACTGATTTTACCTCTGTCTGCTGTCTGTGTGTTAATGGTTCATCATCAACTTCATGTTACTTATTCTATCTAGTTAAGACTTATGATTTTTAAACTGGACTTTGACTGGGAAGCCCTTAAGATATAAAGTACCTGTAATCAGAAGATAGTCCTCTGTAAAGTGGAATGCCTGGTCAGCCTAACCTGGGTGTACAGTTAATCCAATCTGTTGCCCAGCTAAGTAATCTTTTGGGGGCAGTGAATGAAGAAGAATGCGATCTGAAAGATACACTGCAGAAATCCTTGCAATGCTGCAGAGGGATTTTGGGTATAGATCATCATGTGCCTGATCCTGGAGGTATATCCTGGCATCCACTAGGCCATCAAGGGAAAACCTAATGAGGTCCAATAACTGGATTGTGTGGTACTGATGACTGAGTGTAAGTCTTAGGACTTTATCACACATTCCCTTTAAAACGTTCTTTTGCCAGAATAAAAAAATAAATTTGTATGTTGGCAAAAGAACATTCCCCACACACACACTTACCTTCTCTCCTGGCAAAGGCAGCTCCAGCAATAAAGAAGTGAACAGAGCTCCGTTCACTTCCTTTTTTGAAATCCTGTGGGATTTCATTGTGTGGGAAAATCAAAAATAGAACTAAAAATAAGACATAAAAACTCACACCAAGCACATACACACACTAAAAATCCTCCAAGTAACCCGAGGAGGGTAAAAAAAAAAGTTGGTCACTTAACTACATGTCCCGATCTCACCCAGAAGTTTTCTGCCCAGTCAGGCCATTGACTCTGCATTGCTGAGAGTTAAATGGCCCAAGGCTTCGCATGCCAGCAAAAAAGCAGCAGGTGGATCTATTGATGGCTTAAGCTATCAATTAAAAGGTATGGGGTTTTGACTATACATAAACGCGAAAGGGCAATGTTGTCTGATCTGCACACCCTTTCACGTTTATGTGGCATTGTTATGATGCCATATTTAGTGCGTCTCATAATGTCCTTGGTCTGACCCTGGAAATTGGTCAGCAAGGTTTATCTCTTTTCATTCTTCAATAGACCCTCCCTTTCTCTCTCTTTCTCTCTCTCTCTCTCCCTTTCTTTCTTTTGTTCAAAGATCAGCCAGTTCTCTACACATAGTATGGAAATCCATTTGAAATTTAGGAAAATTTCAAAAACAGCTCAGGATTGTGCCAAAAGGGCAGGGGGAGAGAATTAAAGAGAGACTACTCTTTGGGGGAGAAATCATCTCCCTCCAGGCATATATAAACCTTTGAGTGTGCATTGGGTTTACTCTCTAGATTTTTACTCCTATCTTTGATTACTTAGTAACACCCTTAAATTGCCTAAAATACATGTGGAATGTTGCTACATGACAAAGAAATAAATGTTGTTATGAAATAATAACGATGCGCTGAAGCCATTCATAATCAAGGAGTGGTAAGATGCTGCTTTGAGTCCCATTGTCATCATCCTACCACCGTTCAGCGTGGATGGCTTCTGCAAGTCATTCTATTCTTTCTCCTTAAGAGTTGCTTTCCAAGCTTTCTCATCAATATCACGCAATGGACAATCTGGCTGACTGTGTGGAGATGCTGCTCTTCAGCTGTCCACACTCAGTGGGAGAGGGAGGAGCCAAGTACAAGAAAGAGCCATAGATGTATACTGTTTTTTCTTGAGGTTTTTTGGGGGGGGAAGGAATTGACTTTTCTGGAAAAATTGGGGAAAAAATGCAATACTAGCCTTGTTTATGGATTGAAAGTCACTTTCCTACTTTAAGAAAATAAAATGCATTATGTATAACTTGGCTTGGCATAGAAGTGCCATATTTAATACAGTGGTCCCTTGGAATCCACTGGGTTTTAGTTCCAGGTTCCTGCATGGATACCAAAATCCATGGATGCACAAGTCCTATTACATACAGTGGTGTAGTAAAATGGTGTCTAATTTTCAAGCTGTGGATTGTCGAATCTGTGGATGCAGAATCTGTGGATATGGAGGGCTGAGTGTATATTAAAAGTACAATATTTCAGAAAGTAATTGCAAACAGAATTTGCTCTTTTAAATTTAATTTATTTATTTGTTGTTACAAATGTAGCTACAAGGTCCTGAACAGTAAGGTCCCAATGAACTATAAGGAACATCTTTGGTTTTTGCCAGTTTATGAGAAGATGACAAAATTCCCTCAATAAAAACAGGAGAAACCATTAACAGTAAAGCAAAGAAAATCATTTTGTCTCCTCTATTCCTCCATAGTGCCAAGCAGGCACAAAGCACTCATTCCCATAGAAAGAAATGAGAAAAGAAAGCCAAGACCTGGAATTGCAATAATGGGCTTACATAAGTTTACCTGCTTCATAGCTTTTTAGAAATAATGGAGGAGGAATAAATATATGAACACTTTTTCATAACTACTGTGTCCTCCATTCTAAAACATAGTATATTCCGACGTATAAGACGACTGGGTGCATAAGACGACCCCCCAATTTTTAAGTTAAAATATAGAGTTTGCCCCCCCAGCCAGCCAGCCAGCTGGCTGGAAAGCCTGTTCCCCACCAGCCAGCCAGCTCAGTGGCTGTAGATGATGGAATAGTCTGTGAAATTAAAGGACTGAGACCAGCTAAAAAAGCATGGGATACTTTGAAAAATCTCTGTGGTGTTCAATCTTTGGAAAGTAAGGTTGCATTAATACTGTAGTTGGTTAATATGAAGCTATCAAATCCCAAATTTTTGAATGAGCACATTAATGAATGAGCACATTAATGGTTTTAGAGCCACATTGGCAGACAAGAGAATTTCACCATAGACAAAACTTGATGCAAAATGAGAAGTTGAATCCAGAAATTCTAACTTTAGGCTAACTTGTCCTGAAAAGAAACATCATTTTGACTCTCCTGAGCTAAATAGAGGGCCATTTAACTCTTCAAATGCAAAGCAGTCATTCTCACAGCAGGAGGAAGGATCTGCTGGGAAAACTGCCCAGGCCATTTTACACTTCAATCATTCTCACAGCAGGGGAAAAGATCTACTGGGGTATAAGACCACCCCCCCACTTTTGAGGAGATTTTCAAGTGTTAAAAAGTAGTCTTGTATGCAGGAATATACGGTAATATTCCATAACCCTTGGGTTTTTTTCAATTTTTACAGCAAAAAGAAAGGCTTAGGAAGCCCTGGTGGCACAGTGGCTAAATGCCAGTACTTAAAGTCACAACGTTGCGAGTTCCATCCCAAGGACTCCAAGGTTGACTCAGCCTTCCATCCTTCTGTAGGTCAGTAAAATGGGTACCCAGCTTGTTGGGGGCAATTAGCTAAAAATAAAACATTCTAAACCACTTAGGGAGTGCTTCGGCATTGATAAGGGATATATAAATATCAATGCTACAATGCTATTGCTTTGGGGGGAAATGAGGGCATACGTGTGTGTTTTTCTGAATTTTTCCCATCTTTTTTTTTTTTTTGCATCTCTAGACAGAGCAAAAAATTCTGTCCAGTTTCCCTTTCCCCATGTGGAGAGCCTTCAAGCAATTAAGATGTGAAGAGGGGTCATAACATCTTGAGATCATCTGCCCTTTGTCTGGCTTCATTTTGAGTGATCCAAGGAGAATTTGGAATGCTAGTCCAGGCTTTTGCTGCAGAAAAGGGATCCATGGCATCCTGGACCATGGAGACTGCTGACTCCTATGTGGGTGAGGCAGTGAATTTCCTCTGGGTTTCACCCTGAGCTTTAAAAGAGCTATCAATCATACTGAGCCTTATCCTCAAAACAGATCAAGCACCTTGAATAGCTCACTTAAACTTCACACTAAAACCTGCAGCAGATTTACCACCCCACTGACATGAGAGTAGTGTGGCCAGGTCTCAAAACAGCAACAAGACACGGCCAAAATTCATAACAAGCTTGTGCTCTTCCTAAATACCAAAGGAACATACTGATTTCAGTTCACTTACACAGGTATTTTACTGTAAAATTAACATAATGTATACAATTAACCCACTGGGTGACCTTGGGCTAATCACACTCTCTCAGCATCAGAGGAAAGCAAAGGCAACCCCCCTCTGAACAAATCTTGCCAAGGAAAGCCCACCTTAGGGTGACCATAAATCAGAAACAGCTTGAAGGCACACAGCAGCAACAAGCAACAAGCTAGGGGATAAGCTTTCTGGCCTGCCAATAGGGGACATCCCTTATAATAAAGGGATATCTGGCAAACCTACCTGGTAGCCACCAGCAGGCATTGATCCAGGCAGATCCTTATGAACCCGTTGCCTTATGAACCTGGATATACACAGTTGCTAAGAGCATGGGTTTGGAAGCTGCTCCATACTGACTTCCAAAGGGATCTACATGTAACGAAACAGACACATTCATGATTTCACACCCACAAATAAACATGAGAATGAACAGTTTCCTTTGTACAAAGAATATTTAATGTGTGAAGCCATTCTTGTATGGAACTCAGAAGCAACGATGCTGAAGGGAAAGAGGGAGCACCAACAGAAAAACAGGAAACCTGTAGGAGCAGACTCTTCCTTGTTTATCAGGCATACCTTTAGTAAAGCCTGTTATGTCTGCAGGCCATTAAGAGATTTAGAATGCTCTTAATACAAGTTAAGAGTGATTCTTCAGCTGGCAGCTTGTCAAGCAGGTTTGAAAGGCCAACTACGGTGAACTGTTGTCCATCTCCCCAGGCTATTGATGCAGTAGTTTGAATACATAGGTACAAACTGGGGAATATACACACACACACACACACACACACATATATATATATATATATATATATATATTAAAAAGGTGCTGTTTGTAAAATACCTTTAAAGAGATCCAAAGTTATTTTTATACTACTATTCTGAAGTAAAGGAGATGATTGTTAATGTCTTAAGTGGGTTTCCCCCCCTCCAGATGAAACTCAGCAAGTCCCCTGTTGCTGAGTGTGCCAAGTCCTTAAAAAAAAAAGAGTTGTTTATATGCACAGAAACATGTGCTTGTGGACAATTTGCATGTAAATAATATATATCATAGAGCTGCCTGTAGGCAAGCAAGCTACAGCAGTTCAGAAGAGCTGAGTGGGCTTTGTGAGGGAGAAGTTTAAAGGATTGGGGAGGGAGGATTTGCTTCTCAGGCCCTACCCCCATATTTTGAGCAACTTATATGAGTGGTCCCTAGATAAGCAACCCCCAACATTTCACTGGAGGTCTGGAGGATGAGGCATAGTGCTGAAGCAGGCAGCCTGATTGCTTCCATTGCAAGCAGGAGCAAATCATAGAATGTCCCTGGTTTGTTTACCATGATGTCAGAATTCATCATTCTTTCTTGTCTCTCCCCAGACCAGACCAAGAAAGAAATGTATGAACAAACCTTGGGTTCTTTCTCTGGCTTGTTGGGGAAAGATAGGGTAGACTTCTGGATTCAGACATCATGGCAAACCAAAGAAAATCCAGGAGTTTGCTCTGTCCCATCTGCTCTGAATAAGAGCAATTGACAGCATGCACCATGATAATTCCTCATTCCTAACAAGCCCAGTATTCAAATTCTGGCTTGTCACTGCATGGAAACATATTAATTATGTGTGTTGGGCATATTAGTGTATAACTCTGTGTCCCACCCCTACCCCTCCCATGATACACACACACACACAGTGTATTGCTTCTTAGCAATGGTGGCACTCGGGGTGCGGAGAGGCCAAACCACACCAGGCGGCACCATCAGGGGGAGGGGTGACATCAGCCTTAGTGACGCCACAGCTTTTTTGGAGACTTGATACTCCCTTCTAGAGCTGAAAACTCATTTTTTCAGCATGCACAATTAGCTCCCATTGCAAGCAGGCCTTTATCTTCCAGATACTATCTCATATATAAAAACATTTCCTTTAATACTCAGTAGGTTTTTGTAAGAAGGGTTGATGAAAGCAAAAACCAAAAGAAAAAATGACATTAAGTGGCTCCTCTTTAGCTCAGGGAGGTGGGCTATACCAGATCCAGAAGTGATAAAAATGTCTCTTGAAGACCTACCACAAACTCTGACTCATTCGAGCTGTAAAGTCTGCCGTCTTGGATTAGTTAACTCTCTTGTTCAAATCAAAGTGTGGCTAATATTACAGGTGTTATGCAAACACAAACTTTACCTGGATGATTTGCCATAATTATAAAGATAAATGGACTTGTATTTTACACTTGTCCCTTAATTATAAGCTGTCTCTTCCTGTTCTTTATACATGCAGTCATTGTGGACTATTTGCTCTATGTAATAATACATCAGCACAAGGTGGAGTATGTCAAGCAAAGAACTGCAAGACACACAGGGCTGTATGCCTCCACTGTCTAGATAAGATGGGAGGAGTGGTTTAAATATGTCAAACACCATGAAACACTCTGGAGCTGGGGAGTCTGACGCAAAGACAGAGAGGTGCAATACAACATGAAACAGTAGCAATTTTAAAATAGATTTTTGGGAGAGAGCAGACAGGTGCTCAGAAATATCTGGCATGTATGCATGCATATGTGCCTTTAAATCATTTGTCAATTTATGGTGATTCCATGAATTTCCTATGGTTTTCTTAGGCAAGAAATACTCAGAGGTGGTTTTGCCAGTTCCTTCCTCTGAAATGTAGCCGACAGCACCTGGCATTCATTGTCAGTGTCCCTTCCAAGTACTAACCAGGGCTGACCCTGCTTAGCTTCCAAGATCAGATAGGATCTGACACAGGGAGGATATTTTGATGCCTTTGGCAAAGCAGCAGGTGCTCTCCCACCCCTGAGATCATAGGTGTTTTGAGGTGGTCACTTTGTGATTCACCAAAATCCATAGTCCAATGGACCTAAAATCAGTTATTTCTGGAACATTCAGAGGCTAATGGAAAAGTCAACACTTACGATTTTTTTAGAGCTGAAAACCACATGCAAAGTTTCCATGGAATAAGGAGATTCAGCTAACACATACTCTCTCTCTCTCACACACACACACACAGAGGCAAGGGCAAGTACTTGCTCCCAGTAGATGGGTATCAACAAGACAAATTACTATGAGCAATGTTCACTGTTAATGATCAGTGACATCCATGGTTATAGCATGACTATATGCAAAAAGATTACTGCAACCTGCCTATGCACAGTGGATACCACACCTAAAAGACTTATCAGGAAAGCATTTTAGGAATATTGTATCCTGATCTGGCTACAGGCACAAAAGATAAAGTTCCTGATTTGGAACAGGCAAACTTGTAGCCACAGGAAAGTAAGAAGGGATGTACAGTCGTCCCTTCTCATTCGCAGGGGTTAGGTTCCACAGGCCCCTGCAAATGTGAAAATTCCGCGAATAAAGACTGCCCTCCCCCTCCCTCCCAAAGCGACCACGGGGCTTCCGGAGGCCCTCCGGAGGCCCCATAGTCACCTCCCCACTCCCTCCCCAGGCCAGAACAGGGCCTCCGGAGGCCCCATAGTCACCTCCCCACACCTCCCCCCTCTTTCCTGAAAGTGGCAACGGGGCCTCAGAGGCCCCATCGCCACTTTCCTTGGCCTCCCCTAGCAAACCACGAATATGCAGAACCGCGAGTATGGAGGCCACAAATGTTGAGGGAGGACTGCAATTAAAAGAAAGATCATAGTACTTGACATCAGAGCTCAAAAATCAGATTACTTCTAAAATAATTTCTGTTATGGCTCCAGTGTCCTCTAATGTAGTCAGTTATCATTGTAGTTATGTCTTTGTGAAAGTAATTCATTCATTTCCTGCTTCTCAAAAGTAACTATAATAGTGACTTCAGTTACTTTTAGTTACTTTTAAAAACAGAATATCACAAGGGACTGGCCTGTGGTACAAAGTGAACTCCACCTTATCATCAACAAACACCCACAACAGGACAGGAGCTTGAGGCAGCCAGCATTTTAACCAAGGGTGACCACAGTGATGGCTAATAGCTTCCATGTCAGTGGAATGGTGAATCCACTGAAGCATTCGTTAAGAGAAAGTTACAAGTAGCTAGTTATTTTTAAATAAGTTACTTCCAGGTTCTGATAGGACTGCAGCTTTCAAAGACATGCACAAGGCAAGCCCAAGATACTTCCTTGCCTGCAGTGAAGGACATGATGGCAGCCTTTTCCCATTCCACATATTGAATCTAGTTGAAGTAAAGGTTGAACGAGAGCCTCCAAATAAGTCTGAGGCTTTAGGCTAGTTTAGAGGGCTCAGGACAAATTGTTTGGCAGAAGTAAACTGCTGTGGAGTCCAGGAAGCTTGGAGATGACCATCTCTCCCCTGACAGCCTCTGTCCCCAGAGGTGATTGCCTCACTCTGCCTAATGGTAGGACTGGTCCTGAATATCTACCACTCACTGTTTTAGAAGTGAGAATTCCCAAGTGGCAAACAATGAAAGTTGGACTAGCTTTGAAAACTGTCTGACCCAATGACTGCTAAGAGCAACAACTATGCAGTCACTTACATGTTTTTCGATTTTCCACTACACTTAGAAGGATAAACACTTGCATTGGCAATCTGAGAATGCAAACTGTTACAGTGGATGCCTTATGAGGTAGTTATAATTAATTCTTATAAAGCTTGGACATACTTGGACAATTTGAGATAAACTAAACCAAACGTATCTCACCTGCCACACACTGTAACCAGAGACTGAAAAAGTTACTTTAGGGGACTGCAACTTCCAGAATGCCCCAGCCAGTCTAACCACTTTTCTGAGTCTAACATATGTCACCTGATATGCCAGATGGTCTGACAAACTTCCAGTTTTAACCCAGTGATCCAGATTTTAGAGTTTTAAACATGTAGATATGTCCTATGAGTTTGCCACAGGTGTATTTATTTCTGTTGAAAGTGCAAAGGAAGGAAAATGGGAGATGAAAAAAAGATGCCCTGTATATAATAGCTGCATGCTTTAGACTCTTGGTACAAAGAATCCTTTTGCATGGCTGTGACCACATAGACCCAGAAATAAAGGAAGCACATAATGTACCTGTATAGATACACCCAGGAGTGGGTGTGAGAGATTTGCAACATCTTCTGCCTGATTTGAAATGTGCTGATGGCTGTCACTCTACACTTGCTGCACCAGACCGGATATTGGAGTCATATTGATCAGGTGTAGAGTGAATCCTTCTGTTTGTTGGTTATCTTTAGATTTCAGGAACGCTTCAGAGTCATTTTGATCAACTGCCCCCCCCTTCTCTCTCTCTCATTCTGTCTTCTTCACTCCTTCCCTCCCTCCTTCTCTCCCCTTCCAAAAATCATTCTCTCCTAGCAGGTAAAAGGGGCCTTGATGCAAAATTTGACAGTTCAGCTTTATACTCAGCTCAGCTGTGGTAGCTAGAATGCTAATGTTTTCAGCAAGATGTCTTCTTCATGCTAACCCCTCTTTAAAATAAATTTGTTTGTTTGTTTGGGTAGAGACTCATCTACCGTGCCCATGGGGAAACTACGGTAGTTTCAAGGTGGCAATCAAACGACAAACAGCTTCTAACTGAAAATCTCAGCCACACTGACCACAATTGCCTCAAGTCCCCTTGGCCTTAAAAGAGACACCATTTCAGACTGGATGAGTTGCATTCAGCACTGACATACTTGTACGTACATTGGGGGTTATACTGAAGCCCCCTTGAAACAAACAAACAAAACCAGTTCATTTTAGGGCTTAATTTTGGGCTTTCCTGGTTTTTAATTCAGCCTGAAGAGTTACAGAAGATGAGCAGCAAACTTTAAGTAACCATGAGAATTCTCTGGGAAGAGGCAGGCCAGATGAAATACTGCTTGGGAAGGTACGTAGATGTGAGAAGTGGATTTGAGGTGATTGCGGGGTATTTCTGCACATTACAAGAAAATAAATGTAGATGACAGTCATCCTTCACCTTACACACACATACCTACACACACTTCCCCCCCCCTTAAGAAAGCACACCTTGGAAACAGGTGGCTTATTTATGATGGCACATATACATTTTAATGGGGTGCAAAGGGATCTTGTAGCACCTTTGAGCTGAGAGAATGACTTTCTAGCACAAATTTTCAAAGACTCAGTCTATGAAAACTTATGCTACAAATTTCTTCCTCTCAGTTAGGGGCTTATCATACCCTGACGAAAAGCAGCAAAGCATTAGGAACATTCCATCTTCCGTGCAGCCTTACTGCATGACATTGCTGTTCTTTCGTTCTGGTCCCGTGGGGGGCCGAGGTAAAACAGCGTGTTTTGCTAACCGGAAAAAACTGTTAGCAAGAATATGTGGTTTTACCTTGGTCCCCCACAGGACCAGAATGAAAGAATGCTGGAAGAACGCTGATGTCATGCAGTAAGGCACAGGAAAAATGGAATATTCCTGCTGCCTTGCCAGTTTTCTTCCGAGTGCAGTAAGGATTTTAGTCTCAAAGGTACTACAAGATCCCTTTACATACTGGTACAGACTAACATGGCTATGCCTTTGATTTTTAATAGAAGGAGAAGATGGGTGAGCAATTAGGAGCAGAGAAAGCAAGGGAAATATCAAATCATCCCTATCCCTACCCCCCCACCACCATCACCATACACCCACTGCTTATCTGGTCCACAGCCTTTTAAAGCACTTTTTCCAGAAAGACAATGAGCCACCAGGGTCCAGTTACATATGCTATCTATTACATGTAGCTAAAGCTTAATGCTGGCACAAGTGCCAGTTCCTTGTGTGTGGGGGCAGGGGTGAGCCCTTGGGCAAGATATGTTAATGGGTCTTCTCCTGCCATGCACTCAATTCTCTAATTTCCTGCTGCTGTTCTTGGTGCTCATTCAGTTGCTTTTCCTTCTGAGCCCACTTGGTACTACCAACTACTGTGAATATTTCTGTCCATACAACAGCATCCAGTTCCCTGAAATTTCAGGGCCAAAATCTGATAGCAAGGGGTGAAACCTTGTGAAGTCACAGGTGTAGGACAAGAGGTAGGACTTTATCAGATGTACTAAATACGGCATCATAACAATGCCACATAAACACGAAAGGCCGCAAATATCAGATGACGTCGCCCTTTTGCATTTATGTCTTGTCCTTAAGCCGATCTATTTTATTGATGGCCCAAGCCATCAGTAGATTAGCTGTGCCATTTTTTTTGCCAGCATAGCCAGCGTGTGTAACCTTGTGTCTTTTTCCCCCCACATACTTACCTTGTGAATGGCTGGACCAGCCAGAACAATTCCAGTTGAGATCGCAACATCCAGGTATGTGACAAACTTTTTTTAAACCTTCCCTGGTTTACGTGGAAGATTTTAGGTGTGTTTTGTGCTTTGTGTAACTATTTGTGTTTTATTTTTTGTTTTATGTTTGAATTTCCAGCATGTAAAGTCTTGCAGGATTTCAAACAAGGAAGTGAACGGAACTTTGTTGACTTCCTCCTTCATTGCTGGGGAAGCCTTTGCCAGCAGAGAAGGTAAGTGTGGTGGGGGACATTCTTTTGCTGGGGGGGGAGCCAGGATAAACTCATTTAAAACATTTTTAAACAAAACAGGGACCCAGGTGGGTCCAGCATGGGAACACAGGGTCCATACATGTACACCAGGCTGCATCACTCTGCAGTCAGGAAGGAGGCCCCCTGCATGTGACCAGCCTTGATCACAAGCTGAGAGCCTCCTTCTTGGCTTCAGATAGTGCAACATGTGATAGTAGGGGAGGCAGCTGCCAACACCGGCCAGTGTGTAAGTACGGACTTCTGCCCATTTCATCATGGTAATGGAGGGGGATCTGGGCCAGCTGTAGGGCCAGAATATGCCAACTGAAAGTTAGTGTATTCTGGCCGGTGTAGATCTACTAACCCCAGGTGAGAAGTTTGCTGGGAGTAGAGTACTGATTAATAAAGTGATGAGTGGTCAAGTGATATACAATACATGCATGAAAGTGTCTCATGAGTTCCTATTATGTCTAGCACCCTTTAATGACTAAGGACTTTATCAGATGCTCTAAAAAAAACCCTGTGGAGGTCGGGAGGAGGACACCACTGTCCCACTTCCGGTGGTCGATACCACACACCCCGTCCTCCTCCTGTCCTTCATTCATCTCCCTCCGTGCTGGAGCGATGGAAAAGGCGCTGCTTTTTATTGATGACAATGAAAAGTGGCGTCTTTTTCATCCTTCCAGCACAGAGGAAGCATGGAGGAAGGATGGGAGGAGGACGGGATGTGCGGTGTCAACCGCCAGAAGCGGGACAGCGGCATCCTCCTTCCAACCTCCATGGGGGGAGGGGTTAGAGCATCTGATAAAGTCATAGCATTCCTCTACTTTCTTTGGAGCTCTGCGTGTGTCATTCACTCCCCAGAGAGCTCAAACCCTGACTTATTTTAAGAGGAGGGGTTTTGTGGGCAGTACATTGGTCTAAACAAGCTACTAAAACTGGAGGTATTTATTCTTCCAACATTGGGGACTTTCTCTTTTCCTAGCTCCAAAAGCAAAGTGTGTCTGCCCGCTGCTTGGCTAAGATGTAGTAATACATTTAATGTCTGCTCATGACGTTCGGCCTCCAGCTGTTTTACTGGTTGTGTAAGTAAAAATAAGATAGTGTTATGCTTGGTAACCATGGTTTTGGTAGGCATTCATATTTTACAATTCACTGCACAGTATGCAAAAGGGGGGTGCTTGCACGGCCGCGCACACGCACATGCATATGCACGCATACAGGAGAATGTGTGTGTAATTTAAACGTTTAAATTTAAACCCAGGAATCTGCACTGCCATTATTTAAAGAGGGAGAACTGCTAGACTGTGAAGAGTAGCATATTCTCTCAGGTTTTTGTATAAGGAATTACATTATCAGGGCAAATCAAGTGTAAACAGAGGGTTAGCTAGTTCAGAACAGAGTGCAGTTTGCCATCTATAAATAATTGAGAGAGCTCTATAGATTGTTTGGGTTTTTGAGTGAATTGTTTTATCTGGTCAAATTAAAATAGAAAGATTTCCTTAAAACCTCAGCTGTTCTACTCTTAGGGTGCATCTGCACTGTAGAAATAATGCAGTTTGACAGCACTTTAACTGTCATGGCTCCATCTTACAGAATCCTGGGATTTGTAGTTTTGTGAGGTACCAGCACTCTGGCAGAAAAGGCTAAAGACCTTGTAAAACTGCAAATCCTAGGAATCTATAACATGGAGGAAGAGCACTTAAGTGGGGTCAAACTGCATTATTTCTGCAGTGTAGATGCACCCTTAAACTGTGCTTCTATGCACAAGCAATTTTGTTCTAATTGATAACAAAGAGACTTAAGACGTCTCAGCCTAGGATTGCCTTGGAGCCCATTCCAGCCTTATAAACTTTGACGTTAAATCCAACTAATTCCATTGGGAATTACTTCTGAATTAACAACTCTTAATGTGAGGATAAGATCATTTTGTTGAGACTCCCCCAGAATCCCCCAGGCAGCATGCCATATTGGCTGGGGGGGATTCTGGGAGTTGTAGTCCAGAAACTTTTCCACAATCTGCTTTGAAGCAGTTGCCGGCAGAGCCAAGTGAACTTCTAAGGTATGTTTGCTTAAGAGCTATAGTTGTAATCTCCTCTCTCTTGACTTTTAAAAGATGGCTGTCAAGATGCCACAGATCTAATTTATACATACTTCCATTTTATGCATGCCTTTAACACTGGCCCAAGAATAGAACTGGGTTTACATAAGAATAATCCAACTGTGTTTACAGCTTCAGAAATGTGCAAAGGGGTAGTTCCAGCATCCTGATTCAAGCAGCAACACTAGTGATGGGAAAGCACCCTGACCCCAATGGACATGATATTTTTACAGTTCCTTGCTTCAGCCTAGCAGTCACACTGAACTCACTCATCTGTCTTTCTCCTCCATTACTCCTTCCCTTGCTGCCTCACTGTTTTAGTTTGTAAGCCTAAAGGTAGGGAGGGTTCCCACTTCCTTCTCCACCCATTGTTATAGCTATTGTTGCTTCTGCATGCTACTTAAGGTGGAAATGACTGTATGAAACAGGATGAAAAAACACCGGCATGGAACCAGAATCATCCATCCATGAGTGGAAGAGTTTCTTTGGTTCACCATCAATGGCTTACCACTTGAGGCACAGGAAAAGTGGTTTTTCATTATTCTCCTATCAGTGGCGGCACTGGTGGGTGCAGAGAAACTGAACCACACCAGGTGACACCATGGGGGGGGGTGACACTGGCCTTAGTAATGCCACAGTTCCCCATAACCCTCCAGCAACCCTCCACCATTGTACATCCACTCTCTAGAACAGTATGGCAGGTGGCACTGATGGCTTCAGGGGGATCAGAAAAAGCAGACACTGCCATCCTTCTTTCAGTGCCAATGCTGAGTCCATGTCTAATACCAATCCGAGGAGGAGGAGGAGGAGGAGGAGGAGGAGGTGGTGGTATGGTGGTAATGGTAATAGTGAATAGTTCAATTCAGAAAATAAAAACAACAGTACTTGTATGATAGATTATGGTGAGCTTGCACGGTGAGTTCTTATATTCTTAAAAACATAGCACCCCAACTGAAATTGACCTGCCCAAACAATTTTGGCTAGTCCTAATAACAAAGATCCAACTGTGGGTTTTGGATCCTCTTCCAGGATTTCTTTTCTCATAAACCTCCATCATTGTCTCTTTAAAAAATGTAAATCTATGTTTGTCACCATCATCTTTTATCATTTCTATTGCTTTTAAGATATCTCCTGCAATTTAAGACTGCCAGTAACTTGGGCTAATTTTGTAGATGTCTAATACTTTCTTAAGTGTCTTTTACTATGTGTTCATCTTCACATTGACAGAAAGGAAGCCAGAAATCATTCAGACATGTAGGAAAAGATAATCAATGCCACAGCACCATCGACATCAATAGAATAACAATTTGAATGTTCATGAAGTGGACTATTCCCCTCCACAGGCCAAACCCCCACCCCCTCACTCCCTAGTTAGCAATATCTGTCTTGCAAAAAAAATCCTTTTTGGACTACAACTTGCACTGGCCATGCTGGCTGAGGGATTCTGGAAGTCATCATCCATAACGGAACTTTTCTGACCTTTACGAACCATATCAATTTTGATGGTAAAAGATATTTGACAAAAGAAGATCACCTCAGAAGGTGGTAGAATCTCTCTTGCTGGAGGTTTTTAAACAGGGGTTGGGTGTCCATCCATCAAGAATGATTTAGCTATGGATTTTTGCATTGACAGGTGGGTACATAAGAAAACCTTGGGTCCCTTCCAACTCAACAGTTCTGTGATTAGGTGATCTAATGCAGCAGTTTCCTCCTTGTCCGCCATCCAGGAAGCTTTCTACATGGCTTCTCTCTACCACACAACATTCAGTCTAGGCTCACATGGCAGCTGCCGCCACCACCACTATTAACTACTACTACTACTACTACTACTACTACCCCCCCATTGTTAATATTACTGTTATTTTAAATGCATTTGCCTCTTTAAATGTGAATGGCTCTTTCGGCAGAGGAAGCCAAGAGGTCTGCAACCCAGCCAAACCAATTTGGATCTGGCTTCGATGTCTTGTTCCAGCAACAACCACATGCTATGGTGTGTGGGAGACTCACAGGTGGCTGACCCTGGAGTCGGCAGCCGAAAAGTCTCCCTGAACGGCTGACAGCTGAGCTGTAGATTCGGCCCAGCTGGAGCACTGGGAGGAAAGGCAAAACAGCTGAGGAAATGATGTATGAATTCAGAGGGAACCAGTGTGTGGCCTATATTGAAGAGAAAACAGGTTCCTTTCTTTAAAAGCGGGGGGGGGGGGAGAAAAAGCCAAGACAGTGAATTGAAAGGGAACGATGAATTAATTGTGCCTTGCCGGTGACATTTTGCAGTTATCTTTACAATGCATTAATAACTGTTCAATCTGGAAAGAGTTCCTTCCCTCCCACACAATAGGAGGTTGCCAGGGACAGAATATTCATCTGAATTGTTTAGCTTATGTGACAGGCTTACAAACTGTTGTTAACTTTATCACTTGGGATATGGATTACACTGCTGCACATTAATTTATTGGGAAGCATAAGAGCTGCCAGTTCATCTCCACTCTGTTATGACATCTGCAGTGAAAAGCACCAAGGGGGCCAAAGCCCGACAGTGACTAATGGCCTGGAATATGAAGTTTTCGTCGGAAAGATGGCATGCTTTTTTTTCTCAAGCAGGAATAACTGCATATATTAGATAGCATAAGATAAAATAAAACAGACCAGTCAGTGGCCCTTTTAAGTGGATGTTACTCTGAATGAGACTGCCCACTGTAACTAGCAGTCATTTCATATAGAGGGAAGAAACTGAAAGCTATATTCCTTTGTCTTTGGAAAACAAACCAAAACCTATATTAGGATGTGAAACAAATCCATAACACTGAACATCAGGAATGGACAAAGACATTTTGCTTCAATACTAAGGGCCAAGTCTGGATTTACCAATAGGGGCTGCTGATACACTGCAGACATAATGCAGCTTGACACCGCTTGAACTGCCATGACTCTGTGCTATGGAATTCTGGGATTTGTAGTTTTGTGAGACATTTGACTTTCTCTGTCAGAGAGCCCTGATGCCCACAACAAACTACAAATCCCAGGATTCCATAGGATGGAGTCATAATATTAAAGCATTCTTTCTGCAGTGTGGCAGCAGCCAGAGAGAATAATCCCCTAAGGCCTCAATGAACACCAAACTTTGGTCCTCCAGGTGTTTTGGACTTCAGCTCCCAGAATTCCTGAACATTGGACAAGCTGGCTGGGGCTTCTGGGAATTGAAATCCAAAATACCTGGAGCACCAAAGTTTGGAAACCATTGCCTAAGGCCTCAATGAATACTTGTAGATGACGCTTTATTGCTCTTTCGCAAAGACAGAATTCTATGGAGGCCCAAGGGATATTACCTTCCTTTTTCAGCTCACCCACATTTCCGATCATTTCTGTTTTTGTTACTTTACTAGCAATCTCCCACCCCACCACCACAACACACACACATCTATTAGGAAAGGAAAAATAGAATAACTATGTTGTACCTTTCAGCTGGAAGTGCTGGGAGGTGTGTGTCTGGAATTCCGTAAAATAAATTTCAGCAGCTGCAAAATCAGCAGCAGCAGCAGCAACAACAACAACAATGGAAGAGAAGGGTAAGGAAGAAAGGGGAGAAAAGCAAGACTCTAGGACAGGGATGGGAACTATTGGGCCACCAGATATTTTGAACTTCATTTCCTGTGAGCCCTTACCATTGGACATGCTGGGTGAAACTGGTGGGAGCAGATGCTCAAATGAGATGGATGCACAAAGTTCCTCACCCAGCTAAAACAGAAGCCTTTGGCAATGATGGGGTATTTTAACTCATCTCTGTGTCTAGGTATCAAAACAACCCAACGTAACATGAGAAGTGGACTCAGCTATAGCATGCTGACCCATTCAGCTTAGATTCTATTCAACAAGATCACTTGCTGTATTTTCAGTAAACCTGAAAGATAAATAGAGATTTATGGGATAAGGCATTTCATTTGAAAAGTTATCACAGATCTGTATCTGGACCTTTTGAGGGACTCTTCTTGACCTTGTGCTGCATCTACAATGCTAAGTTACCTGTTGATTTAATGGTTAGTATTTGTGATATTGCCATAATGGATGAGCTCAACACACTGAATCAATGTATCAATGAACAAGATACAACCCAATTGAGTATTTATTTATTTATGCAATTTATGTGCCACCTTCCTCCCGAAGCAGGACAATTGTGTTTCTCTTCTCTCAGGTATTCAGATATAAAAGGAAATTAAAGGGCCAAGTGTGTAAACAATGACAAATTATATAAACCAGTGCAGTGTAGTGGTTTCAGTGTTGTACTAGTACCTTGGGAGACCAGGGTTTGAATCCCGACTTAGGGCTTATCTAGATGGGCAATATACCCTGTCTTGCCTGCATCCTTCAATCCAGAAAATGCAGGGCATTTGACCTGTTCTGCCCCCAGGCAGTCCTCACCACCCCTAGGGCAGAGATGGGGAAAGGCAGGGTAGGGTCCAATATGACATTTTAAAATACAGTACAGTTGTCCCTTCACATTCACTGGGGTTTGGTTCCAGGACCCCCGTGAATACCCAAATCCATGAATACTCAAATCCCATTATATGCAATGGCATAGCAAAATAGTGTCCCTTATATAAGATGGCAAAATCAAGGTTTGCTTTTTGGATTATTATTTTTTTAATAATATTTTCAAGCTGTGAATACTTAAAACTGTGAATGCCAAATCCATGAATGTGGAGGGACAACTGTAGTACCACTTTTAATCTGTTCCTGACGGGAAGGAATGGATCAGGCCCCACGAGACCACATGTGCCTATCCTGGCAGGTCAGGCCTCTCTGCTGCTGGTGGTCTGCCTTGCTCTCCCAGAAGGCAGGAAGGAGTCCCATAACATGTGACCAAGGTCACATGTTGCAGGCCAGCTTCCTGCCTTCTGAGACAGTGAGGGAGATGGTGGCGGTGGCTGCAGCAACAGGTTGTCATGCCTGTCTGGACTCCGGCCCATTGTAGGTGGTAACAGGGGAGCAACAGTCCTAATCCATGGCCTGGATGTGCTGGCAGGGAGCCAGCATATCCTGGCTCAAGTAGATTAGCCCTTAGCGATAAAAACCCATGGGTGAGCTTGGGCAAGTCACACTCTCTCACCCTTAAAGGAAGGCACTGATAAACCCCTCTGAAGAAATCTTAGTCAGAAAACCTCAATATGTTCACTTTTGTTGTTGTGTGCCTTCAAGTCGTTTCTGACTTATGGAGACCCTAAGGTGAGCCTATCAAAGGGTTTTCTTGGCAAGATTTGTTCAGAGGAGATTTGCCATGGCCTTCCTCTGAGGTTGGGAGACTGTGACTCACCCAAGATCACCCAGTGGGTCTTCATGTCCGAGCGGAGATTTGAACCCTGGTCTCCAGGGTCATAGTCCAATGCACAAACCACTACACCACACTGGCTCTCAGGGTCACCAAAATTTGGAAATGAGTTGAAGGCACACAACAACAATAAATCATTACATCTGGTTTAGAAAATGGGAGGAAAAACAAGAAAAACATGACACATACACACCACACACACAAACACAAAATGGCCAAGCAATGAGAAATAGCTACTGATATATAAATGGAAGTTGTTCTAAATACTATTTTCATCCAAAACAGAAACAGAACTAGCTAAAATGTTGACTAGTGATTTATCTCTTAATTATAATTGCCTTGTTTCATTGGGAGGGAAACCAACAGTCAACAATGAATGGAACCCAAGTTTTTAGGGTTGGGAAAGGTGGCTAAAAATAATCTTGCCAGCATTCTGAATAGCTAATGTCAAATCTTCAGCTTTGCACAAAGCATATTCATGTTGTCATATTTATTTCACACATGATTACTTGCTTGCAGGCAAAATGAGGTGACTATCTTAGGGTCCAGTTGCTGGTGGGAAGAGAATGGCACTGAGATGTTACAAGTCATAGTTGTCTGTGCCACACAGCCTTTCCTGAACCCTCTAACCTTGTCCATATAGTGGAGAACACTATTCCACCACCATTATTTTAAAAAATGGAAGTAAAAATCTGTCAGTGTTCATTCATGAAATGAGGTGAGGATGCCATTGTGTCCTTCACCTCAGGCAGCAAAATGTCTTGGGCTAGTCCTATCACCTTCTGTGATTATTATGCTAACAAGCCACATGTGAACAATTATTAGACTGCAGCAAAGATGTGCAATGGGGAGGGGTGTTAATTTTTTTTAAGGCTCTCAAGTTTGAACTTTGCAATTGCCAATGGACAAATTAATTTGCATCATCATTCTATTCAACATTTAGGGGTCTATATCTAGAGATAAAACTTGCAAGTCAAGAGGATGGTAGCATTACTAATGTATAACAATGTGCAAAGCTTATGTTGCTGCTAAACGGTTTAATGCTGGAGGGAAAACATTACACACAGAGATCTCTGCCAATGTGGGTTTTATCATTCAGTCTAATATTGCAAAGCTAGTGGAGTGGAGAGGGTGTTGGATTTTGAGCCTGATTTAAACCTTTGCTCAGTTAAGTCTTTGCTGTGTGGCCTGAAGCAAGCCACCATCTCACCCACAGTCCCTCCTTTATAAAATGAGAATAATGGCAATCTCACAGTGATTGTCTGAGGACAACAAATAATTAACTGCCCAGTACTATCCTCTATCAAGGAAGCCTTGGACAGAATGAATGTGTCAGGGATCTGATACCAGCACTAGAGAGTTAATGGCCAAGTTAGGTCAACACAAGTTACAAGTCACAACTCTGTTGTGCAACTCTACTGTACAAGACTCCAAAGAGGGGTTGTATTGCAAGTGGGCACAGGAGAAAACAGGGGTGGTGAGAGGATGTGATAATAAACACATCATTACAATTCCTTTTTATTGATCAAGTTTTGCCTAGAAGAGATTGGTGTTAAGATTCTCGCCATTTTACCATTCCACCATGCAGAGTGAAGTGATCACCTCAGGTGGCAGATGGTGAGGATGGCAGTGGCCACATCCTGGCTGCCCTCTATTGGAGGACAGAACTGTGTTTGCCACACAGTCTGCTCAGGACTAATCTAACCTGCTGCTTGAGAGGGGTTAGACAACTTTATCCAATCATTATCACTGAAAATAAGATTCAACTGCAGGTCCAGTCAACTTCTGTATATGGAGTTGGGGAGGGGCTTTTTATCCATTTCCTTTGGGGGCCCCTTTTACATTTTGCATTTACAGCAACATTCGCAACTTTCATGCACAATTTGCCTGCATGGTTTAATGTGTACACATTGATCTGATATACAATCAGTTGCGTACACCCTGACTGTTAAACACGGAAGCAAATAGTGTACAGGTTCCTGCACATAATAATAGATTTTTGTTTTTAAAAACTACAGTAGCATAAAGCTGGCCATTGATATCAGCATTGTCAGTTAAAAAAGTAATCATAGGGAAATACTGTTTCCATTGTTTTCTCAAACAGATGAATGGATAACTGATTGCCCCCTCAAAGAGGTGCAGTTAGACAACTTTAGATTTGGGGCACCATCACCACCATTATCATCTTGTATATGCTGCCTTTTTCTCAAAACTGGGACTAAGGCAGCTTCATGATCTTGTGGTTTTCCCTTCTTTGGTTGCTAATATATGCATTATTGCATTTAGTTCAAGATTGGAAAAGCCAATTCTGCAGCACAGGGGTTGGGGAGGCAGTACTGCTTATTCTGCAAAATGGGCTGTGAAATTGTATCTCAGCCTTAGCCTGATGGCACTTCTGGCCCCCAAGCCTACTGCCTTCCAAGTATGGCACTCCAACCCATTCCTGTTATGAATCCAGCCTTGGATCTTGACACTGTTGGTAAAAGGGCCCAGTGAAAACAAATGCTGGTCAATGAAAACACCCTACCAGCAAGTGATCCTACAAAGCCACACAGGGCAGAGCAGGGGAGCCTAATCCATCCTCTATGTTACTGGTGAAGCAGCCGCTCTATCTACAACTGCACAGCTTATATGTGTAGGTGTGTGACTCATTCCCACATGTAGATGAAGGAAAAATGTGTGCCATGTATGTGATGCCCTTCTTACATTACTATAATGGGGAAAAGTAATGTGCCATCATGTGCAAAAGCATCTGTTTTGCTAACATGTTTATCTGTGACTTGATTTTTAGGTTTTCAAATAACATCTTTTAAGTCCTAAATGAGTGCCCAGGGGGTAAAGTGGTACAGTTGTCCCTTCACATTTGCTGGGGTTTGGTTCCAGGACCACCCATGAATACCCAAATCCATGAATACTCAAGTCCCATTATATGCCTCTGGCTTTTCTTCGCAAACGAAGATTCAGGAAGGACTCATCCCGTGCTTTCTGAAAGCGCACTGATGACTGAAAAGGCCAATCTGAGATAAACAAGTCCAGTTGCAGAAAGCACAGCAGAAGGTCTCCTTGGGTGATGATTCTGGGTTGTGATTCTTTCTGCATTGTCATTTCTCTTCAAGACTTGTTTGGTGTGAGTTCTCAAATAAGGCTGCAGCATTGTGGATAGTGCATCTCCATGCCTCCCGATGTGAGGCCAGGGCGGACCATTGTTGGTGATCAATTTGGCCAAGCCTGAGATGTTGTTTCAGGGAGTCCTTGTATCGCTTTTTTGGAGTGCCCCCTTACGCTGACCAGTGGCGAGTTCACCGTAGAGTACTGTTTGGGGGAGGCAATGGTCCCCCATCCTAGAAATGTGCCCTGCCCAGTGCAGCTGTGTTCTCAATAGCATGGCCTCAATGCTGGTGATCCCTGCTTGCTCAAGGACAGCAACATTCGTCACATAGTCACTCCAGTGTATATTTAGGATTGTGCATATACAGTGCTGATTAAAGTGTTTGAGGAGTTGTAAGTGGTGGCGATAGGTGACCCATGTTTCAGACCCATAAAGGAGAATAGACAGTACAATAGCTCTATACACACTGATTTTTGTGCTTCGTGTCAGGTGTTTGTTACTTCAGACTCTTTTGTAAAGTCTTCCAAATGTGCTATATGCCTTTGCTAATCTGTGATCGATCTCTTTGTCAATCTTGGCATCTGAGGAGATGATGCTTCCCAGGTAGGTGAACTGCTGAACGGACTTAGCGCAGATCTGCCTACGGCAATGTGGGAATGGTGGTGTTCATCCTGTGGTGCAGGCTGGTAGAGAACTTCCATTTTCTTCAGGCTGACTTCCAGCCCAAACAGCTCTGCAGCTTTTGCGAAGCAGGATGTTAGGCGCTGCAGAGCTGCTTCTGTGTGGGCAACAAGGGCAGCAGCAGCAGCGAAGAGCAGCTCACAGACTACATAGTTTAGAGTCTTAGTGCGAGCCCCCAGACAGCTTAAGTTAAACAAGCTACCATCAATACGGTAACGTATATAGATGCCGTCTTCTTCTTCGAGCTCTGACATAGCCCTTTGGAGCATCATGCTGAAGAAGATTGTAAATAAAGTTGGAGCAAGAACACAACCTTGCTTCACTCCATTAGTTATTAGAAAGGGCTCTGAAAGAGCATCGCCATATCTGACTTGACCATGCCATCTGTCAGGGATGCTTTGATCAAGATTTCCTGTGTGGCAGGGGGGTTGGACTGGATGGCCCTCGTGGTCTCTTCCAACTCTGCAATTCTATGATTCTATGCTGGCCCTCATGTAGCAAGATAATCATTTTAAGGAATTGGGGGGAACATCCTAGTCTTTCCAGGATCTGCCACAGACCTTTTCTACTCACAGTGTCGAAGGCTTTGGTGAGGTCGACAAATGTTACATAGAGACCCTTGTTCTGCTCACTACATTTCTCTTGCCGTTGTCTAAGGGCAAATACCATATCTGTAGCAATGGCATAGCAAAATGGTGTCCCTTATATAAGATGGCAAAATCAAGGTTTGCTTTTTGGATTATTATTTTTTAAGAATATTTTCAAGCCGTGAATACTTAAATCCATGAATGCCAAATCCATGAATGTGGAGGGACAACTATAGATCTGTGAGGTTTGGGTTCACATCCTTCCTCTGCCATTGAGTGGTCTTTGTCCAGCCGCTCTTCCTTTCCCCATTCCTGTTCATCAGGAATAAAACAAGAGTACGGCCATATCCAAAGATTCTGCATCCATGTATTCCACCATCCACAGCTTGAATATATCTCCTCCCCCTCAAAAAATCCAAAAATCAAGCTTTGATTTTACCATTTTATACCAGGAACACCATTTTAGTACACCATTGTATATAATGGGACTTAAACATCCACAGATTTTGGTATTCATGGAGGGTCCTGGAACCAAAACCCAGCGGATACCAAGGGACCACTGTAGTAGCAACACAGCCAATGGTACAACCAAATAATTTTAGACCTTTGACTTAATGGTCTTATTTCCTCCCACACTTTAGATTCTAATGTTATATTTACTTCATTTGCGAAGCACACAATTGACATTTCCCTCCTCCCCATACCAGCTGTTGCTCCATGCTGTTCAACAGTTTCTATACTTCAAATAACAGAGATTTTAAAAACTGTTTTCTAGTTCTGATTTCAAAAGATAGAAATGCTTTTAGTGGGCTTAGTTTTGCATTGCAAACTCACTTAAATCATTATACCTATCATCATTACTGGCAGTAAAAAAAGAGTAAAAAAGAGTTTGGTTCTGTTGCCCTGATGTTAAATGCATTTATTTGTGAATAAGCACCATTTTGTGGTAGAAAAGAAACATTTTTAAAGTAAAAAATAATAAAACCAACATCTGTAAGCATGTACATAATCATGTACCTATCCAGCCAGCTTCCCACTAGCTATAAAGTGTCTGTTTTAAAAAAAAATAAGGATGTTGTAGCAAAAAGATATGGTGATACTATGCCAGTTTCCCACTGCCCTATCAACTGAGGTATTCTGTGTGGTATTCCACACACAGGCCTCCTAGCTGCAAGTCCTTTGAGTTTGGCCCTGAGGTCCAATCCTAGCTACACATCACTGAACGCAGCAACTGTAAGAGCCATAAGGCAGAAGTGCTGCATAATAAATAAACAGAGGAGCAGCAGCAGCAGTTGGAATGGGCCTTTAAGTACACTTCACAGGTCCCTGGCCTGGACCCATTGCTTGAAATGCGCTTTTCACTTTAGCACATGCAGCCAGCCTGTTCTATCCGTGCATTGCTGCTACTGATCAGAATTCTACAGCTCTGCCGACTGAACAGATGCACATTTCCTGTGCTCTGGTTCTGCTGGGAGCACAGGCTGTGCAGCAGAAATAAATCACCCGGAAGTTGCTGTCATTTCTCTACCTTGCTGCAAAATCCTCCAATGGCAACTGATGGCTGAGTGGCTTGAGCTGGCATGGTTTTTAAATGGAAAAATCTGGGCAAGTGGTACCAACAACTCTGCCTAATTTTTAGCTAATACCTTGGTGAGTTTTGTGCTCGCATCTGGCCAGTGCCGTCATGCTGGGTGTGATTCTAATCGGCTGCTGCTTTTTCCCCAAGCAGGAAGACGGGGGCACCACTACCCGACAGACTAAACAGAGACTTGTTCCAAACACAACAGAAGCACATCACAGCCAAGGGTCTGTAGTGCAGGACTTCTCCCAAGGCATAAATGAGGGGGGGAAGGAGGGGGGAGGGAGAGAGAAATGTGTTAACTGTGCTAACAGTGCCAAGTAATATGCTTCGTTAAAAATTTAATCACCTGCAAGTGCAAAACAAGTGCAAAGCAATCATGTTGTAATTAGTACAGCAATTAACACCTCCCTCCTTGATAGCACATGCATCCTAGGAAGTGCAGGGTTGCAAGTGTTTACACTGCTCACAAACTCTGTTCCTATAGAGATGCAAGGGGGGGAGTGGTGAAGCAGACAATGCTTGAATTATTTTTGATTCTCTTTTTTGACATTTTCTTTTTGGCTGTTGTGGGGCAGTCATGAAACCAGCTACCATTTTGGTTTTCCACAAGAACGTTCTTTCTTCCTTGGGCCCTCCACTACGACATCCGGTAAATGAACACTGTAACCTTGTCAGCATTTTGCAGTTGTTTGTGAACTGGTTTTTTAATAGTTTTCTTCTGACCTGATTCATAAGCCTTTGCTACTCTTTGCCAGACTCCAATGTTTTTCTTCACACCCTTTATTTTTGTTGTTGCCACTTCTACTCTGAGGAGATTATCAGACACATTAAAAGTGGCATTACAGGAACACCAAGAGATTGGTTTTTGATGGGAGAAGCTGTCAATAGATTCCCCCGTTCTGTTCCTGTCATGGATGTTCCTGCGTGCAACAAGGTGCCCCCTTATGCTGGCAAGATCCAAGCATGACTCAATGAGAGGTCCCTGGAAGAACACTTCCAGGTGAGATCGGGACATCCAGGTAAGTGACACATTTTTTATGACCCTCCCTGGGTTACTTCTACCTTTTAAAGTGTGTTTTTTGTGCTTGCTGTCATTTTTTTGTGTTATTTTTATTTTTATTTTTGAATTTCCTGCGCTTGTGTCCTCTCGCAAGAATCTGTGGGATTTTGATCCAGGAAGTGAAGGGAGCTCCGTTAGAGCTCCGTCTACTACTGAGCTGCCAAAATGACGGGAGAGGAGGTAAGTGCAGTGGGGGGCTGATTGTGTCATGACAGGGGCGGGAATGTAGATTCTAGGACATGAATGCTTTTTTCATTCCTGTCTGAAAATCTCCTGACTCTACCTCTGGGGGGTTTTCTACCCCCCTGAGTGGTTTCCCACTAGTTCTATAAACTCTCTGATCCTGGCAGCTCACAAGGTTGGACCTGCTTAGTTTCAGGATGGCCCTTGTGGTCTCTTCTAATTCTGTGATTCTATGACTGTAATTTATTAAAAATTGTCTGAGAAGCTTAAAGTGAGGAAGCGCTCTTCCCTTTGTTACGTTTATCTTTTGCACAACATGATGGTAATCTTTCAAGATGCTGTGAAAAAACAAATTTAACAATGTCAGTGCCACAGAACTCCATGGTGTCATGGATTGCTTCCATTCAGTACTGAAGAGAGGACGAATTCTATGGAAGATCAGCCCAAATAATTTTGGACAGTGTGCCTCCAGCATTGTTAGTGTTGTTAACTGTCATCAATTCGACTTTGATAAGGTAGCCCTATGAAAGAGAGACCTCCAAGTCCCCGTGCTCAGATCTAGCAGACTGGGGTGCATCTACACTGTAGAAATATTGCAGTTTGACACTGCTCAAAGTACTGTAGCTACACCTGATAGAATCCTGGGATTTGTAGTTTTACAAGGTCTTTAGCCTTCTCTGCCAAAGAATGCTAGTGCCTCACAAAACTACAAATCCTAGGATTCTGCAGGCTGGAGCTATGGCAGTTAAAGTGTGTCAAACTGCATTATTTCTACAGTGTAGATACAGCCTCAGAGCAATGTCTTCCTTGATTGAGTTTATCCACCTGGAATGTGGTATTCTTCTTTTACTAGTGCCTTCTACCTTACTAAGCATGATTGTATTTTCAAGTGAGTCATTTCTTCTCACTACATGGCCAAAATATGTAGGCTGATATGGTCCTGAGGTCATTGAAAGAGGATTCTTGATGGTCCCACATGCTTCTGGGGTCTGTAGTCACTCTTTAGCCATTCAGAGCATGGAATTTAGGCTGTAAACCTACTGTGACATTACATCAAAGGAGCCCTGGTGGCGCAGTGGTTAAAAGCCAGTACTGCAAGTCACCACTTGCAAGTTCGATTCCAGCGGGCTCCAAGGTTCACTCAGCCTTCCATCCTTTCGTAGGTCGGTAAATTGAGTACCCAGCTTGTGGGGGCAATTAGTTAACACACATTGGAAACTGTTTAATGCAGTGTAGATGTGTAAATAGCTATTGCTTAAAACAATTTGTAAGCTGCTCTGATAGCCTTGTGGCTGAAGAGCGGGGTATAAATAAATAAATAAATAAATAATCAACATAACTACAGGTTAAACCACAGTTGAATTTTTTACATGTGTATATGAGAAGGTATCCACTTCTCCTCTCAGTTATGAAGTTTCCTGTCACACCACAGCACAACAAGCTAGCTTAAAGACTAGGCGACACATGGCACAGGTCTACACAAGCACACCCTGTAATAAGGAACAGCAACCGTCACAATAGTTCAATATATTCTGCCAGTGTTGAACAGGATCTCAGAATGAGTACCTACTATGTGGAATCTGGTTTCCCCTGAAATTAGCAAATCTGTAGCAATATTTATTTTTAGATAGATTTTGAAAATATACCTGTTTTTACAAGCCTACACTGTGTAGTCCAACCTACCATCTATTTCAAGGACAATGTAAATATTGTGGCTGGCATTCAGTATTGCAGTTTCAGGTTTGTAACGGATCTGTAACTGCTCTGTATTCAATAAGACTACATAGCCTTACTGGAAAACTATGTAAATGGCATCCCAACCCACCATAAGAGCTAGCAGCTAGAGATCTGTTCAGCTTCCGACTGGGGTTCAAGGAGGATGGCATTTCTTTCCCACCAGCAAGTGCAGCTGAAACAATCAGAAGTATGACTCCTGTCACAAGTCCTTGTCTCACTTGCTGATGGAAAGGGGATGGAAACATCCCAGATCTTGTCTGCACCAGCTGCTTAATCCAACTGCTTAAATTAGCCCTGAATGGACCACAGTGGTATCCACACACATCAGTACAAGAGCGCTTTGTTGTTCACATGGGCCAGCTGGGCCAACACCGCATCTGCCCCACTGGCCCATTGCTCTTGGTGTCGCCACTGCTGCCACTGCTGCTTTGCCCACCAGCCCAGCAGCTCTGTCCAAGAGCCTGTCATCTCCCATCACAGCTGGTGAGGTAAGCAGGGGGTACCCGTGCAATCAACGAGGAGGGAGAAGCAACCCCCTTCTTGTTGAGCATGTGATGCAACACACTCTCCTTACCTCACCAGCAACGACAGAAAATGCCAGGCTGTCAGACAGAGAAGCTGGGCCAGTGGGTGAGACAGTGGCGGTGGTAGTACCAAGGGTGATGAGCCAGTGGGGCAGATGTGCTGGCTGGGTGGCAGTGCAGATAGCTGGGTCACTCTGGCTCCAGCCTGATCCAGCTATCCACACACCAACAAGCCCCAGAGCCACTCCAGGCTTTTCAGGAAAAAACCAGACTATTCCCCAACTTCATGCAGTGTGGGACAAAGTTGGATCAAGGGTCAGAAAGTGCAAGTCCTCCCCCAGAAGTAGCCATACATTATCCAGACTGCCAGTGCTGGATTTGGGGTGAGAGCAGCATTTTTGGCCCATGCACACAAGAGACTATTCCTTGCATCCCAATTGGAAAGTGAACATATCTATGCCTAATCTGGCTTCTGTCTCTTAAAGTAAGCTGGGGGGGGGGCGTATTCAGGCTAGAAGATATTACCTAGTTATGCAGACATAACTAACTAGCTGATGTAGAATATCAGTGTGCATTTTAATTGTGCATATTCTTTTTAACTGCATGTTTTGTTATCATTGTGCATGGCTTTGAAATCTTCAGATCTAAAAAGTTTATTAAAAATTGTAAAAATGGTATTTACAGTTTAGTTTTTAAAACTGTAAATAAAAACAATAATGCTGGGGAAATTTGTAGGCATCAGGAAAAGAGGAAGAAGGGTTGTTTCAAGAAAGAAAGTCATGTCCCTGAGTTTAAAAGCCATGAGAAGGAAAATAAACAATATGATATTTAGAAGATTGCTGATTTATAGGGTCTGCACCAGTTTAAACTGAAAGTGGCAGCACATAGCAAACACACCTTTAAATATATACTCTATGGTGGCAGCAGCAATTTTTTTCCTCTACCAGTTTTGACTTTTCCGCTATCTCTATGTAATCTGTGCATATGGTGTCAGTGGTGTGATGCCTGCCAGAGCTGTCTACCACAAGGGCTACAACTACAGGAAGAATGTAAATCATTGACTATTTCATCCTCACATGCAAGGCAGAATAACACAAGTAGTTTTTTCCCCACTCCAGGAGTAAACAATTATTCTGCCATAGTATTCTCCGCATATTTGACCATCCTGAAGTGCTGTGCAGAATTATTCTGCTGAAAAAAACATGGGGGGAGGGGTTGTACAAAAAAAAGACTCCTGTTTTTTGCACAGGTAACATCATTTCCTGTACAGGAAATCAATTTTCTGCATAGAAGACAGATTTTTGTGCAAAAAAAATAATAATCCCCACAATTTGTCTTCCACAGAGTAATTCCTGTGCAACACTTCAGGACTTCTAATACCAGGAGAAAATTGTGCAAAATGCTCACTGGTATATTACTCTTCCTGATATGGTTTTCCAGCTGTGAAGAAAGCCATTTTTTGAACTACAAACAAATAATTACAAATCTTATTTCTATCCATTAACTACAGCAACAAGGTAGAACTTTATCAAACCACCCTCCTTTCCTGTTCTTTTGCCAGCATAATTTGTGATGTTTTTATTCTGGCAAAAGAAACCCAATTACCATACTTACCTTGCATCCTGTGAAAAGGCAGCCCTGGCAATGATGAAGAAGTGAATGGAGCTCTATTCACTTCCTCAAATGAAATCTCACAGATTCTCACGAGAAGACAGGAGCACGGAAAAATCAAAAATCAAAACAAAAAATAACACACAAAGAGTTAGAAAAAGCACATATAACAGACTTTAAAAATTACAAGTAAACCAGGGAGGTTCATAAAAAGAGCATGACATACCTGGATGTTGTGATCTCACCTGGAAGTGTTCTGGATGGACTGGCCATTGACACTGTATGCATGAGAGGGGGGGAAGGTGTGAGGTTTCAAATGCCAGCAAAAAAGCACCACAGCTGATCTATTGACAGGTTGGCCCGTCGACAAAATAGAACTCCTTATTGCCAATACATAAACGCAAAAGGACAATGTTGTCTGATATACATGTCCTTTTGCGTTTATGTGGCGTCATTATGACACCGTATTTAGTGCATCTGATAAAGTCCTTAGTCTGTAAACCAGTCACAATTATGATATCACTGGTTATTAAATCATTATTTTAGGTTTGTATGAATGCATCAATTAACACTACTAAGGAGATTTTCAGACAGGCAAAAATCGCTCTTTGCCGCGCGAGCAGCCTCCCGAAACTGCTGCGCGGCAAGGGTCTTCTTTGGACGACGCTGTGCCTCTGGCGAAACCGTCCGTGTCACTTCCGTGAAGCTTGGGACAGCTCCGCGTCATATTTCAATCACGGGCAGCCTCCGTGATTGAAATATGACGCGGAGCCGTCCCAAGCTTCACGGAAGTGACACGGACGGTTTCGCCAGAGGCACAGCGTCGTCTGAAGAAGACCCTTGCCGCGCAGCAGTTTCGGGAGGCTGCTCGCGCGGCAAAGAGCGATTTTTGCCTGTCTGAAAAGCTCCTAAGAAGCAGCAGTAAATTATATGGACTATTTTGACCTGCATGGGAAACAATACATCACAAGAAAACCAGCATTAGTTTACTGCCTCTTTCTTAGGCCCTGCCTCTGTTCTCTCAGGTGTCAGGTTAGATGTAGACATCTACATAATCTTATTTCTGAAAATCACTGCTGAATCAGGAAACTGTGAATATGTGTGTGCCTTCAAGTCACCTGTCGCCTTATGGTGACCCCATGAATTTCATAGGGATTTCTTAGGCAAGGTATACTCAGAGGTGGTTTTGCCAGGTCTTCTCTGAAATATAGCCTACATCACCTGATTAGCAGAAGGTGAGCTGTGTGGGAGGGGTCACCCTTCATTTTTCAACTATCTTAAAGGTTTGCTGGGGGGATTGATGTCATGCCCCATGAGTCTGATGAGGGTATGGAATCAGAGGAGGAGGAGGACATGGCAGTGAATGGCCCTACGGACCCTGGCACAGGTTTATCTACACCTGTGCTAGCAGGGAGCCCTGTCAACCTGGAGGTTCAAGCAGAAGAAGAGCCTGGTCCTAGTGGATTGGCACCAGTCCCAGCAGAGAGCCCTGCTAATTTAGATAAGGATGAAGAAGAGGAGACGGACTTACCTCCATCATCATTCAAGCAGCAGTGATCCCAAAAGGAAGCTTGAAGAAGATCGCTGAGGCTTTATCAGAAACACCTGCTCGTCAAGGAGCACCTGACAAAGCCTTGATTACTATATATACACTTTGGGGAGCTATGGATGCTTTGTCAGTAGAGATCAACTGATCTTCCTGGAGAAAGCTTTGTGTCTGCTGTTTCTAACTCTGTGTTCCTATTGCCTTGATTCCTGTTGCCTTGACTTATGTTTAGAGCTTGGACTGTTCCTGACTACACTGCTGTCATGCCCTGTGAGCCTGATGAGGGTATAGAGTCAGAGGAGGAGGAGGACATGGCAGGGAATGGCCCTAGCAACCCTGGGACAGGTTTATCTACACCTGTGCCAGCAGGGAACCCTGCCAACCTTGAGGCTAGAGCAGAGGAAGAGCCTGGTCCAAGTGGGCATCAGTCCCAGCAGAGAGTCCTGCCAATTCAGATAAGGATGAAGAAAAAGGGAATGCCTTACCTCCACCATCATATACCCAGCAGCAAACTCAAAAGAAAGCTCAAAGGAAATCTTTGAGACGTTATGAGAAAAACCTGCTCATAAAGAAACACCTGACAAAGTCTTAATTGCTTTATATATAATGGGAGAGGCAATGGAGGCTTTGTCAGAGATCAACTGATCTTCCTGGGGAAAGCTTCGTGCTGACTTGGGCGCCTGGATTCCGGTTATCTTGACTTCTGTTACTTTGACTTGTGCTTAGACCTTGGACTGTCCCTGACTACTCTGCTGCCTGCTCATGTTCACCCGCGGACTGTTTTGGATCCACTCTGACTGACTGCTGTCAGCCTTTGACCTTTTGAACTGTGTTCATGGAGTAAATCTTTGACGGTGTTTGCTTTCCTGTCAGCTAATTAACAGTTGGCTACCTTCCCAGACTAGTGCTGTTTATACTTTGCTGGTAACTAGCTGCTTTCCGGACAGCTGCTGCCTGATCCTATTGACCCAAGGACTTGTTTGGACCCACACTGCATTCTGTAAGACCCAACTCTTTGGATTGTTTTGCTAGACTAATCTTTGCAAGACTGTATTTCCATTCCTTTGTGCTAACTGCCAGTTGGCTACCTTCCCAGATTCTTGCTGTTTGTATATACTTTGCTGGCAACTATCTGCTTTTCCAGATAATTGAGTTTGTTTATGGCCATTTGCTCTGCCTGAGTACATGGTCTGAGGGGGCGGGGCTTTTGCTGAGCCACTGACCTGCCTGGCAGAGGAGTTAGCAGCCAGTAGCTCTATATAACTCCTGCTGCAGTCATTCCAGGTTCATCTTGGGAAATCAGCAGAAGGTGAACTGTGTGTGAGGGGACAGCTGTCATCTTTCAACTGTCTTTTTAAAGGCTTGCTGGGGGGATTGAGTTTGTTTCTGGCTGTTTGCTCTCCCTGAGCACATGGTCTGAAGGGATGGGGCTTCTGCTGAGGCTCTGACCTGCCTGGGGGGAGGAGTTAGCAGCCACTGGCTCTATATAACTGCTGCTGCAGTCTTTCCAGGTTAATCTTGAAAAATCAGTGGCAAGGGCCTTGCAGCGCATGCAGTTCTAATATAACAGGGGCACAGGAGCTCTTCTGATAAACAAGGCAACAGGCATTGGGTGGAGGGGGGGATACTAGAGGAGTTTGGACAAGAAAGCCCAAAGGTCTCTTTCAGTGACCACTTAAGAAGACTGAATATGCAGAGCAAGGGAAGTGCTGCAGTCACCTGCAACACCTGTGGGATGTTTGTCTTCTCGCCAGAGGATGTGGGGAGCTGTATCTGCAGCAAGTGCAAGTTGGTGGCCCTGATGGAAGAGAAGGTCAAGCATCTTGAGGACAGGGTATCTACTTTTCTGAAAATTAGGGAGCGAGTGGACAGAGTGGAGCAAACTACCCTGGATAATGAACACACTGGGGAGGTGTCTGTGGAGGAGGCCATCTCCCATACACAGGAAATGAACACTTGGTGGAATGTGACACAGAGAAGTAGAAGGGCCAGGGCTCATTTGGCCAACTTGAAGCTACATCATTGATTTGAAGTTCTCTCTTTCCAGAGAAGAGGAAGAGCAGCAGTGATAGCCCTCAGGGAACATATAGGAAACCTTGGTAGATCCAGCACATTAAGTGGCTCTGCCAAGACTCAAAAGAGGAGGGTGGTGGTGGTAGGGAATTCACTGCTGTGAGGAACAGAAGTGGTAGTTTGCAGGCCTGACAAAATGTCTCAGGAGGGATGCTGTTTCCCTGGGACAAAAATTCAAGATGTAACAGAGAGGCTGACAAGACTCATCGAGCCCTCTGACTGTTATCGCTTCCTTTTGGTCCACGTGGGAACCAATGATACTGCAAGGCATAGCCTTCAGAAGATTGCAAGGGGTTATGAGGCTTTGGATAGGAAGCTGAAAAACCTGGATGCACAGATAGTCATTTTGTCTATCCTTCCACTGGAAGAGCATGGCCCAGGAAGAGAGAGAAGAATAGTGGAGGTGAACAACTGGCTACGGAGATGGTGCCACCAAGAACAATTTGGCTTCCTGGACCATGGGGTGCGGTTTCAGAGAGGTGGACTTCTGGCAAGGGATGGGTTGTTCTCACAGCAGTTGGCAGGAATGTTTTTGCTAAGAGTCTGAAAGATCTTATCAGGAGGGCTTTAAACTGAGTTGTACAGGGGAGGGAGACAGTACTCTTGAAGGCAGGAATTCATCAAGTGCTAGAGATAATAGCCCAAATGTTGTACAGAGAACAAGGCAAATAGCACAACACAACAATGGCAGGAATAAACCCTTTAAAATACAGATAGGGAAAATGCCCCATGGTCTTAAATGCTTCTATACTATCGCACAGAGGATGGGAAATAAACAGGATGAACTTGAACTATTAGCACAGCAAAACAAATACGATAGCATAGGCATCACAGAAACCTGGTAGGATGAGTCTCATGATTGAAACTTACTAATAGAGGGGTATAACCTATTTCAGAAAAATAGACCAAACAGGAAGGGTGGTGAAATAGCATTATACATTAAGGATGTGTACACCTGTGACCAGATCCATGACTTAAATTCTGGGAGCCAGGTTGAGAGCATCTGGGTAAAAATTAAGGGGAAGAGAACCAGCAGGGATGTCATTGTGGGGTCTACTACAGACCTCCAAGCCAAACTGAGGACTTGGATGATGCCTTCCTGGAACAGATGACTACACATTCAGAAAGGAGAGATGTAGTAGTAATGGGGGAATTCAACTATCCTGATAATTGTTGGAAGTCCAACTCTGCCAAGAATTTAAGGTCCAACACATTTCTAACTAGCCTTGCAGACAATTTCATTGTCCAGAAGGTGGAAGAGGCAACAAGGGGATCAGCTATTTTAGATCTGATATTAACCAACAGTGATATCTGGTTAATGGGGTGGAAATGGCAGGTTCCTTAGGTGGTGGAGTGACCATGTTCTCCTAGAGTTTGTAATACAGTGGAAAGGGGAAGCCAAGCATAGTCAGACATGCCCTCTAGACTTTAAGAAAGCTGATTTCAGAAAACTTAGGGAATTACTGGGGGTGATACCATGGTCAGAAATACTAAAAGATAAAGAAGTTCATGATGGATGGGAGTTTCTTAAAAGTGAGCTATTGAAGGCACAACTTCAAACAGTTCCAATGAGGTCGGAAAGGGGGAGGTGTCCAAGAAAGCAGCAAGTCACCAGCATTTAATACACAGTTTGGGAGTTTGACCAAGATAAAGCTCAAAAGACTGGGAAAGTGGCCAACTCTCCGTGATAGCAAAGTCAATTAAGTGGAGTCAGATAAGGTTGGAAACAAGCAAGGTTCAGTTTCTTGAACAGCAGCAAAACCAGCAGAAAGGCACACAGAGAAGAGACCAGAATACAGTCCAAGGATCAAAGCTTACGGAAGGCAGTATAGTCCAGAAGTAGATCAGTGGATCCACAGGGTCAGGCAACAGCATAGTCAGGAACAGTCCGAGGCCTAAACAAAAGTCAAGGCAACAGGAGTCAAGGCAACAGGGGTCAAGGCAATGAAGTCAGCAGGAAGTTTTCTCTGGGAAGATCAGTTGATCTCTAACAAAGTGTCCACATTTCCCCAAAGCGTATATATAGCAATCAAAATTTAGCCAGGTGCTTCTTGACGAGCAGGTGTTTCTCATAAAGTCTCAGCGATTTCCTTTCAGCTTCCATTTGAGATTGCTGCTGGCTGTATGTTGATGGAGGTAAGTTCATGTCTTCTTCTTCATCCTTATCTGAATTGGCAGGACTCTCTGCTGGGACTGGTGCCAACCCATTAGGACCAGGCTCTTCCTCTGCTTGAGCCTCCAGGTTTCCAGGGCTCCCTGCTGGTACAAGTGTAGATAAACCTGTGCCAGGGTCCATAGGGCCATTTCCTGCCATGTCCTCCTCCTCCTCTGATTCCATACCCTCGTCAGACTCACAGGGCATGACAGAAGGTGTCTAAAGAAATCAGGATGGATGTCAAAAGAACTCTCAACTGAGCTAAAACTTTAAAAGGGCATGTACAAGAAAAGGAAAAAGGGGGAAACTACCAAAGAAGAATTCAAACAACTAGCCAGCTCATGTAGGGGGAAAGTCAGAAAAGCTAAAGCACAGATGGAGCTCAGGCTTGCTAGAGAGGTTAAGAACAATAAAAAGGGCTTTTTGGGGTATGTCCATAGCGAAAGGAAGAACAACGAAATGGTAGGGCAGCTGCATTGAGAAGATGGTGAAAGGCTAACAGGGGACAGAGAAAAGGCTGAACTACTTAACACTTTCTTTGCTTCAGTCTTCCCCCAAAGGGGAAACAGTGCTCAACCTGGGAGAAATGGAGAAGAGGACAGAGTAGGGGAAATACAGCACAGAATTGGTAAAGAAGTAGTTCAGGCCAGTACCTGGCCAATATAAATGAGTTCAAGTCTCCAGGACCAGATGAACTTCATCCAAGGGTATTAAAAGAACTAGCAGAAGCAATCTCAGAACCACTGTCAGTAATCTTTGAGAACTCCTAGAAAACAGGAGAAGGTACAGCAGACTGGAAGAGGGCAAATAGTGTCCCCATCTTTAAAAGGGGGGGAGAAGACCCAAATAATTACCGCCCAGTCAGCCTGACATCAATACTAGGAAAGAGTCTAGAGCAGATAATTAAGACAGTCTGTAAGCACTTAGAAAGGAATGCCATGATCACTAAAAGTCAACATGGATTTGTCAAAAACAAGTTGTGCCAGATTAATCTTATCTCTTTTTTTGATAGAGTTACAAACTTGATAGATGAAGGGAATGCTTTGTATGTAGTGTATCTTGATATCAGTAAGGCTTTTGACAAGGTTCCCCATGATATTCTTGCAAAAATGTTAGTAACCTGTGGGCTAGACCATGCAACTGTTCAGTGGATTTGGAATTGGTTGACTGACCGAACCCAAAAGGTAGTAACCAATGACTCCTGGAGAGAAGTGACTAGCAGAGTGCCACAGGGTTCTGTCCTGGGCCTCGTGCTATTCAACATATTTATCAATGACTTGGATGAGGGAATAGAGGGTATGCTTATCAAGTTTGCAGATGACACCAAATTAGGAGGGGTAGCTAATGCCCCAGAGGACAGGATCAGGATTCAAAATGACCTTAACAGATTAGAAAGCTGAGCCAATGACAACAAAAGGAATTTCAACAGGAGAAATGTAGAATACTACACTTGGGCAGTAAAAATGAAATGCACAGATATAGGATGGGTGACATGTGGCTTGAGGGCAGTACATGTGAAAAGGATCTAGGCATCTTAGTGGACCACAAGCTGAACATGAGTCAGCAGTGTGATGCAGCAGCTAAAAAAGCCAATGCAATTCTAGGTTACATAAATAGAAGTATACGTAGTGTCTACATCAAGGGAAGTAATAGTGCCACTCTATTCTGCTTTGGTCAGACCTCACCTGGAATACTGTGTCCAGTTCTGGGCACCACATTTCAGGAAGGATATTGAGAAGTTGGAACGTGTCCAGAGGAGGGCGACCAGGATTGTGGGAAGTCTGGAAGGTATGCCCTATGAGGAGCAGCTTAGGGAGCTGGGTATGTTTAGTCTGGAGAAGAGAAGGTTGAGAGGAGACATGATAGCCATGTTTACATATTTGAAGGAATGTCATACTGAGGTGGGAGCAAGCTTGTTTTTTACAGCTCCAGAGACTAGGACATGGAGCAATGGGTTCAAACTACAGGAAAAGAGATCCCATCTAAACATTAGGAATGACTTCCTGACAGTAAGAGCTGTTAGGCAGTGGAATACACTGCCTCAGAGTGTGGTGTGGAGTCTCCTTCTTTGGAGGTTTTTAAACAGAGGCTGGATGGCCACCTATCAGGAATTATTTGATTGTGTATTCCTGCATGGCAGGGGGTTGGACTGGATGGCCCTTGTGATCTCTTCTAACTCTATGCTTCTATGATATTCATTGGTGGTCTCCCATCCAAGTACTAACCAGGGCTGACCCTGCTTAGCTTCCAAGATCAGGTGGGATCTGGTGCCTTTAGGGTATTTAGGTCCTTCAGAAAATGGTAGCAGCAATTTAAAAAATATGAAAGATTTCAGGGAAGAAATCCTATTTTGAATCAATAGACACGAAAAGATAAGTTGTAGAGTAGAATAGTGTGTGTAGGGACAACCATATAATACACAACCTTATTTCTCAAGTGAACAGTAAGAGTTGTCACAACTACTAGACTCACAGGGAAGGTCTTCATCAAATGAAGACATAGCATCTTGGTGGATAGCAAAGATGGCATATAAGAAGCTCATGATTAAGTGCTAATTCACATAAGCAAAAGAGAGCATTGAAAGTCAGGGATAAGTGGAATGTTGGGCACAATACTGAGAAGGCGTTGCATGTTGCACACATCAAACAACTCAATCCATACTTAGCCATACCATCACACAGCTGCCAATAACAATTTCCCTCAGAGTAGGGTAAATACAAGCTGAGTTGCAAGCACACTACAGCACTTACCCAACCGCTTCAGCACATGCTGAGTTCCCCACACACCATGTTCACTTTATGTTCATTCTCAACATGCAGTATCATCGTTTAAAAATAACAAGTGGACATTTTCAAAATGTGTGAAAAGCTGAAGAAATTTTTTTGGGGGGGAGGGGTACCTTACCAAATAACTGAGAGTAGACACTGTACAAGCAGATGTGGTTGTTTTATAGAGATACCTGGTATGGCTTTTTCACCTATGGACAAAAATATAGAGAGACATGCCAAACTCAGAGTCACAGAAATGATGTTTTAAAATGAGGTGAAGAAAGTGTAACCCATAAATGAAATGCAGCCCCCCAGGGCTGCCTACACACACCCCCAATAATAATTTGGGGATCTTTTTACCAAAAAATGCCCCCTGTGCACTCTAGGGAGTGGTACAATTTTTTCATGTTGTGTGAGGGAACAGACCATTTAATCCCAGGAGAGGCCTTTTTCTAACAGGAAATAACCCCAAAAATGACTTTGTCATTTCTTGTTGAGAAAAAGACACCTACCAGGCCTAAAACAGCCCATCACAAACACACACACAAACCCTGCAAAATAGCAAAGTGCCTTTGAAACCACCTAGGAGGTATTGGCAGAATTTTAATGAAAAAAATAGAGCAAAAAAAAGGGAGAGAGCTGCAGGTGGCAGAGGGGACAGTCCCCCAAGAGCCCCTGTGTGCCCCCCCAACCTCTGAGAGTTTTACAGTCCTGCTGTAGATTAATACAGATCATCAACTTTCTCACTTCAAGAAATTCTATCCTGACGCCATATGTTATAAACGTCAACTTCAATTTCTTTGTCAATTTCATTGTTAATATTTATGTTGTAATTTGATTATTTGTGATTTGAAAGTAATAAATAAGGTTAATGAGGTGATACAATTATATTACATTGCTCCACTTCACACCAAAAATTGACTTATGTGTCTTTCCATTATCCTTCTTATTTCTCCTTCTTTCTTCCATCATTTCTCTGGAATGCAGTTTATTTCCACAGTTGCTTGTGAACCAAGCAGTATATGTAAATGTGTAAATTGTTGCATGACTAAATTAAATGCTGTTTTAACTAACAGCTAATAGTGTTTACTGCTGTGCAATTGTAATTTTCATATTTTTACTGTATCTAATGACTTTCTGATGATTCAGATTCTCTGTAGGGATACAAAATCATTACATTAAGGATGAGTGATTTTAGTATGCAATGACTGATCAGTACAATAATATGTAGACGCATGCTTCAGCTAGTAAATTAAATCATTTACACTACAGTGCTTGTCAGTTAGAATAGGGGGTTCTTGCATTATAATTTAGCAGAGCAATAAAGCCTGCTTAATATAAAACAACACAGGAGAATCCTAAGTAGGTACCCCTTTGGCAAATATGATCAAAGGGCAAAAGGAAAGCAGAAATTAAAAAAATTAGGTAGGCTAATTTCTAAATGCAGCAACAGATTTTGGACACTTACAGAGACCTGTATATAACTGAACAAAAATGACTATCTGTAGTAGAAGGCAATAAGAATTTTGTTATGATGTCAGTTTGAATTGGCCCAAAGGTGAGCTTAAGTTGCTTGGCAGTGCCTATGCTGACCAGGTAAAACATTAAGAAGCTCCGGCCATTGACTTTCCTGGTTTCTTCTTCTTCTTTGAGACCCATTAATTAAAGTTGCCAAGGTTTACTTGTAAACAAAGAAGATTATCAGATGCTCTAAAAACGGTGTTATCACAACGACAGGAGATTGCTAAAGGGCTTCTTTTTCAGACAACAGTTCACCTTTCATAATGCTCCCGTTCTGCTGCCGTTTCACCAGTGCCGCTTTTTATTGACAAGAGAAGCCATCAATGGATCCCCCATTCTGTTTCTGTCACGGATGTTTGTGCAACTGAAAAGGTTCCTGTTTCACTAGCAAGATCCCATCATCAATGGGAGGTCCCTGCCAGAACAGTTCCTGGTGAGATCGGGACATCCAGGTAAGTGACACACTTTTTTAAAACTTCCCGGGTTTACCTGGAAGTTTTTGTTGGAAATATCAACATTCTTCCTCCCCCACCCCTTGCGAGCTATTAGAGCAAGCAAGTCTCAGTGAGGTTTAAGGACTTCCTGCATGTCAAGAGTTCCTCCTCCTTCTCCCCATCCTATCCTTAGTGGGCTTGGTTTGTAAATAGACACAACCAAACCGTATGATCATGTGACCCAGGTTCACTAACCTCATGGTCCAGGATCACTTTATGACTCTTTGTTCTACGTTTGAAGAAGAGAGATGCCTCCCTTCATGCTCCGTAGAGATGCTTGCCTTTTCCCTTTTTCTTGGTCTCACTGAATGCTGAGTCAAGACTTTTACCCTATCCTAAATCCATTAGTTAGGTAGAATGTAGCTTCCTATGCATATGTAAAGTTAAAAGACATTAGTAAAGCTTAAGTACCATATATCCTTCAAGAAGAAATTGCCTGTTTCTTTGTTCAGTGGCTTGGAGTCTAAGCACTGTACTTAATTGAGTCCTGCTCCGTCTATGCTCAGCTCTGCTATACTAAAGTTAATTCCTGACAGTTTTAACTTTGAAGAAATTTTCCCAAAGGGCTAACACCCTGGGACCTTTATGTTTTTTTTAATTTTATACCCCAACAGTTTTAAAGGGTGTTTTTGTTTTTGTGCTTACTGTCACTTTTTCTCTATCAGTTTGCTTTCTATTTTTGAATTTTCCATGCTCTCATCTTCTCACAAGATCAGGCAGGATTCCATTCCAGGAAATGAATGGAGCTCCTTTAGAGCTCCATTCACTCCTGGGCTGCCATGGAAGTGGTAATAAGGTCAGTCTGAAACTTTTAATTATTGTGCCAGGACAGGGATAGGAGAGGGGTGGGAGAGAAGATTGTGGGACCGGAACACTTTTTTCATTCTGTCTGATAATGTCCTAATACTCAGTTCCACACACATGTTCTACTACTACTGAATCACAGCAACCCCCCATATTCACAACTACTACTTACCATTAACTGTGGGTGTTTTCTGTGAAAATTCTTACTTCTGGGGCTTTGTACAGATGTTGGTAATATTGTTGTTTTATTAACAGGGTTTTCTACAGCAGCTGACAGGTTGCTGAACACAAGTCTGCTACAGTGTTTTTCCTATACAAAATTTACTGTGCCTGTCATATAACACAGTACCAGCTGAAGCAAGTAGAACAAAAAATCCAGCTCTTCAGCATCTGTTACAGTAGAATAGAGGTGGGAATCACATGGCCCTCCAGATGTTGCTGGACTCTAGATCATATAGCTAGTGATGAGGAATGCTAGGAGTTTCAGCCTTGCAAAATCTGAAGGGGCATGTGATTCCCACCCCTGTTAATAGAAGAATAATGTACAATAGATTACTTCATATTGTGAAAAATATAATGTACTCCTAGTTTGCAGAAGCCTCAAAGATGAGCAAAGGGCAGTGGCAACAAGGAGCTACTGTACTCTGTTTACTATCACTTATCCTTAACCCCTCTTCTTTTTGGAGTCCATGGACTTGAGCATTATCTCCTTGGACAGGGCATCTTGAGCTATCTGATGCGGGACTGGGGGGAGAGATTGGCATTTTAAAAAAAATTACAAATATGCCAGGAACCAGTATCATATTTGTGCATGTTGGCTACAGTTCTTTCTTTCTTTCCTGGAAACTCACAAGAGACTAGCAGCCAATGGCCAATGAACCAGCAGTAGTCCATAACCACCACTTTGACTGAAACCAGAGACCACTCACCAATAGTCACTTGTCATCCTGGAGAGAGATGACTAGTGGGGTGCCATGGGGCCCAGCATTGTTCATAATGAATCATAACAGTTTGGATAACTGGACCAATACTAACAGAATGAACTTCAGCAGGGATGAATGCACAATGCTAACTTTATGCAGGAAAAATCTCATGCAAAATATAAGGTGAGCAACACCTGGTTTGACAACAGTACATGTACAAACTATCTAGGGATCATAGTATGGCATAAACATAAGTCAGCAGAGTGATGTGACAGAAAACAAAAACGATAATGCAGTTCTAGGCTGCATCAACAGAACTATAGTGTCCAGTTCATAGGAAGTGAAACTGTATTCTGCTTTGATCATACTTTACCTGGAGTACAAAGTCAAGTTTGTCAAGTGGTTCTTAAACTTTTCCTTAGAAGTTTAAATGTCTTTTGTTGCTGCAGACCTCCAAGACTTAACTCAAGATTTAAAACCCTAACAATAAATAAATAAATAAATACACCATCCTTTAAACTTTCCCTCAGAGGCACTCAAGGGGGAGGGAGGACTTTTTTCCTGCTTATTCCTGGATGTTTGTGGCTGAAGTGGACTGAACGGCAATGCACAGGCCAAGTCAGCCAGCCTTTGCCTTGGCTTCTATCACAAGAGCTGAGCAGCCGTCAATCCTTCGCAGATCTCCTGTGAGGACATTGCAGCTCCCTTGGACCACAGGTTAAGAACCACTGAGCTAGACTGTGTCCAGAAAAGGTTAGCCAAGACGTTAAGGGGTCTTGGAAGCAAAGTCTCTTGGGGAACAATAAAGGCAGTTGGGAATGTTTAGCCTGGAGAAGAGAAGACTGAATGATGATATGATTATCATCTTTAAATATCAGGTGGGAAATGGAGCAAACTTGTTTTCCGTTAATACATAAGATAGGACCCTAGCCAATGGATTACAATTACAAGAAAGCAGATGACTAATTACATTCAGATGAATTTTCTGACAGTGAGAACTGTTCAAAAGTGGAACAAACTGCCTTGGAAGGTGATGGAATCTCTTTTATTGGAAGGTTTTGTTGGTTGGTTGGCTCCATCTCAGGTTTAGCTGTTCAGCTGTAGATTCCTGTACTGACATCAGGTTGAACTAAATATCCTTTGGGGTCCCTTCCAACCCTTTAAGTCTATAAAGAACACAGCACTAAAAGATGCTATCTTCATAAAGAAGGCACTCAGGAAGCATGAGGCTACACAATAAACCAATGTCTGCTCTTCAGTAGAGACTGTCCAACAGAAAGCTGTATTTTCAAAGTGCTGTTTTCAGCCCATAAAAGCCTGAATGGTCTGTGTAAAGGCTATCAGAAGGACTGCCTCCCCAGTCTGTTCTCTATCAAATGGTGGGTGGGTGGGGTTGCTTTGCATTCTCTCAGTCACAGAAGCACAGAGTCTGGGTTGCCAAGGAGAGATGCCGGATGAATAAAAGATATGGCTCTTGTGCATTAACGGTGGTGTAAAAGAGGAAATTTCAGCAGGTGTCGCTTATCATGCAAGCATGACAAGAGTCTTTGTCCCTTATTTCACCTGCAATCATAGTGGCTAGCCTCCTGTTTTTTGGAATTATCTACACAGAAAGATAGACTTTCCTAACACTGCCCTGCTCTTTAGGAAACAAGTGATTTGAGGAGCCTGGTCAGCAGCCTCACATTCCCTGAGAGTTCAGGGCTAAAACCTGAGACCAGGAGAGGGGGGATTGTGATGTCACAGAGGGCAGGGCTTTGTGTAACATATACAAAAATGTATGTGTACATGCTTGTGTGAGATAGAATGGGGGGAGGATATTGTTGTTGTTGTTGTTGTCGTCATCTTTATTTCTATCCTACTTTTTTCCAATTTGGGACTCAAAAAAGTGTACAATAAAAAGAAATGGTTAATATCAGAAAAAATGTGAATGTAATAACACAAACTACAAAAAAGTTTAAAAGAGTTTAAAAAATTTAAAACACACACACATACGCACACACACATAACAGTCCAGTCATTAGCAGAGACCAGCAAACACCTGCCAAAACAAGAAAGTTTTTCTTGGCTCTGTAAGGAAGACAGGGAGTGTGCCAATCTGACTTCTCAGGGCAGGGAGTTCCAGATCCTGAGGGCAGCCATTGATAAGGCCCTCTCCCGAGTTCCCACCAGATGTATCTGTGAGGATGGTGGGACAGAGAGAAGGACCTCTCCAGCAGATCGAAGAGCCTAAGCTGGTTCATAAGGAATTTCTGTGTTATCTCTTCAACAAATAATATATACAACATATGGGTGGCCAGAACCCAACTGGGACCAATTGGGAATGAGGAGGAGATGAATACCCAGGCTTTAAAGCTACCTTGCATGGGGGGGGGTCAGCTTTTATTCTCTCTCCTTCAGTGGAAGTTGTTCCTCTTGCCCAGAAGCCCAGAGAGGTACAGCTATTCCCTGACACTTCGGACATTTTCAGATGATCCTTGCCATGCAAGGATCGCCCGGGACAGTTTTGTCACAGCAGCACGGCAGGGGGTCGATTTCGGACGACGCCGTCCCTGCTGCGAGATCGTCCGTCACTCTTGTGCTAAGGCTTGGAGCCTGCCGCGCTATATTTGGCAAGATTTTATTCACGGAGGTTGTCCATGAATAAAATCTTGCCGAATATAGCGTGGCAGGCTCCAAGCCTTAGAGCAAGAGGGATGGATGATCTCGCAGCAGGGACGGCGGCATCCGAAATCGACCCCCTGCTGCGCTGCTGCAACGAAACTGTCCCGGGCGATCCTTGCACGGCAAGGATCGTCTGAAAATGTCCTTCCACTGGAATTCTGTAACCAAGTAATCTTATTCTTGATTTAGGGCAAGTCTGCTTATGCTGCCATCAGTTGGCTATAACTGCTACACATAAAAGAATCACTCAGCCAGTGTAGCTCAACTTAACACCTGTGTATGTCACTTCCAGGATGCCAGCTATTATTTTTTTCTACCATTCCAAAATACTGTATTAGCAAATAGGCAAAAGAAAGTTCAAGATAGAGGGTTAAAATCTCTTTTTCCCCCCTCTCCTGGCAGCATTGATTTTGTTTGTTTATTTATTTATTTATTTAGACCGGGGGGGGGGCTTCAAGAAAAATAGACATTCAGCAGCTAATGTGTTTACTGCCCCAGAGATGCATAGATTAGAAAAGCTTAACCTGATGAATGCAAAGGTTGGTTGTGTTACAGCTGTTTCCTATTGGCCACTCTGTCACTGTCTGCAAAAGGGATACCCTCCCCCCTGTGAGACCTTCCAGTCCTTAAGATACTTTTGTCAGACTCTCCTTTGGAGGTTAGACTAGATGCCTGCGGAAGTCTTTTTGTTGTGGTGATGCCCCATTTAAGGAATGCCTGCTCCAGAAAAATGAAGGGGGAAAAAAGGAACAGTGATGTTTGCCTGTGAAGGCGGGGGGGAATCTAGAATTCATAGATAGACAATACTTTTATTGGGTTGTACAAAAGTGCCACTTTGTGGATAACATCTCTTGGATCTGCTCTGACTTGGATGTTGTGGTTGATATAGGTCCAGTGGATGTAACCTTGGCCCCTGCTTGCCCTGTGTTTCAGCTTGTGCAACCTGAGGGTGTGGACGGGATCCTTGGAGAGGTGGGAGCCACCCTATGTTTACTGGACCCATGCCTTTCCTAGCTCTTAAAAGCAGCCCAAGTGGGACTGACTGGGTGAGTTAGGGGAGTAGTGAATGTCTCACTATGGCAAGGCAGGTTTCCATCTTGCCTAAAAGAAACTGTGGTGGGGCCACTGTTGAAAAAATCCTCCCTACACCCCACCACACTGGAGAACTATCAGCCAGTCTCCAATATCCCTTTTTTGGACAAGGTTCTAGAGCACATGGTGGCCTCCCAGCTCCGAGGGTTCCTGGATGAGATGGATTATCTAGATTCATTTCAGTCTGGCTTCAGGCCTGGTTGTGGAACAGAGGCAGCTTTAGTTTAAAACCAGACAGAAGGAGTATGTCCTTCTTGCATCTGCTGGATCTCTCAGCAGCTTTCGATATCATTGACCATAGTATCTTTCTGGGATGCCTCTCTAAGGTGGGCCTCGGTGGGCAGTGTTCTATAATAATTCCAGTCCTTCTTGGAGGGGCATCCACATGGCATGGATATGAGGTCTACTTTTTAGACACAAGTCTCAAAATGAAAATTCATAGACTAAATGAATTAGGCACTGTTAGAAGTTGCATGTATCAAATTTCACCTAGAAATGCATTCTGGGACAGAGAATCTATGGCTGATCTCCAGTTCTGACAACATAAAGGCCAGCTGGAAATCAGAACAGTATATCCTGCTTTGGGTGAAACATGGAGGTCCCCCAAAAGGCAGAGAGCAGAAATTACTTATTTGACACCAAATAAGGGGGGGGGATGTTTTATTTGTCCTTGGATATGATTTAGTCACCTACTACTGCATATGTTATACATTCTGCCTTTACCCTAAGGAGCTCAAGACAAAATTCATGAGTCTTCTCCCATCCCATTCCAATCTTATCCCCACAGCAATTCTGTGCAGTAAATTAGGCTGAGAACTAACATAGTCAGCCTACATGGGTTCACAAGAAAAATGAGCTCACCCAGTCAGCTTGTTGACTAACTGGGGTTTTGAACAGGACCTTCATGATGCTAGCCTAGTGTGATGCTTTAACACTATATCACACTGGTATTGTAGGATGATTAAGTTGTGATTGTTCCTCTGTGCTGACATATTTTTTTTTTTTGGTCCAAATATGTTTCACGGTGGATTTATTAATTGACCTTCTTGTTTCTAAGGACTTTATCAGATGCGGCAAATATGGCATCATAAGGACACCTAATGATCGCAAAAGGGCACATATACCACACAATGTTGTCCTTTTGCGATCATGTGCTGTCAATAAGCCATATTTTTTATTACCAGGGCAAGCCATCAATTGATTTCCCATTCCATTTTTGTGACGGCATTGCTGGTGGTTGAATCATTGTGCCGTTGTACTCAGTGAATACAGTGTCAATTGTCAGAACACTTCCGGATGAGATCAGAACAGCCAGGTAGGGGACGCTCTGTTTTACCTCCCCAGTTTACTTGGGACTTTTAAAGTGTGTACCTGTGCTTGTGTGTACATTTTGTCTCTTAATTTTACTTTAATTTTTGAATTTGCTACGCTCGCATCTTCTTGCAATAATTGGTGAGATCTGAAACCAGGAAGTGAACAGAGCCATTAGTGCCTTGGCTGCCTCTTTAACTTGAGTAAGGTAAGATCTGGTGGGGGCATTTCTTTTGGCAGCATAAAAACACCACAAAATATGCCATAAAAGAACAGTAAATGGAAGGTGATCCAATAAAGTTTGACACTCTGAAAACTTGATAATGGAAGGGCAGGATGAATATGTTTTAAATAATCTAACAAACATATGGTATTTAGTCATCATTTTGTGTGATGAAGACGTTTCAGTAACTTCGTCCCAAAGAAAAGTGGGTTGTGGTCACTCATTTTTCAGCTTTTCTCTTATTGTCACCACTGGGAACCTGTCGCTGTGGAATTTGTATGGTGCTGCTGTCCAGCATGCTATAATGCAGTGGTTCTTATCTTTTTCTTTACCAGGGACCCCCTTTAAGTATCTTTTGTTACCACGGACCCCCAAGACTTAACTTGAGATTTAAAACCATCATCATCATCATCATCATCAGAAACGACAACACAGAAAGAATCACAACCCAGAAACATCACCCAAGGAGACCTTCTGCTGTGCTTTCTGCAACCAGACTTGTTTATCTTGGATTGGCCTTTTTAGTCATCAGCGCGCTTGCAGAAAGCGCGGGATGAGTCCTTCCTGAATCTTCGTTTGAGAAGAAAAACCAGAGAGAGAGAGAGATTAAACATTCCCTCAGAGGGAGAGGGAAGACTTCCCACCAGTTTGCACCTGGAGTACGTAGAACATCAATGCACAAGCCCGCTCAACCAGCCAGCCTTTGCCTTGGCTCCATCATGGGGCCACTCCACACATATTGGGAGGAGGTGGGTGATCAGTCTTCAAGCCTTTGCAGACCCCCTGTAAGGACACTGTGGCCCCACAGACCATAGGTTAAGAACCACTGCTATAATGCACATAGAAGAGTAGTTAATTCATATAAACAAGAGCCACATTTAGTCAAGTTGACAGGAGTGTGGCCAGTGACTGTAACAGAGCCAGAATGTTCTTCAGTGTTGAATTGCAGCAGGATCTAAATCCAATATCAGTAATTCAGTATAAGGGTTGGAGTTGGATATCTGTAACTGGTGATACACTTTCCCTCATGTACGCAGATACAAAATGATCCTATGGTAATACAGAGACAAAAGGAAACAGGATTAAGGTTGCTATGGGAACTCAGAATTTTCTGACTTGTGTGTGATTAAAATCTTAACTGTAACATTTCATTAATATGGGTCGTGAGGGGCTCTTTTTGTGTTGTTGTTGCTGTTTGGCATTATTGAACATTCTGGTCCTTGTGCCCCAAGCACATTTATGCATACATGTGCATTCAGACATAGGTGCATCTCTCTCTCTCTCCTTCTCCCTTCATCTCTCCCTCCCCCCCACACACAAATATAAACTGAATGCATGGTGTGCAGTGTGTATGCTTTCATAATTTCCAATAATATCAACAGGAGTTACTCATGTAAATCTACTATGTACAGTCAGAACAACCAACCCTGTAGAGCATGAAAGCATTATATTAAACTCATTTTTCTCAGTATAGGTATGAATAGACTTGTAGCATCCAAATGACAAGCACAGACTTAAAGGCTGCCTGCTTCTAGATATCATGCATCAACCCACTTATCTTTGTTGACACATGCAGGAATAGGGAGAATCAGAGATCTCACTACATTAAAATGCAACATTAAAAGGCAGAAGGTCTTTCACAAAGAAGACAGAAGCTGGATGTAGATACACCTTTCCTTTTTTCCATCTTGGGTCAAACCAGATGTTGTACGTGAGATCGATTTGGTTAACCCAATGTTTGGGGGGGTGGGGATGCTTTATAAATCATAGAAGCATTGTGGGGTGCCATTGAGGAAAGTTTCAGCTCCTTCAACCATGCTATTAGCCTAATCTAAACTGTTCTCAAACCTGTTACTTGCCCTGCTTCATCATTCGTACCTTATATATATTCCTTCTCCCCCAACCTTGAGTTCTAATAGGAGTTTTGAAAATGGAACACAACTTAAGCTGCTGCCACACTGCAGAAATAATGCAGTTTTTCTGCACTATCATGGCTCCATCCCATAGAATTCTAGGATTTTTTGTTTGTTGCGGTGCCAGAGCTCTGAAAGAGAAGGCTAACTATATCAGAAAACTACAAATCCCATAACTCTATAGCATTGAGCCATGGCAGTTAAAGCGGTGTCAAATTGCACTATTTCTACAGTATGGCAGCAGCAGCCTTAGTCTGGGGGAAACAGTATCATGGATAGAATTCATAGACTCATATAATTATAGAGTTACAATGTTCGGCAATGATCATCTAGTCCTGCCTCCTTCCATACAGGAATAAAAGCACACCTAAAAGATGGCCATCCAACCTCTTTTTAAAGACCTCCAAAGAAGAGTCCACCACCCTTTGAGGTAGTCTATTCCACTCTCAAACAGTTCCTGCAATCAAGAAGTTCTTACTAATGTTTAAGTCTCTCTTTTTTTTCTTTGCTTTTTTTTTGTAATCTGAATCCATTGGCATTTTTTTAAATTATATTTTTATTAATATTTTTCTTACAACGTTTAAAAACATTTACAAACATTACTTTCTTACACCCATTACTGTCTCATCTTTCCATTCAACACATATACATCTAAACACAAAAGTAACTTCCTCTTTTCCTTTTTGTCTAGTGATTTCTTTACACAATCCTTCTCCTCCCTCTTTCTTATTTCTCCATTTTAGTTCTGTTATGGCTGTCTTTCGCATTTTGTATTCTTAGTCTACTTCTTTATCACTCTATGCTTATTGTTGCCTCATCCCCCCACTTTTCTCTCCATAGTGGGATTAGAATTTTCCAATCATCACAATTTTTTTGAGATTTTTTTTGCATCCAACAACATCGTTAGTTTGTCCATCTCATACATATCATATAGTTTTATTAACCATTCTTCTATTTTTGGTCCTTGTTGGCTCTTCTAATTCTTTGCATATATAATTCTTGCCGCCATAACCATATATAGAAGTATCTTTTAATGAATCCATTGGTTTATGACCCAGTTGCTGGAGCAGCAGAAAACAAGCTTGCTAAATGCCTGCAATTATTTAAAGATGGCTATGATATCGCTTCTCAGACTTCTCTTGTCCAAGCTAAACACACCCAACTCCTGAAGGATTCCTCATAGGGCTTGGTTTCCAGATCTTTAACCACCTTGGTTGCCCACCTCTGGACATGCTCCAGCTTGTCAATATCCTTCTTGAAGTGTAGTGCCCAGAAGTGAACACAATATTCCAGGTGAGATCTGACCAGAGCTGAACAGGATAGTACTATTATTTCCCTCAACCTGGACACTACAGTCCTGTTGATAAAGCCTAGAATTACATTAACTTTTTTTTACCACTACATCACACCTTTAATGCATATTTAGCTTGTGGTCTACCAAGACACCTAGACTCTTTTCACACGTACAATTAAATTACCCTACCTGAAGTCACCACTCCAATCAACATTAATTACTCCCTGCTTTCAATTACTTTTTGAGACCCAGTCACAGGTGTCATATATTATGTCTATTTTTACTGCAACTATTTGTAACAGTTTGTATAATACAAAGCAGGGCTTGGTGAAGTTAATTTTTGGATTAAAATATCAAGAATTCCCCAACCAGCAATCTGGGGGTTGTATATCTCCCTCCCCTTAAAAAAAAATGCCTAAGCTCTGCTTAAAATAGTAAAGAAGTGCTTTCACACCAGCTGTTTACTCAGGAATAACTACACTTTGTTCCCTCGTTTTTGTGGGCCTAGGATAGACACTCCATAGGGACTACCCATCAAAGGCCAGTACCAAAATTACAGCAGTGACTACAGTACATACTTACAATTGCCTCATTTATTACATCTTAAAAGTACATTATACCTTGGTCTGCCTTTTCTATTTTTACCTGTTTCTAAAAATAGATATTTCATGAAAGGTTTACAGCAGATATGTAGGTGATCTGTAATGAACACGTAGGAAAGTGTTGCATAAATATTATCCCAGACCCAAGCCAAATGACCATCTACTAACACTTGTTTTTATACCAAAGGCAGGCAAGGTAACATCTGGCAACATGGACCAACATCTGGTGCTGAAATGAAACCCATATGTTCAAACTTTTTAAAGCACTTCTGGATGAAAAAACTAATCTTGGCATTCCTTTGCACTAAAAGGACTATGTTCAGTACAAAGTATTAGTTTCTCTCATTCTGTGTGGTTAACTCAATAGCCCTTCACACGAGGGATGAGGAACACATGGTGCTCCAGATGCGTGGCCCTCTAGATCGCAATTCTCATTAGTATTAGCCAGTATAGCCAGCAATGAAAGATCATGGGAGCTGCAGTCCAATAATGTCTGGATGGACACACATTCCTGATTTAAGCAAGCATTTGTGCCAGGCCTATCAGGCTACCAGACCTGGCTTCACAGAATCATAGAACTGGAAGAGACCACGGGGGCCATCCAGTCCACACACATGCCCCACCACACAGAAATACACAATCAGAGCACTCCCAGCAGATAGCCATCCAGCCAAAGAAGGAGACTCCACCGTACTCCAAAGCAGTGCATTCCATTCTCAAGCAGCTCTTACCATCAGGAAGTTCTTCCCAATGTTCAACTGGAATCTCTTTTCCTGTAGTTTGAGTCCAGTGCTCCATGTCCTAGAAAGTTGTTGCTGTCTGAAAAGAATTGTATTAAACAACCCAACTCTGATAGCATACCACCATATCACCCTGAATACACTTGATCTTCTCTGATTCCAGAAGTTAAGCAGAGTGAGACCTTGTTAGTACCTGGATGGGAGACCTACTGGGAAGACCAGACATAGAATCATAGAATCATAGAGTTGGAAGAAACCACAAGGGCCATCCAGTCCAACACCCTGCCATGCAGGAATACACAATCAAATCATTCCCAACAGATGGCCATCCAGCCTCTGTTTAAAAACCTCCAAAGAAGGCCTCCACCATACCCCAAAGCAATGTATTCCACTTCCGAACAGCTCTTACTGTCAGGAAGTTCTTCCTAATGTTTAGGTGGAATCTCTTTTCCTGCAATTTGAACCCATTGCTCTGTGTCCTAGGACATTTTCAGACACCGTTTTATCGTTGCTAGCGTGGGAAGAGCTCCCGGGAGAGGGACGGGGCTCTTGCGCATCAGGGGGTCATTTTCGGATGCCGTCGTCCCTCTCCCGAAAGCATCAGTGTCAGTTCCATGAAGCTTCGGAAGCCACAAAGCCATATTTTAAGCACGGGCAACTTCCGTGCTTAAAATATGGCTCTGTGGCTTCCGAAGCTTCACGGAACTGACACTGATGCTCTCAGGAGAGGGACGGCAGCGTCCGAAAATGACCCCCTGCCACGCAAGAGCCCCGTCCCTCTCCCGGGAGCTCTTCCCACGCTAGCAACGATAAAACGGTGTCTGAAAATGTCCCTAGTCTCTGGAGCAGCAGAAAACAAGCCTGCTCCATCCTCAGTATGACATCCCTTCAAATATTTAAACATGGCTATCATGTCACCTCTTATCCTTCTCTTCTCCAGACTAAACATGCCCAGGTCCCTAAGCTGCTCCTCATAGGGCATACCTTCCAGACCATCCACCATCCCGATCTCCATCCTCTGGACATGTTCCAGCTTGTCAATATCCTTCCTGAATTGTGGTGCCCAGAACTTGACACAGTATTCTAGGTGAGGTCTGACGAAAGCAGAATAGAGTGGCACTATTACTTCCCTTGATCTAGACACAATACTCCTATTAATGTAACCTAGAATTGCATTGGCTTTTTTAGCTGCTGCATCACACTGCTGACTCATGTTCAGCTTGTGGTCCACTAAGATGCCTAGATCCTTTTCGCATGTACTGTCATCAAGCCATGTGTCACCCATCCTATATCTGTGCATTTCATTTTTACTACCCAAGTGTAGTATCCTACATTTCTCCTGTTGAAATTCATTTTGTTAGCATTGTCCCAGCTTTCTAATCTGTTAAGGTCATTTTGAATCATGATCCTGTCCTCTGGGGCATTAGCTACCCCTCCTAATTTGGTGTCAACTGCAAACTTGATAAGCATACCCTCTATTCCCTCATCCAAGTCATTGATAAAGATGTTGAATAGCACGAGGCCCAGGATAGAACCCTGTAGCACCCCACTGGTCACTTCTCTCCAGGATGAAGAGGAGCCATTGGTGACTACCCTTTGGAGCCATTGATGACTACCACATCAAGTGGGTGTAAGAAAGTACCCTGCCTGAAACCCTGGAGACCTAGAGAGTCAGAGGTGATAACACATAGGATTGCCATGTTGTATCCCCTTGAATCTGGGCATCTATTTTGCATATTATACAAATTATTATAATTGTGCATATGATTAATTTGCATTCTAATTGTGCAAATTCAGCACATCAGTACTTGCATTTTTCTGTACCATGATGTTTCAACCTTTGTTCCATTTTTATACTAACTATCCTTTCAGATAATTAGTACAGATGAGCATTTAAAGTGCTGGACTTGGAACACAGAGACCTAAATTCAGATCCCTGCTTTGATCATACAATTTACCTTGTGACCTTGGGTCATCACTACTTCTCAGAAAGTCTATTTTACAGGATTGTTGTAGGGATTAATAGCAATACAGAAGCAATATGCAGTTGTCCCTCCATATCCACGGATTTGATATCCATGGATTTAAGTATTCACGGCTTGAAAATATTATTTAAAAAATAATCCAAAAAGCAAACCTTGATTTTGCCATCTTATATAAGGGACACCATTTTGCTATACCATTGCATATAACGGGAGTTGAGTATTCACAGATTTTGGTATCCATTGGGGGGTCCTGGAACCTGGCCTTATATAAGGGACACCATTTTGCTATGCCATTGCATATAGCAGGAGTTGAGTATTCACAGATTTTGGTATCCATGGGGGGTCCTGGAACCAAACCCCAGCAAGTATGAAGGGACAACTGTACAGTGGTCACATCACCTCGTGTGGTAACAATAATAACAACCACATGTCACATACATGCACTTATCATGCTAATGTATTCTCATAAGAACACTATAGTATTTTTTGCCAACAGTTTTCTTGTTAAAAAGTACAAATCCATAAAAAGTATCACAGAAAGTCCCTGGGAATGACTGCCATCTGACTTATAGGAAAAAGTACAGGGGACAGTAAGGACAAATTGACAAAGCACACTTCATCCGCTTATACTTTGCCTCATCTTAAACCTACTTCTTTTGCCCCTTCCATTCTACCACTGTACCTCTCTCCCTTCTTTGCTTCACTTTGTACCTTTGCCATGCCCTCCTCCCTTGGTTTTTGCTCTCTGCCACTCAGCCTCATTCCACCCTCCCTGTCAGGGGATGATGAGACAATCAATCCCCAGGTGAAGCCAAAAACTGTCTCAGCAGACTTGGTAGCAACCCTTTACCAAGAATATTCACACATAGAGTGTTTGACGTCCAGAAAACAGAAGGTGATTTTAATCTTCAGTAGTTTCAATATGTACAAGCAAAGTGCTACGCCAGGCATCTCAGGATCACAGGAAGAGAATGATCTCTGTTCTGTCTTGCTTTTATACACAGTACAGCATTGGCTTAGCCAAGCACATGGTTACATTGCATCAGATTTCTACCTTCATGGCTTTGTACTGTAGTAACCCTCTTCTGATACAACCCTTTTCAAGCAGCTGTAGCATGATTAGCATGACTGGCAGTTCATGGAGTCAGTCATCATGACTCAACATGATTTCTGCAGTTGTTTGGCCATTTTAAACTCAGGGTTCAGTAACCAATTCCTGACACTCCCTTGCCTCCTTGGCTCACTTTCTGACATCATGCCTCCCTCTCTTGCATCTTCCATCACCTTATGCCTCCCTCTCTTGCACCTTCCATCATCTTATGCCTTCTTCTCTTGCTTCTTCCGCTCTATCACTGTACCTCTGACCCTGCCCTGCCTCCTTTCCTCTCCCTTGCCTCACCTCACACTGTTGCCATGCCTCCTTCTCTTTCTTCATGCACCCCACCACTTGAATTTCTTACTCTTCCTTTGCTCCTCTTCTTCCCTTTCTCCTTGCCTCATGCTGCCACACACCCCTCCTCTTGCATCTTGCATTCACCTGCTGCACCTCCAACTCTCCCACCCCATCCATGAATAAACTACAGCTCCTCACCTCACCTATACTTTTCTTGCATTGCAGTGTCTTTGAATTTACCAGTAAGGTGTACACAGGGCCATCTTTAGCCTAAGCAGTTATGTGAACAAGCCTGTGATCATTGTATCTCATTCCTTGTTCTACCCATATAAACATTTAAAGTTTAAATATAAAATGCAAAGTTGGATCAAACAAATGACAAACAATGGGATTAAACCTTCTAAATGAAATGGTGCTTTCTGTTAATGCTTTCATTTTCATCCAGGCGTAGATTTCAGTTATAAAACTATCTACTCATGAGTAACATCCCCTCCTTGACTTTCTAGGGATTACTCATCAATGACTGGTTCCTGAATTATGGCAATGCACATTGATTGTTCCATTTTACTTAGCCTCTCTGTAAGCCACCATCTTGAACACCTGGAAATACAAACTACATTGTACAGTGGGCCCGCCCTATCTGTAGGCTAGCCACCTACGGATCCACAGAAGCATACGCAGATTGCCGTGTTCCATATTATTCAGTGGTGGCACATGCACTCGGCCAGGTCAGCATGCAGCTGCATGAATGTGCCACCATTGATTAATATGGGGCATGAGCATCCACGTTTTTTCCTATCCAGTGGGGAGAGGAGGGAGCCAAATCCCTGCAGCCATGAAGGGTCTGCTGTACTTCAGCCTAAACACAACAGAGAACAAAGATTCCATGAAATTCTAATTATACTTTAGCTTTTATACCTTCACTTCCACCATCCTTATAATGAGGGTTCAGTCAAAAAAAAAAAAGGAGCATATAATAGCAGTTTGCCATTCATTTTTTTAAAGCTGACCTGCAGTTCTGATTTGACTGTAGTCAAGCACAGTAATGTGTTAACCTTCTTTTTTTTATTGTATTACATACATGAAAACAATTAAAGCTGGGATTCTTTCCAGTATATTATCATCCTTTTCTGTTCCCTCTGGCCTTTTTCCATCCATTTCAAAGAACGTATACAGCATCAACAGAACATTCCCTCATGCTGTGTGGGGTTTTCCTTTAAGGGTTTGTGTTGTTTTTTTTCTTCTTAACAACTGTCTGCCTTTCAAGCATAGCCAACTTACAGTCTATCATGGATGTGGAGCTGCTGCAGCAACAACAAAAAGCAAACAAGCAAACTGACAAAAGTTGGGGTGGATGGTTTTTGTTGTTGTTGTTTAAATGTGTCATCAAATTAAATCCCAGATTGAAATTCTGCTTCATCGTTTATTGTCTTTCTTTTCTCCCCCTCTTCCCCCCTCCTCCATTGGTAAATGGTAATTAGAGTCAATAATCTTTTGCTGAGAGAGCACCTTGTCCTTAACAGTGTTTATATCATCATCATCAAAGATCTGCCTGGAGGGCCCTGGCGTGTTAATAATTTAAGGTGTGCACGGCCTAGTTATAGCAGGAAGCCTAGTTATTGAGTTTGTAAACCAGCTGATGATTTATGGGAACACCTTGCATGAGTCACACTCATTAAATAAAATGCTTCAGCTTAATAAGGAACATGGGGGTAAAAAACAGTCCTTCCTATTACAGGGGCAACCAGGCCATTGGAAAGTGTGCAGTTTGGTGTCACCTGCTGAATTGTGAGAGAATAATTTTGCCTCAGCTGCAGGACCCATGTTAGGCTGGCAATGAATCATAGAACTGGAAGGAGTCTTATGGGCCATCAGGTCCAACCCCTTGCTCAGTGCAGGACCTCCAGCAGGTAGCCCCTCTTTTGGAAGACATCCAGAGAAGGAGACCCCATCAGCTCTCTAGGCAATTGGTTCCATTGCTGAACTGCTTTCACTATCAAGACGTTCCTTCTAATGTTCAATCAAAATCTACCCTCCTGTAACTTAAAACCATTTGACCTAGTTCTACCCTCCAACGTAGCAGAGAACAAGCCTGCACCCTTCTCTTTGTGGCAGTTCTTAAGGTGTTTAAAGAGTGTAATCATGTCGCCTCTCAATCTTCTCTTCAACAAGCTGAACATGTCCAGGTCCTTCAACCTTTTCTCATATGTTTTGTTCTCCATATTTCTTACCATCCTCATTGCCCTTCTCTGAAGTCTCTCTGACTTGTCTAGGGACATTATCACACCAGCCTTGTGTCTCGCAGCAATCACTTTATAAAAGGAAGCAGGAACATACCTGTTGTAAAATGTTTATTCTCACACCTCTCTTCATTCACATGACTGTGCTCCTTTGGCAACTCCCTGGTGTGGTAGGTCCCTTCACTTCAATTCCAGGATAACTGCAGTCACGTAGCATGAGGGGGCCTGATTCTCCACCTCTCTCCTCCCCCCTTTCCCTCGCTATCCCAAAGCAGCACAGAGTCAGACTGCTTTGGAACTGAAGAAAAGAGGGGAGAGGAGAAGAAACAAGACCCCGCATGCTACATGTCTGCAGTCATCCCAGAACTGATGTGAAGGGACTGACTGAACCAGGGGCAGCAGCAGAACAATAACGATATCGGCAGGGGTGCAACAGTAACAACTAGAATGCAAAGCAGCAACCGGATAGCCATGATGTCGTCTGATAAGTACTGGCCAAATTCATTACTATCACATTGAAATTCCACTGTTATCATCTATGTGTGATAAAATCCTATATCCTTCTTAAAATGGCACATCCAGAACTGAACACAGTACTCCAGATGAGGCCTAACCAGCACAGGATATAAGGGGACTATTACTTTCCTCAGCTGTTAGTCATGGAGAAAGCCCGCCTCCCCCCCCCCGGGCAAGGCAGCTTCTTCCGCTCTCACCGCTGCCATGGCCGGGGGAAGCTTTCTCCATGACTGCCCCAGCCACAGCAGCAGAGGCAGAGAGATCAGAAGAAGCTGCCTTAGCCGGGGGGGGGGCTTTCTGTCTGACTGTCCTGGCCATGGCAGCAGTGGTGGCAAGAGTGAAAGAAGCTGCCTCGGCCGACGTGGGCTTTCTCCGTGACTATCAGTCATGGAGAAAGCCCCCCCATCCACCGGAACAGATGCAGTGCCTAGTGGAACAGGCTAGGGAAGGGGAACATCTGGCCTGCTTGGTCTTCACCTGCCTCACCACTGACTATGATGGCTTCTGTCACTGAGGGAACGGTCCCCTCTGTGGAGGAAATCTCTGCAGCTGACAGTGAGCTGGGAGAAAGGGCTGGCTAGGGGAGGGAAGAGAGGTCTGGGCTGCTCGGCCCTCACTTGGCTCTCAGCTGGCTGCAGCTTTTGCCAGCCAGGCTTTGGAGCCAGCGGAGGACCCTGCGCAGGGACATACAAAAATAGCAGATCAAGAATTGCCAGGTTTGCCTGGCAAGCCTGCCCCCTTCAAAGTCCAACCAATCAAAATTCAGCTCTGCTGTATGCCCCTTTCCTGGGATGGAGGTATATGTAAACAGCAATCACAAAAACCAGAGACTTTTGCTACCAGGGAGAAATCATGGGAACAATGGGAGACAGATTCAAGATAACAATATCTCGATTCTCCCCAGGATAAACCCAACCAAAAAATACCACATTTCAAGTATTACATAGTTAACAGGGGGTGGTGGAGGGTAATGTTATAAGGCCTATTAATTTGACTTGGTTTAAGGACGGTGGGAGCAAAGTCCTGTCTTCTAAATATTGTAGGACTGCAGCTCCCAGCAGCCCTAGTCAACATGGACAATGGTGAAGAATGCTAGGAGTTGCAATCCAGAAACATCCAAAGATCCCCACTTTGCATACCCCTGGTTTAGGACCTCAATAGGTCTTAATCTGATTTTGGTTTGAAGGCAGCCATCTCAGATGCCAGATTTGGTTGCCCTTGATGGGTGGCAAAAAAATCAGTTGTTTATTATTGCATCTTCTACTGTAAAGAAAAGCATTTAGAGATTTCACTGCAGATACTAGAATGTCTCAATCTGACCCTAAGTGCAGCTGGTGTCTGTGTATGCACTGTTTCCCTTCATAATACAGATAGGAAGTATTTCCTGATGCTATCATCCACTACACACACACATTCCGCTATCTCTCTGCACTGTTGTGTCCTCCAGTTAAATCCTTTGATAGTAAGGATGTTAAATCTCTCTTTAAGAGGTTGCTAATTAAGAAACCAGAAATGTTCATGGAAATGAAATTACAAGGAAGGAGTGGGGGAAATCAATATACAGTTGTTAAATGTAGCTTGCATTTTAAAGTCCTAGCTGTATTTTGCACTTAAATACCCACAATTTATTCTGACTCTCAACTAGTTCCTAAGAAGATTGAAGCAGTAAAAGGCTACTGCTTTGAGTCTAGAGCACAATCAGTTAGGAAGTTCTCCTGCACAATCTCCACTGCTGTGAATCAGAAGTGTCAAAGGATGTAATAACTCCAGTTGCTTCATTTGGATTTGCAAGGGGAAGAATTGTAGCTCAATGGTAGAGCGTATATTCTGTGACAGAGCACAGGGTTCAAATCTTGGTCTCTCCTAGCAGGACTGGGAAATCTGCCTTTTCCAGGAGAACATGTGCTAGCAGGAAGGCTATGTCTCTCACTTCACAGAGGAAGGTCCTCTGTTTTAAGAATGGGAAATCCCTAGTCTGCAAGCCAAAAAAAAGGGGGGGAGGTGCTTCATCTGGCCTGCTTTTTTGTTATTATGTGATAGGAAATAACAAAATATTTAAGGCATTCAAACATTAAAGTCTATGAAACGAATTAACCTGTGCTTTGCAAGCCTGAAAGCTGTTGTGTATATTTAAGGTGATCTTTGCAAGCTTGGAGTTTGTCACATAGAAATGAACTGTGCTTTGCATACCTGAATGCTGTTGCACTGGGGCTTATTCCTGAGTAGGCCTCTGCCTCCCCAACAGCTTTCCTCTTACCCACCCTCTCTTTCCTTGGTCTCACACTGCCTTGCTGGAATGCAACCTTGCAAAAATTCCCAAACTGGAATTGAGCCACTGAATCAAGCAAGTTTTCTCACCCCTGTGCAAAATAGTCCAAATCTGGTTTACATTTGAGAAGGAGCCTTAATGAGCACCAACAAGTTAAAACCTAGAGAGCAGGCAGATTAGGCATACATGTTTGCTGGTAACAACCATCTCCAGCACACTGAAATGTACTGCATTTCTATTTAAATTATAGAAATTGTTATCTATACATACAAACTAGTACATGTAAACTCTATGCAAAGATGTCTCCTTTTAAATTTATTTTTAAGTGATAAGTTTCCTCTTTTCCAATAATGTATAAGCAAACATCTGATCAGACAGCCAGTGTGTTGTCAATGTGTGTATGTGTGTGGGGGGCCCTTCAAGTCAGCTGTCAACTTGTCATGACACCATGAATTTCATAAGGCTTTCTTAGGCAAGGAATACTCAGAGGTAGTTTTGCCAGTTCCTTCCTCTGAAATATACCCTATATCACCCGCTAATCATGGTGATCTCTCATCCAAGTATAAACCAGGGATGACCCTGCTTAGGTCCCAAGATCAAACAGGATCTGATGCTTTATACTGGACCAATATTCTGACTCAACAGAAGGCACCTTTTGATATTCCACAACAGAACTTGCCTGTTGATTGGTCTCCAATGTTCTTCTCGGGAAAATTTCATAACCAGTGCCCATAGCTATGAATTCTGAGCAGCAAGGCAGAAAACTTACTTCTGAAGAGCAAAGAAGTAGGTAGCTTTCTCTTTTGCAATTAAATACTGGAAGAATAGTGCAGTTTACTCAAATGTTGTTTTCCATTTAGAGATTATATTGCTAGAGTCCTTAGTATGAGATTAAATTAATTGAGAAATGGGAATCAGTTTATGAAACTAAAGCAGTAATGTTGCACACATTTCAGATCTACTGATTCTCCAAAGTAATTTTCATTGACTTTGAAATAATGGAGAAAGCTGATCTACAACAGTAGAAATAAGGAGGGGAGGGGGAGAATAGGTTTTTTTTTCTTCCACAACTGCCACTCAAAATCCAGAGAAGGCCAGCTGAGTTTCATTAGACAATAAGCTTGAAAATGTGAATCAATTTTCAAACTATAGATAGTTTTTTCCAAGAAATATAGTACTCACAACATTCTTCCTGCAATATTGATTTTAGTAAGTAATTCCTTCATACAATATTTTCATCTAAGCTGAGCAGTTCACAGAACTGAAATATAGCTTTTAATGCTTCATTTCTTATTCTCATCATAAAATATTGTGACATACAAGACAGGTGAAGGGCAACTTTAAGTGTGGCTTCAAATTCAATCCAAAGAAAATAGCAGTTAGCATTTGCCATGACAAGCGTTAGTGTACCATCCTTCCACATATTACAATGATGGCATGGAGCAAGGAGTAGGATTATAATGCTGTATCAAGTCCCACCCACCGATGGCACAACCTTTCTGCAGTGGTGGGATTGCATGCTTCTGTGAGGCAAGAAGCTATGCTGACTTCAGCAGTGCTGCTGGTAAGGGTCTCCCATGTCAGACAGGCTTTTGCTGAGGAGCCAGACTAAATGTGCCAAACAGCTACTGAGCAGCAACACTAGTGGGATGTGACACTGGCAGAGGATCTCTCAGAGATAACAACAGTGGCACCATAGCTAAAATTAAATAAATAAAATAATAATAAGGCTTGTTAATACTGCCCAGAAAGAAATATGGTAAACCCCTTTTTAATGTCTTTTACCATGAAACCCCTATGATGAGACAATCCAAAGTGAAACAACAGATAGTGCCAGAAGATGAAACTCCAGGTCAGAGGGCACTCAATGAACTACTGGGGCACTGCAGAGGACAACAATGAATAGCACTAAGGTGAATGATGCAACTGGACTCAAGCTGACAGGACATTCAGCTGTTGATGTGATCAAAGGTGAAAGAAAAGTCTGAAACTACACAACACATATTATAGGGACATGGCATGTGAGAAGCATGAATCAGGGGAAGCTAGACACAGTAAAACAAGAAATGGAATTATAAACATTGCAATACTTGGGATGAGCTAGCTAAAGTGGACAAGAATAGGACATTTTGAGTCAGTCAATTACACAGCATTTTATTCACGAAATGAAAATCTAAGAAGAAATGAGGAGACATGAATAATGAGGAGAGATGTAGCAAAAGCAGTCAAAGGATATAATGTAAAGTCTGATTGAATAATATCAATAAGACTACAGGGAAAGCCCATCAATATAATCATAATCCAAGTTCATGCTCCACCTACAGGGGCAGAAAAAAAAGAACCTGAAAGATTATGTGTTGGAGCCCAGGAGGAAATTGATCACACACCAAGGGTGCGGCTATACAATCATAAAAAAATCCGTATGGGGGGCAAAAAATATGAACAGCCTGTCGTTCGTATGCATACGAACTGGCTATACGATTTTTAAGCCCCCTAAGCTCCGTATGACTCCCTCTTCCTGAAGCTGGCTGGAGCGAGCAAGCCAAGCGGCAGTTTTAAATCTCTCACCGCTTTTTTTTAAAGGTTCCTGGTTTGTGGACAGTTGGTTTTCTGTATTTACAATATAAAATAAAAATAAATAAACATATAAATTCATGGACTTACCGGACACTCGCTAGCTAGGAAACCAACATGGCGGCTGCTCCCAATTCCCCTCTGTGCTAGCCCTGCCCCCTCTACTCGGCCAGCCAATCAGATTACCCTGCCTGTTCGTATGTGTGTGAACGGACCGTACAGACCCGTCAGCCATCCGAACGGCGTACGGATTTCTCTTCGCGATCCGCTTTCCCTCCCGAATGCTGCGTGTGCGTATTTCAGGGTGGATAACCGGGGCCCCCCTCTTTTGCATTCATGTGCATCCGAACGCCCATTTGTACCGAAGCGCGAACTTCTGCACGCCGTACATATTATTTAAATCATGTAGACGGGACCTAAAACAGGACTTCTTGTTAATCATAGGCAATTGGAATGCAAAAGTAGGAAACAGAGCAGAATCAAAGATCATAGGACAATGTGCCTAGGGTCAAGAACAGCTGTTCCTTTAAACGCATTCTTCAAGCAACCAAAGAGGAGACTGTATAGATGGACATCACTTGATGGCTAATATAGACTTTAAATAGACTACATGATTAGAAGCAGAAGATAGAGAAGCTCCATTCTCTCTGCAAAAACAAGACGAGGAAACAAATTGTGGCAGAGACTATGAACTGCTAATATCAAAAATCAGAATAAAACTAAAGCAGAACACTAAACCAACCAACATGCCAAAATACAATCTGAAGAACATCCCTCTAGAATTTAAAGATAATGTAAAAAAAATTAGATTTGCCCTATTAAGCCTAATTGACTGGGAGTCAGAAGAATCCTGGATTTCAGCTTGCTGATATAAATACACAAATATTACAGAAATTGAGAGAGATGAAAAGGGAGATGAAGGAGGACTTTAAAAGTTTGAAAAAAGAATTGAAAGCAGATATGGAGAGACTTGGCAAGAGGCTGGACAAATTAACGGTTGAGGTGAAAGAGATGAAAAGTGATCTAGACAATGTTAAAAACAGAACCCAAGAGTTAGAGAACCAATCTGAAATTTTTAGATGAGAACAAGAAAAATATAGAAATACTAACTTAATTCAGGAACTTAGATACAGGGAGAAATGTATCAAGTTGAGAGGGCTATCAGAGAGGATAAAGGACAATTTAAGTGAAAGAATTATTCCTCACTTGGCTCAGTTTATGGATATGACAGAGGAAGAGTTATCTCTCTATACAGATAAAATTTTTAGACTGAATTCAGGTACAGCTAAAGAGAGGAAAGTCCCAAGAGACTTTCACCTATACGAAATAGTCCAGAAGGGATAGTATAATACAGAGAAGTTATAATGCTAACCTAGAAATAGAAGGACAAGAAATTAAGATCTTTAAAGATACACCACCAGAAATTCTTAGGAGAAGACAAGATTACAAAGTCCTGGCACAGAAATTAAGGAATAAAGGTATAAATTATAGGTGGGAAAGAATTAAAGGTATCTCCTTCTATTATTATCAGAAAAGATACAGGATAAACACAATAGAAAAAGTAAAGGAATTTTTGGAAAAAAATGAGTCAGGATGAAAGAAATATGATCAGAAAAGGAGAAGAAGGAAAAAAGGTGATGAGGAAGATAGAAAAATAGAGGAGAGAAATAAAGAAAGGGACAGAGAAAAGGGAGAGAAAGCAGGCAACGCAGAGGGAAGGGAAGAAGAGGGGGAGGAGAAGGAGAAAGAAGATTCAGGTGATCCAAATGAGCGAGAAGATGGAATGGAGGGAAATTCAGAAGGGGAAGAAGAGGAAGTAGAAGGAGAAGAAGAGGAAGAAGGAGGAGGAGGAGAAGATGGGAGAGGTGAGGGAGAAGAGGCTATTAGGGATTGAGAGATGGCGGTCTCAATAATAACATGGAACGTCAAGGGTTTAAACACTCCAGGAAAGCGGAGGAGAGTGTTTCATTATTTAGAAACTCAAAAGGCAGACATTGTAACGATTCAAGAAACCAGAATAAGGAATCAAGACAATAAATATCTAAATAACAAAAAAAACTAGGTCAAGTTTTTTATGCACCAACTGATCAGAAAAAAAGGGGTTGCAATATATGTGAAGAATAGTTTTGAGGCCAAAGAAATTGTAAAGGATAAAAATTGGCATTATGTGGGAGTGGAGATAAGTTGGGTGAACCAGAAGATAACGTTGATAGTGGTATATGCCCCATTAGTAAAGAAAAGTCAATTTTATAAACATCTTCGAGTGGAAATAGAAAGACTAAATGCCGAGAACTTAATCATTACAGGGGACTTTAATGGAGTACTAAATAGTTTTAGAGATAGATTGGAACATGGGAAGAATAAGAAAAATCACGGTAATCTTCCAGTGAAATGTGAGGAGATAATGGATGAATACAATTTAATTGATGTTTGGCCATATAAAAAGGGAAATGAAAAGGGGTATATCTTTTACTCACAGGTTCATCAGTCTTGGTCTAGAATAGACATGTTTTGGGTGGTAAAAGAACTTAGCATAAAAACTAAAAACATTGACGTGTTACCAAAAGTACTGTCAGACCATAACCCTTTAAAAATGACATTAAGCACCACAAGGAAAGAATATACTTGGAGACTGAAGGACACATTACTGAAGGATGAACTATTCGTCAAAAGAATAAAGGAAGAATAAAGAAGCTATTTTGAAATAAACAATACTTCAGAAGTTCCAAATAAGATAATGTGGAACGCCTATAAGGCAACTGTGAGAGGTTTGTTATTACAACTGGGAGCCGAAATTTATAGGCAAAGGAGAGAAAAAAAGGAAAGCTTACTGAGGGAGTTAAAAGAGAAAGAAAAGATATTAAGACAGGAACCGAAGGACAGGAAAATGTTGGGAGAAATAAGAAATATTCAAAACGAAATAAATCAGGAGATAATAGATGAAATAGGACATAAGCTTAGAAGAATTAGACAAAATTACTTTGCTAATGCTAACAAGGTAGGGAGGTGGTTAGCGTACAAACTTAAAAAAGAGAAAGAAAGGAATCTTATAACTGAGATAAAAGAGAACGACGTAATTTATACTAACCAAAATGAAATAAAAAAGAGATTTACTCAATTTTATACAAATCTGTATGCAGATAAAGAGAAAGGAGAAAGGGAAGATAAGGAATGGGAGGAATATTTAAGCAATTGTGAAATAAGAAGACTCTCGGAGGAACAAAAAGGGAAATTAGCCGCACCTATAACAACGCAAGAAGTTTCTAAGGTAATAAAGGATTTGAAGGTGGGTAAATCACCGGGCCCAGATGGGTTTACTGCAGAGTTTTATAAAATTATGGAAGAAGACATTATAGAAGTAATGTGTCAGATGATGAACAAGATTCAAGAAGAAGGTGTGCCAGAATCCTGGGAAACAGCAGAAATTGTCCTAATCCCTAAGGAAGGTAAAGACATGACCAATGTAAAGAATTACCCGCCGATATCTCCACTGAACGTAGACTACAAGATTTACACGACGATACTGGCTAATAGATTAAAAACAATACTAGTAGAACACATCCACGTAACCAAAAAGGCTTTCTTCCAGCAAGAACCATGGCAAATAACATAAGAATGGCTTTAAACATTCTAGAATATTATGAGAAAAACAATGATAAAAAAGTAGCCTTAATATTTGCAGATATGGAGAAAGCCTTTGATAACTTACGTTGGCCATTTATGAAAGGTGTACTAAAGCAAATGAAGGTGGGAAGGAACTTCTACCAAGCCATTGATCAAATTTATAGAGAACAAAAGGCATATGTAAGGGTAAATGGGGAGAGATCAGAATTAATTAAGATACAAAAAGGGACAAGACAAAGCTGTCCCCTGTCCCCATTATTATTTATCATGTCTATGGAAATACTGAATAAGCAAATTAGGGATAATAATATGATACCGGGGCTGAAGTATAAGGGTTATGAATATAAGACCTTAGCGTATGCGGATGATATAATGTTAGTTCTCCAGGATCCCCTAAACTATATGGACAATCTAATGGGAATGCTAGAGAAATTTGGGTCTTTTTCCAGATCTAAGGTTAGTAGAAACAAAACAGTTATAATATCTAAAAATCTAGCTAAAGGGGAAGAAGCTCAACTTGAAAAGATATCAGGATGTAGAACTGTAAACAAAACAAAATATTTAGGGATATGGATAAGTAAGAGAAACAGAGAATTATATGACAACAACTATGGGAAAACATGGACACAAATAAAAGATCTTAAAAGATGGCAAAAAATGAACATATCCTTAATGGGAAGAATAGCAACAATAAAAATGAATGTGTTACCAAGAATGATGTTTCTCTTTCAAAATTTGATGATAATAAATAAGGATAAACCCTTCTTGGAATGGACAAAAGATTTGAAAGACTTCATCTGGAACGGACGGAAACCGAGGATAAAGTGGACAACAATGATAGACGCAAAGCATAGAGGTGGATTGGCAGTTCCTGATCTCAGATTGTGTTACAATGCATATGGCCTAATTTGGTTAAGTGACTGGATTAAATTAAATAATCCAAGGATGATAAACTTGGAAAGAGGTAATATAAAATTCGGATTCCACGCATACCTATGGTATGGGAAAGTGAACATAGATAAGGAATTTGCAAATCATACTTTGAGGGGCCCTCTGTTAAGAATATGGAACACTATAAAACCAAAATTTTATGGAAAAATGCCAATGTGGGTTTCTCCCATAGAAGCATTTCACGAAAGATGGATAGAACAAGGAAAGTGGTTAAGATATAAAGAGCTGATAAGAAGAACAGAGGAGAATGAATATAGTTTGTACACAAGAGAAATGCTGCAAGAATTAGGTCACGAAATCCAGTGGTTCACATACTATTAATTACAAGATAGATATAAAGAAGACAGGAGTAAGTATGGTTTTGAGATGAAACAGAATGAGATAGATAACATCATATGGGATACAGGAAAGAAGAAAATTACTAAATTTTATAACCTTCAGCTAGAAAGAGAATTAGAGAAAGAGGTGGTGAAAGACTCCATGGTGAGGTGGGCAAAGGATATAGGAGAACAGATTAGTCTTACGGAATGGGAAAATGCTTGGAACAAATCAAATTGTTTTACAGAAAATCAAGACCTCAAGGAGAACGTCTGTAAGAGTTCAAATAGATGGTACCTTACCCCAGTGAGATTAAGTAAAGTATATAAAGAAAAAAACTAAAAATGTTGGAGATGCGAAAAAGAAGTGGGATCATTCCACCATATGTGGTGGGGTTGCGTAATTATAAAAAGATACTGGGTGAAGGTACACAAATTAATACAGAGGATGTTGGGGATTAATTTCACTATGGATCTGAAGTTATATTTGCTGAATATGACTACAGTGCTGGAAAAGCAGATGGAGAGGAAATATTGGAGAGTACTGTTGTACCTAGTTACATTGGCCAGACTTAAAATAGTGGCTAACTGGAAAAGAAAAGAGGCTCCGGAAATGGAGGATTGGTTAAGTAAATTGGTAGAAATGAAAAATAATGATAAACTGACGAGAATAATTAGAAAGGGTAATATAGAAGAAATAAATAAGGATTGGGAAGCAGTAACACGATATTTGAACAGGCGAGGATGTAAATAACGGAAATAAGGAGGAATGATTTAGGAGGACAAAACTGAGGGTTGGTAAGGGTAGAAGGCTGGATCTTTATGTTTTGAGAATACAAAAAGAGAATACTACGGGTATGGACAAAATCGAGGATATAAAGGAAGCAACTTAAGAGATTTAGAAGGCTAGAAATAAGGAACAGGGGAGGAGAAGCCAAGATATGATGAAAACAGTGCACAATAAAAAGTTTTTGGACAAGTAAGTCTAGGGAAGTCAGGAGGGAGATGAATGGAAAAAAGGAAAAAAGGCTAACAGGTAGAAATGGAAATTTTGTTTTGTGTCACTTTGTTTTGGATAATTAAGATTATGTAAGATAAATTAAATTTTGAGTTGTAAATTAATTTTTACTGTATGAAAACATGTAAATATGTGATAAGATGGTGGTGATGGAAAATTAAATAAATATATTAAAAGAAGAAGAAGAAGAAGAATCCTGGATTTAAGCCAGGGGGATTGTCTGGGAGGAATGCAAAATGATATATCTGCAGCAAAGAAGAAAGCGAAGCCTCAATAGATGACATATGAAACCCTTCCAGCAGTTAAGAACAGATGAGAAGCAAAAATAAAAGGTGACAGAAATAGAGTCAGAACCCTGAATGCAACTGTTCAGTGACTTGTGTGCAAGAACAAAGAGAACTACTATAATAATGCAGAGAACTAGATGACAACAAAAAAGAGAAGAACAAGAGACCTCATCCATAAGATCTGAGAAATCAATGAGAAATTGAAGCCAAGTGTGAGGATACTATACGACCAGCAGGGGAACACTACATGACCAAGTAGAAATAAAAAGCCAGTGGAAACAATACACAGAACAACTGTATAAAAGAGATGAAAGGATAACAGATTCGCTCAGGGAAGCCATTTTGAGATAAATCTACAATTTTAGAAAGTGAAGTAGAAACTGCACTCAGAGCACTTGGGAGAAATAAATCACCAGGAGCAGATTGGTATACAGATTGTAGCTGCTTCAGTCTACAGAGACAGAATCTATTCTAGTCCTAACTAAAATCTATCAACTAATAGGGAAAACAAAACAATGGCCTACAGATTGGAAACATTCAATATACATTCCAATCCCCCAAAAAGGGGACACCAGGGATTGCAGTAACCACAGGACCTTAGCATTAATTTCCCATGCAAGCAAAGTGATGTTCAAAATTCTACAACAAAGAACCATATGGAGCGAGAAATGCCAGATGTCCAAGCTGGGTTTAGGAAAGGAAGAGGCATTAGGGATCTAAATGCAAACGTATGTTGGATAATGGGGTGCACCAAAGAATTTCAGAAGAAAATCATCCTGTGCTTTATAGATTATAGCAAAGCCTTTGATTATGTAGATCATTAAAATTAAAGCAACAGGTATGCCACAACATTTGATTATCCTGATGTGTAACCTGTACTCAGGAAAAGAGGCTACCATCAGGACAGAATATGAAGAAATGGAATGGTTTCCAATTGGCAAGGGGGTCAGACAAGACTGCATTTTATCACCCTATCTGTTTAATTTATACGCTGAACATATCATACATAAAGCAGGATTAGACTCTGAAGAGGAGGTGTGAAAACTGGAGGAAGGAACATCTACAATTTAAGATATGTGGATGATGCCATAACTACTAGCAGAAATAGCAAAGGCTTGAAATGGTTACTTGAAGAAAGTCAAGGAGAAAAGTGCAAAGGCAGGTTTACAGCTGAACATGAAGAAAACAAAAATTATGACCACAGATGAAATAGTAAAGATTTCCTATACCTTGGTTAAGTCATTAATCAGAATGGAGACTGTAGTCAAGAAATAGAAGAAGACTAGGACTTGGAAGAGCAGCTATGAAGGAACTAGACAAGATCCTGAACTGTCAAGATAGGTCACTGAATACAGGTTGAGCATCCCTTATCCAAAATGCTTGGAAACAGAAGTGTTCTATATTGGGGGGAGGGGTCAGGTTTTGGAATACATGTATTTGCATATACATGAGACATAATGAAGCTGGAGAGAGGCTGAGGATCTGTGAAATGGCAGGTGTGAATTTCCGCCATTTTACAGATCCTCACATCTCTCTCAGCTGTGTCTCTCTCCAGCCTTGTATATATAGTACAGGTACATACTATGCTACTTGAGTTGTAGCTCAAATGGTTTTGGATTTTGGATATTCTGGATAAGGGATACTCAACCTGTACTAAAGTCAGGATGGTCCATGCCATCATATTTTCAGTTTCTATGTATGGTTGTGAAAGCTGGGCAATGAAGAAAGTTGATAGAAAGAAAATCAATTCCTTTGAAATGTGGTGCTTGAGAAGAGTTTTACAGATACCATGGACTGCTAAAAAGACAAATAAATGGATCCTAGGGCAAATCAGGGCTGAACACTCCCTAGAAGCCAAAATGACTGAGACTGCTGTATTTGGACATATCATGAGAAAACATGACTCACTGGAAAATACCACAAGGCTTGGAAAAGTAGAAGGCAGTAGGAAAAGAGGAAGATTCCATTATAGATGGATAGACTCAGGAGATTATCAGACAACCTAAATATCCCGCAACAGGGACAACAGGAGATCGCAAAAAGGCTTCCCTTTCAAATGACGTCGTCCATGTGTTGTTATGCTCCCATGCCCCTTCTATTCCATGGGTGATCCTTTTTATTCATGGACTAAGCTGTGAATTGACCCTTCGTTCCATTTCTGTAACTGAACGACAGGTGAGTGAAAAGGTGCTCCGTTATGCTGGTGCCATGCCAACTTCACTGGGAGGTCCCTGCCAAACACTTCCGGTTGAGATTGGGACATCAAGGTAAATGACACACTTTTTTCCCCCTCCCCAGTTTACTTGCGGGGGGGCAGTAATGTGTTTTTGTGCTTGGTGTAATTTTTTACCTTTTATTTTTATTTTTGAATTTCCCACACAATCGTTCTCTTGTGAAAACAGCCAGGATTTCTTTTTCAGGAAGTGAATGCATCTCTGTAAGAGCTGCATTTACTCCTAGGCTGCTGGAGGGGAGCAGTTTCTGAAGCATGAAAAGGGTAGGTCTGAAAAAAAATTAAACATTACAGGGACGGAATTGGGGCAAGATAGGAGATAGCAAGACAGGGACATTATATTTGTCCCTGTCTGATAATCTCCTGTATCAAGAAAGCCACAGCCCTGGGTCTGCAAAACCTGAGCAGGGCTGTTTATAATAGGATGACTTGGAGGTCTTTCATTCATAGAATCATAGAGTTGGAAGAGACCTCAAGGCCCATCCAGTCCAACCCCCTGCCATGCAGGAATACACAATCAAATCATTCCCAACAGATGGCCATCCAGCCTCTGTTTAAAAACCTCCAAAGAAGGAGACTCCACCACACTACGAGGCAGTGTATTCCACTTCCGAACAGTTCTTACTGTCAGGAAGTTCTTCCTAATGTTTAGGTGGAATCTCTTTTCCTTCAATTTGAACCCATTGCTCTGTGTCCTAGTCTCTGGAGCAGCAGAAAACAAGCTTGCCCCATCCTCAGTATGACATCCCTTCAAATATTTAAACATGGCTATCATGTCCCCTCTCAACCTTCTCTTCTCCAGACTAAACATGCCTAACTCCCTAAGACGCTCCTCATAGGGCATAGCTTCCAGACCTCCCACCATCCTGGTCACCATTAGTCAAAGTTGGTTTGACAGCAGTTAACAACAACAAACCAAGTCCCAGCCTTCATTTGAATGTCTGTATAGGGCAGGAACAGGATTCTTCCTCCCTTGAAATGTTCCTCAGCTGCAGCTCACACTATTCATCACTTATGACTGTGCTTTCTAAGACTGGTGGGATGTACAGACCAATATTATCCAGAGGACTGCATGATTCCCATCGCTAGTGTAGAGGCTAAAGGTATACATTCTGTACCTGAGGCTTTCTCCTCACAGTTGGGAAGCCTGTTTTTTCTAGGGAAATTACTGCATAACTTCTGTTACAGCATTCAACTGAATATATGGAGGCTTGGGGAAAGTTCATGTAACTGGACTCCCTCTTACTGTTCATGTCAGGGCCACCATTGCTATTAAGTAGTCACCTGTGGCAGAAGATACTGGAGGACAGCAGAAACATATTGGCAGACACAACAAGATACCACACAGCCTCCGCAGCACCCCTAAACTAGCTTACTGTTTGGGGTGCAGTGGAGGGTGCTATCTCATTGCCACTGCTGAAGAAAGATGCAACAAGTTTTATACCTGGAATGGGAAGGTCACCATCATGCTTTTGCATTCAGGCAGCCCCTGACTGTGTTCAGTGTAATGTGTGAGGAGGGCTGCTCATACCCTCCTCTTAAACACAATTAATGGGAGCCAAAGGTTCAATAAGCACCCAGATTAACATCTCTGCTCATCTAACCAGCTCCTTGGAACCAGCTAACAGGTGAACATCCAACATTTGATGAATTTTACATGTGAATTGGCTGCCAACAATAAAATATATAAACTTTTTGTGTCAATGGAAAGCCAGCCCTTTTAAGGATCAAATTACAGTTTATGGTACATGTATGTGAATTCCCACATCTCTTTAAAAAAAAAAATCTAAAAACCAACAGAAGATGGATCAGGGCTGTGGTGTAGGCAGATCAGAGGTTAGAAATACTGTGGGAGGTGGCTTTACTATAGCTCCCAGAATCCCCTTGAGAGCCTGGCCAGTGACCTTTCTGGCTGTGAAATTCTGAGAGTTGTTATGCTAAAAAGAACATTTCCAAAGTGTGATCATTTCCTCCAGTACCATTCTCCTGATTAAAATCATCCCTGAAAGTTGTTATTTGCTGGCCTCAGCAGCATCACAGACAAACAAATTAATGGTTTTCAGTAGTAAAATGGTACAAGAAAAAGAATGTCCCCATCTCACAAATTGCTAAAGCATCCTGACCTGGATTATTGTTGTTGTTGTTGTTGTTGTGTGCCTTCAAGTCATTTCTGACTTATGGTGACTCTAAGGTGAACCTATCAAGGGGTTTCTGAGGCTGAGAGTGTATGACTTGCCCAAGGTCACCTAGGGAGTTTTCATGGCCAAGCAGGAGAGGGTGATTATTTTTGGTTTGGATTTTTTTAAAAAAAGATCAAAAATACCCTTAGTGTGATGCCCAGTATAATCAGTTCATGGGCTTCTGTGTTATTGTTCCACAAAGATTTCAACCTTCACAGTGCAATCATTAAAATATGACATAACTAAACACATAATTTATGAAATTCACTGACATGATGGTTTCTAGATTAGATGGCTTTAGAAGGGGATTAGTCCATTCACAGAGAAAAAGTCTATCAGTGGCTACTCATCACAAAGGAACCTCAACATTCACAATCAGATGTGGGAAGCAAGAAATGCGTTGGGGAAATCTGTTGTGTTCATGGCTTCATTGTGGACTTCCTCAAGGCATCTGGCTAGCCAATGAGGACCATGATATTGTACTGGATGGATCTTTGGTCTGATCACACTTGGCTGTTATGTTCTTATGAAAAACAGCTTTTCGAAGCATCGAAGTAAGTGCTGGTGTTAACTGGGCCAATTGTTATAATTTATATTCTAAACTTGAAAGGGAAATTCAAATCCTGTATCAAAGTAACCTGAATACTACATCCAGAAAAGCTCATTCTTTGATCTAAACCAGTTGTACATCATCCAAAAAATTGGCTTATTCTGCTTCTGATAACCCATTCATTAAATTCTTTTACAGCTTCTGAGTTTCCACTAACCATTAATTATATATGTTCTTCCATGGGGACAGAAATGAATGTTGAGATTCTGCAGCATTTAATTCCATACCAAACCCAAAATACAATTTTGTAAGACCTTTTCTGCAGAACCTAGACAGCATGCCACTCAGGTTCTCCTTTGCTATATAGCTCTCTAGCCTCGCTATCACATATGCAAGAGTGTTGTCCATGTAAATCGCCCAATCACATACAGAGATTGCACTCCTAATCATAGTGACTTCTGTGTTATATTTGTAAATCCTCTTTCTCAAAAGATCTCAGAGCAACACTTTAGGCACTCACAACCTTGTGAAGTTAAGTTAGACTGAGAATGTGTGACTTGGCACTCAGGCCTATTTAATTTCCTATGGATGAGAGAACAGCGTAGACTTGTGACATCTTTGTAATCAGGGCCAACACTGGGCATCCTTGGCCAGCTGCCAGGGCCCAGGACCCTGGCATGATCATTGCTGATGTCTGTTCTTACTTTTTCCTTTTTATTTTCCAGCGTGATGGCTTCATTGTTTATTTTCCACTCCAAACACCAGGTGGTTCAGTCTAGCTTCCAGCCACCCTTTTGATTTCCCAAACTGACCTGACCAAGTATTACTCTGGGGCATTGTGAGAAATGAAAGAGTGGCTAGATTCAGCCAGCTAGCCCTCGTTGCAGCACAGCAGCTTCAGACACCAGAGGACATATTATCCATGTCTCACTCCAGCCAGGTACTGGCCTTGCTTCACTTACAATTACACAAGAGGAGTATAAGTAGTGGTATCCCTACAAGACAGAACATCCCCAGAAGTCAACTTAAGCTACTTTTGTACCCAGTTTTGACTAACTCCTGCTAATCTCCTTTCTCTGCCTCTGTACCTTCAAACAAATCTTCTCACTCACACACAGGATGTTCTGCTGGAGATGGACCATAAGGCCCTACAGTCTAGTTGGAGCAGAACAGAAACCCTCCAACATCTATCAATGGTTTGGGTCAGTGGTGTAAAGCCATGGTGTGCCATGCGTGAAAATCCAGCTGTGTACCATTTTAAATACTGTAATCACATTTGTTCAACCTATAGTCAAATAAACCAATCAGATGCTGCCTCATAAGAGATATGACCAATGGAATTGTGAGACTACCTCCTCCTAGCCATTCTGGTACTGGCTGACCCCCCATCCACAGATTCAGTATCCACGGTTCCACTTATCCATGTTGGAAAAAATATGTTCTCTCTAGGGATTTCTAGGTCCTCCAATGTGATTCTATGGTCAACTTCCTGCATTCGTTTCATTGAAAATAATAGGGTTCCCTATTAACCATGGTTTCAGCTAACCATTGGGGGTCTTGGAACATATCCCCCTTGAATGTAGAGGTCAACCTATACCTTTATTGGCTACACACACACACACACACACCACAAGGTATCATGTGAATGGTTCAGCTCACTGCCACTCCTCATACTGGAAGAAATACTTTAAAATGGGAAGGGGCTGCAGCCTTAACCAGCTGACCACCACCAAAGTACCTTCTCTTATATATCACTGGGGCAGTGAATTGATTCTGTGTTCTGGTCCAGACTCAGCTCCCAAAATAAGGTCAGTACCTTAGATTGCTTTTTTAAAGTTTGGACTAAAATCCACAGTGGGATTAACCAGACCCACTTGCTTCTGATGTCCCCAAGGTTTTATTTACATAGGTTCTTGCAGCAATGGTTGTTGGCAAAATTGCTACTAGGAAGTGGTTTTACCTTGTCAGTTTTGTCTATTGTCTTGTCTGAATTTGTTTTATTGTGTATTTTAATGTTCTCTAAGCCACCCAGAGCTCATATTTCCACCTAGAGTGTAGGATCTATCTATCTAATCTCAAAATAAATAAAACAGGGAAAGGTTACTTCCTTTCCCTATACTACTGTGTTTGTGTTGAGTTTTATTCTTTAGAAAAGCAAAATGTTTCACAACACATCAAGTGGGAATGTATTAACACATTGTAAATCACAGCGGGATCCCCATGTATTTCCTGATTAGTAACAACAGGTACTGGCTCAGAATTTTAAGAGCACATCCTTTGAGACTTTTTTTTTTTTTTTTGCATCCACATGTTGAGATATAACATTTGCCCTGATCCTGTGTGTGCAAAATCAAAAAGGTTTAGCAAAATCAAAAAGAAAGAAAGAAAGAAAGAAAGAAAGAAAGAAAGAAAGAAAGAGACTTCTGACATAGATCCTTTCTGTCAATATTAACATCCTTAATGTATTGGGTAGTTTGAGAGACACAGTATATCTGTCATACTTGTAGCCATCATCCGTTCATAGTATTTCAGTCCATTTTTTAAAACTTTACTTTTAATATCAAATACATTTTACATGTAAAAATAGTCTTCAGATGATTATTTGAAAACATCATTCCATTAATATAGAAGAAAGAAAGCTTCCTGGATGTCAAATCTTATTGTGATGTTTTCTTTAAAAAGAACAAAGGACTCATCTATTGAAGAAGCAGAGGAGATTGAAAGCAGAAGAGGGGATTTTCTGAGCCTCATATAGACATCTCAATATGGATCTCCAGAGTCTTCCTAGGCCCCACCCAGGTTCCTAATATTATTGCTTCATCCAAAGGTGACAGAGAGGGCCTTGTATGTGTTGGGTAAGGAGACTGCCTGAATGCAAATCTCCCTTTCTCCCTTGTTGTGTACTGAGCAAGGTAAGAATGACATCTGTAACTCCACCCAGGTTTGGGTTCTGCTTACTTTGGCTTTAGCAATACTGATTGGTAGAATTCAGCCCCTGATGGGTTTTAATCTGGAGAATGCTCACCTCAAAAGGAGAGGGGAAGGTTCCTTGCCTTTGCTGTTTAGTATGGAGTTTCTCTGGATATCTACCTTTATGATAGATGATCATGAAAAATGATCATCTGTTTACCCCCATCCTGCCCCTGTCTTGGAGCCCTGCAATTCATACAATGCAGAGCTTTCCCCCCATTTTGCCTCTGGACAGTCCTCACAATGCCTTGGACAAAGATGGGGGGAAGACAGGGTAAAGCTCATTAAAATGTTTCAGCAAAATACTTGGGGGAAACTGCTTTGTTTTTGTTTGTTTGTTTAAAAAAACAGACCTGGCAGCTCTATGGCATGTTTTTACATGAAGTCCTTTATTTTAATAGGACTTGCTGATATCCAGAGTTTCCATTATCCATGGTACATTTGGGAACCAAATCCCACAGATACAGGGGGAGCCCTGGTGGCGCAGTGGTTAAATGCCAGTACTGCAAGCCACCATGTTGCAAGTTCAATTCCAGCGGGCTCCAAGGTTCACTCAGCCTTCCATCCTTCCGTAGGTCGGTAAAATGAGTACCCAGCTTGTGGGGGCGATTAGCTGACACACATTGGAAACTGTTTAATGCAGTGTAGATGTGTAAATAGCTATTGCTTAAAACAATTTGTAAGCCGCTCTGATAGCCTTGTGGCTGAAGAGCGGGGTATAAATAAATAAATAAATAAAAGGGGTTCAGCTGTAATATTATTTGAAAGTCCGTATGTCCCCATATGAACTGCCCAAGTTTTCTGATTTTCAGAGAATGGCTTTCTCTCCATCCCACCACCCTCTCAGGCTTGTCAGGTGAGTGACCAAGGAGAGAGCCTTCTTGGTGGTTGCTCCTAGGCTGTGAAACTCACTCCCCCCTCCAAAGGCCTTAGTTGCTCCCTTTCTGCTCTTTTTGCCAGTAGGAAACAATTGTACTATTTAAATAGGCCTTCTGCCTTTAACTGTCTGGGGTAGAAGGATATGTAATGGGTATGCATTTTTAAATAAGCAATATGTGTTCTGTGTAATTTCAACTGTTTTTAATTTAATGCTTAAAAAACAGTGTTGTAATTAGATCAATTGTTTAATGCTTTTTAAACTTTTGCACCACATAGTATTTTAGCTTATATTGTTTTAATTCATATTGTGAATAGCTTTGAGTCCCATTTTGAGAGAATGGTGAGATATAAACCAATAAATCAATTTATTATGACAGTTTTCTTGCTTATTTACATTAGAGACACTTAAAATTCATGTTCCTGCTTTGTATTTCAATTTTAACGTCACAAAGTCAAAAGGTTAAACCACTAAAACAACTGGGAAAAGCAAAAACAGTGCTAAAGAATATTTCAAAAGTGTGTTGTGATGAAACTATGAAGTTTACTGTAAAGCAGTTGTGCTAGACTGAGGGATTTATGACCTTGAAAATTATGTGATGACAGGACCTTAAATATACTTAATCTTCCGTAGATGGTCTGCAGGGGGCAGTTTTGCTTTTGTCTCCGGGTGAATGGAGGACCCATGCTGAAGATTCTTTGAGATATTTGTGGAATCAGTGGCAAATCTCCATTATCTGGCCAGCATCTTGAGGAGTGATTTCCCAAGTCAGGGCAATTCATTTGGAATTAGTCAATGACAAAGCAGCCACCAAATCCAACAAAATTTACTGCCAGAATCTGGGCCACTGTTTGCCTTACAAGGAGTGTGAAGGCTTAAAGGATGTTTATCACCACAACAATATGAAATTTGCCATTACACATGAACTGAAAAAGTCCTGAGGATGAAGTCCAACAGGCAACCTTCCTCCAGGTTTTCATGTCTTTGGAGGAGGCCCTTATTTCTTCTCTGCCACCTTTGGAGACACATTTGGTAGGGATGCAGGGAAATGCTTTCTTGGAGCCCCTCTCAAGTTTAGATGTCCCTGGCATGGCAAATAGGCTGAACTTTTCCTTCTTGTCCTGCTAGTGGTAGGGGAAAAAAAGACCTTTGTATTTTGCCTCTACCTGATTAACTGAAGGAGGCTATTCTTTATTTGTCTCTTCTGTTTCTAATTGTGTTCTAATCTATTCTTTTTAAAATTGATTTTAAATTGAATTTTATCTTTACTAAACACCTTAAGTGCCACTTTTGACATAAAGACAGGATATAAACAGAATAAAATAATAAATACAATACAAATACAAATAATTAATACAATCCAAGAAAGTGGGGGGGGGGGAAGGAACCCATAAAACTCCAGCAAAGTGCCTATACAATCTTTGAGAGAGAGAAAAGATGAAGTTGGTTTATTCTGTTGTTGTTGGGTTGTTGTTTTTTTGTTTGTTTTAAAGTGGGTTCTTAAAAACAACTGAAATAAAACAGAAGGGACAATGTCTCAGATTCAAGCTGATTTGCAAAAAAAAAAATTAATGTATATGATCCAATTTTGGCACTTTGGAATATGGCACCAATTGTTGTTGTGTGTCTGCTTCAAGTCATTTCGGACTTACGGTGACCGTAAGGCAAACTTACCATGTGGTTTTCTTGGCAGAATTTGTTCAGGGGGGGTTGCCTTTGCCTTCCTTTGAGGCTGAGAGAGTGTGACTTCCCCAAGGTTTCCCAGTGGGTTTCCATGGCCAAATGGAGATTTGAACCCTGGTCTCCAGAATCATACTCCAACACTTAAACCACTATACCATGCTGGCTCTTGAGCCATAGGGGGAAAAGATATAAAACTACTGATTTTAACATTATTGTTCATTCAACATTAAAAGAGGAAACAGTCTTGGTTGTAATTGCCTTTTTGTATCCAGCACCTCAGACTGAACACAAATTTGTACCTTATCATCCTTGAATATTTTGAAACTCTCATTTGTGGTGTTGTCATTGTTGTTGTGCGCCTTCAAGAGATTTTCAGCTTATGGTGACCTTAATGTGAACCTATCATGATAAGATTTTCTTGGCAAGATTTGTTCAGAGGGGGGTTGTTATTGCCTTCCTCTGAGGCTGAGAGAGTGTGACTTGCCTAAGGTCACCCAGTGGGTTTTCACGGCTGAGCAGGGATATGTTCTCCCAGGTTATAATCCAACACTCAAACTACTACACCACACTGGCACTCCTGGTTTGTATTAATGTGCCCTTTTTCTTCCCTCTCTCCCCCAAAATATTATTTTCTTCTTTTGATCACAACAGACACAGCTCTCCATTGGTGTGTGGGTGTGGGTGTGCACTTACAGAGTGACTATGCTTCAGTCATACCCAGAAGACAGTGTTATGCACTGTGTGTTGACCAAACAACAAAACAATCATGCTTGCAGCAGCTTCAGATTCTCCAAGGTTAACATGCATTTTAAAAGCTAAGACTTGTCTTGTTGTGGTCTTGCAAAACATGTGAACAAGACCTGTTGTTGTTGTTGTGTTCCTTCAAGTCATTTCCAACTTATGGCGACCCGAAGGCTCAGAGGGGATTTGCCATTGTCCTCCTCCGAAGCTGAGAGAATGTGACTTGCCCAAAGTCACCCAGCAGGTTTTCTCTAGACCTATACTATCAATATTTTTCCCTCCATGTAGTCTTTATCTAAAGAGGGTTGTTATGAATCTGCATTTGTGCTTCAAAAAGAAAGAAATAAAAGAAGGAAGAAATAAGGGGGAAGATGGAAGGAGGGAGAACTGCATCATTCTGACATAAATGGATTAGAAAAACACTACCAAACTTAAAGGGTATGTGAGGAAGGTATTCATCTGACATAAAAAAAATTATGTCAGAATATTTACAAATGATCAAGCTGAAGATCCAGATGTTTATCTATGATAGATAGAACCATTTGATACCTTCTCTCTCCTCCTGTTATTTTAGTATTTTGACTTGCTTAAGGTTCTCATTTGAAAAAACTATGGGTGCTTCTTGTGCTATTTTCAAGACTTTTTGGAAACATTTTTCCAGAGCAAGTTCTTGGGAGAGGGGCAGAAGGAGAGCATAATTTTAAACAGACACGCAAATGAAAACACCGCCCCACCCCACCCCACACACATAAAACACCCCATGCTGGCCTTTATTTTACTTTTTAGCTATCTGTTCCACTGGACACAGCCTGCTGCAGCCACTGAGAGAACAGAGACAATGACAGCTTCCTTTCCTTCCCTTGCCTAATACTAAATGTATAGCTTCCATTTATGCCTGGAGGCAAAAGAAGATTTCTTTACTGAGATGCAATCAGCTCTGGCCAATCAGTAATAAGGGTTAATCAGCTGATCGATTGGTCCCTGAACAGCTTGGACCTGGCTCCTCTCTGACGGCTCTGGCCTGGCCTTCGGGCAAGAGGTTGGGAACTTTTAATTAGCAGCAGCAGCAGTGACTCTGCTGACTGAATGGTCAATGGGTTCACCACTGAGGCTGCTTGGCTTGAATAATAATAGAAAACAATGTGACCACAGCAGAGAGCCAAGAGGGCAACAAAGACACACAGTGAGAGGGAGGGTCAGAAGATAAGGAGAGAGCTCACCACTACGGAACACACCAGAGATGTGTTTTGAGGTCAGATGCCCTTTGTCACCTCACCACCACACTTGTTGAAACTGTTGACCTGTGCAAAACAATCTGATAATTTCTTTATATGGCCAGGTAGGAATATACCTTGTAACAGGGCTGTCCTTACTTGAAGCAACATGAAGCATTTGTGTGGAATGGAAAATTCTAGAAAGAAGACTAGTTTCTGCCTTCAGTAACATGGGAAAACAGAAGGGGGGGGGTTGAGGGAAGGTCATTGTGACCTTTCCCTTCAGGTTTGAATATGTCAAAGACCAATAATGACTTTTTAAGCCTTCCATTTAATAAATTATCCATGTGAGATATGATTTTTAAAAACTATATTCAACCTAAAATTAAAAAGTAGTAGCATGCCTCAAATACTGAATAGATGATTCTGATAAAGCTTGAATTAAGGGCCAACTGTTGTTATTGTTATGTGCCTTTAGCCTCCCACTAAGTTTTTCTTGACAATATTTATTCAGAGGAAGTTTGCCACTGCCTTCCTCTAAGGCTGAGAAAGTGTGACTTGTCCAAGGTCACCCAGGGGGTTTCCAATGGCTAAGTGGTGACTTGAACCTTGTCTCCTGGAGTCCTAATCCAACAAGCAGACCACTGCCCTCCATACATGAACAAGTTCAGTGCATATTACAGATAGAGTAGGAAACCATTTACCTCACACTTGTTTGCAGTCAGTTTGCAGAGCCAGTATGGCACAGCATGTTGGATTCTCACTCAGGAGTTGCAGGTTCAAGTCCCCATTAACTGACAAAACGTATTGAGAGACCTAGGGCCAGCCAGTCTCACACAGACTGACCTACCTTAGAGGATTGTTGTGAAGATAAAAGTACTGGTAAGGAGAGTCATGAACAAAAGGCAGAATATAGATGCAACAAACAAATAAACACACACAGTGTTCAGCCAGTGACCAACTAAGGGGTGACTATTTAAAAAGAACACAGCACAAATAACCATCAAAATCAGATAGTCATATTGTGGTATAAAAATATACATTGAACTGACCATGCACTCAGTGATGAATATAGGTTGTTTTTAAATATGACTGTGATCCTGTGCATGCTCCCCTGCAAGTAAACTTCATTGTGTATGGTATTTACTTCTGAGTAAACATACCTACTTTCAGCTGCTTAAGTTTGGAACAAGCTGGTTAAATAATTTGGATTTAAGACAGTTAGGTTACAGGCCCAATCCATTTGCCTGGAAGTAAACGTCAAGGAAATCAGTAACAACAAAGAGTCATAAAACACCTTAAAGACTAACAAGTTTAATTTGGCCTAAGCTTTCATGCATTCAGCCCACTTGGGCCAGATAAAATCTGTTGATCTTTGAAGGGCCACAAGGCTCTGTTGTTTTTCCTGCAGCTGTCTCGCCCTGCCCAGAAAATGAGATCAAAGACTCATAGTTAAGTGTGGAGTTTATGGCAACACCATGGGTTGGTCTTAGAGAGAGGATTGATTTATATACGTAATTCCTGAATGATTGATACAATGAATATGTGTGTGAGGCAAGGAATACTCAAGAGGTGGTTTTGCCAGTTCCATCCTCTGAAATACAATCTACAGCATCTGATATTCTTTGGTAATCTCCCATCCAAGTACTAACTAGGGCTGACCCAAGAGCAGATGGGTCCTGGAGCCTTTAGGATATTTAGACCTTTGATACAATTAATACTGTAACTATATTCAGGCACTCACCGGAATATGTGTGCACAAATGCTGAGCATAGGATTAGAGGTTTGCCCATCCTCAATAACCCCATGCACAACAGCATCCTTTTAGATCTTGCTACATTGGCATGGGAGTTGGGGGGGGGGGTCCACACACCCTACTCACTTTTATACTTCACATGTTTAGGCAAATGCCTATTGCTGACAAGAAATATCTATTTTAAAAGTCTGATGTTTTCAATTTATACCTACTACTCATAAATTATCTGCACATGTAATGTAACATTAGATTAATTCACTGCTTATTATTAATATTAAAATACAGTGAAACAGTCTGACTAAAAGATCAACATTATTAAATCCCAGTACTCTCAACAGTTTAGCACATGCTTAAATTTCTCTCATGTAAACAATGTGCTTTAGGATTAGTTTTAACTGTGAGGGGTGAACTTTGTGTCTGGGTTGTGCTACTTTAGGCTGCATGTGAGGGTTCACAAAACTGAATGCATCCCTTTGCCAAAAAATAATATATTCTATATGAGAGCTTGGAAAAATTTACATGTCTTGCTTACAGGCCCGCTCTCCAAAATAAAATTGGAAAGAACAGGAACAAAATCTGGAATTTTCTCGTCTTTCTCTCTCAGTATCTCTTTCTTTCACGTCTTCCTTCCTCCCTGCCACCACCTTTTCTCCTACCAAGTAGGCTTACAGGAAGATAGACTATTCTTTCCAGAAGTCTGAACTTGATTTCTTTCAGGAGGCTATTGAAATTTGGCTGAGGCCTTGTCTGTATAGGCCAAAAACTCACCCCAAATTTGGAGCTGGCAGTCTGGATGACGTACAGCTATTTCTGGGGGAGGATCTGAAATTTCTGGCCTTTAACTGCAGACAGCTGGATTGGGCCAGAGCCACACGGCCATGCACCAAACACATCAGCCTCACTGGCCCATCACCGTCAGTGCCACTGCCACTTCTGCCACCGCCACTGCCTCACCTGCCTGCTCAGCACCTCTGCTTGAGAGCCTGGCATCTCCCATCACTGCTGGTGAGATAAGCAGAGGGTGCGACACCACGTGCTCAACAAGAGGGAATCACACTGACATGAAGTCTATCTACATGGCAAATCTCTGTGTTGGTTTGACTTGATAAAAGTTCTGGCTCAGTGGTTAAATACCAGTACTGCAAGTCATCACATTGCAAGTTCAATTCCAGAGGGCTCCAAGGTTCACTCAGCCTTCCATCCTTTCATAGGTTGGTAAAATAAGTACCTGGCTCGTGGGGGTAATTAGCTAACATTGCCAGTTACATTGGAACCTGCTTAATGCAGAGTAGATGTGTAAATTGCTATTGCTGAAAACAGTTTGTAAGCTGCTCTGATTGCCTTGTGGCTGAAGAGCAGGGTATAAAAAACTAATAAATAAAATAAAAAGAAAAGAATTCCTGAAATTGTAGCTTTCTAGATGTTGATAAGTCTCTCTCCTCAGGCTTTCTGCTTCTCATGCTACAATTTCTATGGTGTTTGGGAAAACAAAACTAATGCTAAACCTGTTTAGTCAGTGGTAAGTCCAATATTATGCAAGTTGACCTTTCTTGTCGCCTCTCTGAAGCCCACACCCTCATAACACCACCTGAGATCTGTTCTAGGCATTCATCTAACCCTATGGAGCAAATGTTAGGATACATGGCAGTCTGTAGGGAGGAGAGGACATTTGATCTACTGGGGTGATCCACCATGCCTTGATCTATTCTGCTGGCAGAAACAGTGGATATAACCCATCTCTCTCTGGCTTTTCTTTGCAAATGAAGATTCAGGAAGGACTCATCCCGCGCTTTCTGCAAGCACGCTGGTGACTAAAAAGGCCAATCCGAGATAGACAAGTCCGCAGACTTGCAGAAAGCACAGCAGTAGGTTTCCTTGGGTGATGTTTCCAGGTTGTGATTCTTTCAGCATTGTCATTTCTCTTCAAGACTTGTTCGGCATGAGTTCTCAAATAAGGCTGCAGCATTGTGGATAGTGCGTCTCCATGCCTCCTGATGTGAGGCCAGGGCAGACCATTGTTGGTGATCAATTTGGCCAAGCCTGAGATGTTGTTTCAGGGAGTCCTTGTACCGCTTCTTTGGAGCGCCCCACTTACACTGACCCGTAGCGAGTTCTCTGTAGAGTACTATTTTTGGGAGGTGATGGTCCTCCATCCTAGAAATGTGCCCTGCCCAGCACAGCTGTGTTCTCAATATCATGGCCTCAATGCTGGTGATCCCTGCTTGCTCAAGGACAGCAACATTCATCACATAGTCAGTCCAGTGTATATTTAGGATTGTGCGTAAACAGCGCTGATGAAAGCGTTCGAGGACTCGTAAGTGGTTGCGATAGGTGATCCATGTTTCAGACCCATAAAGGAGAATAGACAGTACAATGGCTCTATACACACTGATTTTTGTGCTTCGCCTCAGGTGTTTATTACTCTAGACTCTTTTGTAAAGTCTTCCAAATGTGCTATATGCCTTTGCTAATCTGTGATTGATTTCTTTGTCAATCTTGGCATCTGAAGAGATTACGCTTCCCAGGTAGGTGAACTGCTGAATGGACTTAAGCACAGAGTTGCCGATGGCAATGTAGGGATGATGGTATTCGTCCTGTGGTGCAGGCTGGTAAAGAACTTCAGTTTTCTTCAGGTTAACTTCCAGCCCAAACAGCTCTGCAGCTTTTGTGAAGCAGGATGTTAGGCGCTGCAGAGCTTCTTCTGTGTAGGCAACAAGGGCAGCATCATCAGCGAAGAGCAGCTCACAAACTAGATAGTTTAGAGACTTGGTGCGAGCCCTCAGATGGCTTAAGTTAAACAAGCTACCATCAGTACGGTAACGTATATAGATGCCATCTTCTTCTTCAAGCTCTACCATAGCCCTTTGGAGCATTATGCTGAAGAAGATTGTAAATAAAGTTGGAGCAAGAACACAACCTTGCTTCACTCCATTAGTTATTAAAAAGGGCTCTGAAAGAGCATAGCCATATCTGGCTTGACTGCACTGGCCCTCATGTAGCATATAACCCATATAGCCTTATTATACCATAAAAGAGCATTGCTTTCTACCTGTAAAAATGCAATGGATCCCACATTATATGTTCCACAGCTATTGTATCTGCTATGTGGATTTGTGAGCATAAGATGCAAATTAGAAATTCTGGTTGTTCTTGCTAGATGAAAATGATATCACTACCACCACATATTTTCTTCCATTTAGTGACCTTGTCTCTTTCTTAGTTTTACTTTTTGATCTTCAGGCTGTACATCTTGAAAGGCAGATCCAGCACTAGAGTACATATCCATGAACAGACTTGAACAACTTCATTTGGGTACCATTCATTTCTGTGGGAGCAATTTAAGCATGCACTGAATTTTAGCTTAATTGTGTTTGGCTATTTTTTAATGTAGTGATGAGCAACTAAACTGCCTGCCTCCTTCTTGTATTAATTTATGTTTTCACTCTTTGGGGACTGGGTGTGTTTATGTGTAATTTAGGGGGAGAAATAGAGGAGAAGGTAAAGAGCAGCATAGTTGTGCCTCTCCCAGCATTTTGAATAGGTGAATTGTAGATTCATTGCACACTAAATGAAAAGAATGGAGGAGCAACTTTTGTCTCTTAGCTTTGAAAGGTCCTAAGCCAGAGGAGGGGAACCTTTGGTCCCCCAGGTGTTTTGAACTCCAACTCTCAGCATCATTAGTGATGCTCTCTAACACTTATGGTAGCTGAAATCAAAAACATCTGAGTCTCTTCATCCCCTTTACAGAGGTCTTATCTATATTGGGGTGGGGGGGTAAGAACACATCCAAAAAAGCAGGCATTTGCAACTATGCGACGTGTCTTCATGGTCAAAAGAGGCCCCCTAAACTCTGCATGACCCCTAGCCAAGATGGTGGCCATGAGTGATTTACTTGCGATTTTAAATCTGCTGCTGCCAAATTTTTAAAAAAACACAAGCAATAGTTCATATTTCCAAACAGAAAGAAAGAAAGAAAGAAAGAGTATAAGATCACCATTTGATTGACTTACCGGACCCCCGCTTAGCCAAAAATCCAACATGGCAGCTACAGGCACTTTCCTACCCCTGCCCCCCATCCAGCCAATCAGATTATGCTGCCTGTTCATATCTGTGCAAGTGTGACTGCCCAAACAATCGCACAGTCACATGTCATACAGAGCTTTAAAAAAAATCTATATGACGCCCCAGATGCAATACACAGGGATTTTGCCAAGGATTTGGGTGCTCCCCACCTCCTTCCAAATGACCTGTATTTGTGCAAATGTCCATATGAACAGATCATCTTCATTGGTATGCTGTTGGTATTATGTTGGTTGTATAGACAAGACCAGAGTCTCCCCATACCTTTTGCCCTTTGGCAAGCTGGCATGCCTGCCAGAAGGCCCTCCTCCAACAGCAGGAGGGGTTGGCTTACCCAGCAGTGGCTCCACCCAGCTACCGTCACCAGAATTATTTTTAGAGAGGGCCTGGTATTTGGACCCCAGCAGTTGTCCAGGAATGGGGAGGGAGGTGCCAGCTCTGCTTTTGTCTAATTGTGTGGAAAGACCTTGTGAATTTGCAGATGCACTGAAATCCGAACCTGCATTCCCCCACCTTATGCTAGCCAGTGGACTTCCTTGGCTTTCCCAATGTTGCTGCTTTTATCCATTTCTCACAAAATCTACCACAGCATTCTTTCCATCTGCTTTTTCATGCTGGCAGTCGCCTGCTTTGCAAAAGCCACAGACATAACACAAAGAAACAAGACTTAAGTGCATCCCACAAGCAGCACACAACTACACTCATTCATTCATTCCCACTGTAATCGTTTTGGATGGTCGCTGAAATGAAGCATATTGTTAGGGGCAGACATCAGAAGAACAAACAGGCTTTGAGAACAGACAGCAAAAACTCAGTTTTTATCATTTCAAATCTAATCCTAGGATTCTTTTTTTTCCCCACCCCTTTAAAAAAATGAAACAAACAAAGAGTCAGAGAGCAGAAATTATGTTATTTAAACTGACACTGCCTAAATGGGCGCCCTTTTTATTATTCCCTTTCTCTCCCCACCCCCCACCCCATTCTGCCTCCTTTTTGGTGATCTCTCATAAATGCACAATGTGTTCATCGCAGACACGGAGCCAACTTCATTACTATTTATATTGCTCTAGACTGGTTGTGTGCAGTCAATTCATAATTGTCCAGTTTTTCTAATTAATCACAAAAGATTTTTGTTTTGCCTGCAGCTAGTGCTGGGGTGACTCACAATGGCAAGCCAAAGCTCATACATCAAACACAAGCCCTCCTTGACTCCAGCCTCCTTCTGCCGGGGAATGCTGCGTGGCTCTTCTTTTACCACTCAAACCCTCACTGGGCATGTGCAGCCCCAGGCAAAAGATCTGTCCTCTACGGCTGCTCTCTTGTTATTTTTATCTGATGCTTTCATTTTCAGCTCAGACCAAGTCCCGATATTTGGGGAGAGGATTGTCACTCCAATGGGCTTGATCCCTCCCTCCTTCCTTCCTTCCTCCTTGAAATTTTGCTACCATTTTAAATGGATTTCACACACCCCTATATATCCCTAAAATGTACATACTGTACACCCCATGGTTTCCAAATTCACCCAGTGGGCTGAATCATTGGCTTGAATAAGACTAATTACAGCTGACTGTTTTTCGACTGCACTTTTGTTATAAATCAGGCAGTCAGATTGTTGCTTACTTAGAAGTAAATGCTGTTGAGCTCAAGGCTCCTTGCTTTCAGGTAACTGCACACATCACTACGCAATCCACATCACTTTAACTGCTTTATAAAACAAGCAACATCGTAAGAGAACAATTTGAAGGGAGCTTGCAGGTAGGCAGCTTTGAAAAATGCAGCCAGAAATATCTGCTACCACAAAGGTCTAGCCCTTTTGAAACTAAGGAGATATTCAGACTACACTGTTATAGTGTTTACTATTCCACTTTAACTGCTCTGACTTCCTCCTGTAGAATTCTGGGGTTTGTAGTTTAGTGAGGCCTAAGATCTCTCTGGCTGAGAGTTGTAAATGTCCCTCCCTAAACTGCAAATCCCAGGATTCCACAGGAGGCAGCCACAGCAAATAAAGTGGAATAGTAACACTATAACAGTGTTGTCTGAAAATCTAGTAAAATTGTAAAACTCTTCCTGGACTGTATCACTTTAGGCTGCAAGTTCAGGGTGTGATGTATCTTTTTCCCACCTGAAAAAAATATTAATCTCAATACCCATTAAATATTGTCAGACAAAATCACACCCTTCTGGCTTTCTATGTGCATTGAGTTAATTCAGAGGTAAGTAGTGAAACAGCCAACTTCCACTCACCCATCCACTCCACATCTCCTTAGCAGGCCAGATCCACTTTGGGCTCTAGCAATTGATTCTACTCATAATACAAACAAGGTCTAATATAGACAGACAGAATAGAGCAGTGGCTCTTAACCTTTTCTTTACCAGGGGCCCCTTTAAATTAATAATAATAATAATAATAATAATAATAATAATAATACACCACCCATTAAACCTTCCTCAGAGGCGGCACTGCAGGGGGAAGGAAGGCTTTCTCCTGCTTCTTCCTGCAGGTTGTGGCTTGAGAAAATTGAATGGCAATGCACATGCCAAGGCAGCCAGCCTTTGCCTTAATTCCTATCACGTAACCACTCCACTGTGGGGAGGAGGTGAGCCAAGCAGATTGCCTGCATTTGCAGACCCCCTGTGAGGACATCAGGGCCTCCTGGGGGTCCATGGGCCACAAGTTAAGAACCACTGGAATAGAGTGTTCCTGACAGGGACAGTACCAGATTGGGAAAGCCACAGAAGAGGAAAATAGAAAGGGTATTTCTGGGGATTTGGTGAGCTCTGTCCTGCACATTAGGGCCAGTGTTCTAGATCAGCTATTAAATATATTTAAGTAAGTATATTGATGCCTAGTAGTTTGGGGGACACGTTACAGTCATGGCAATAGTATCACAAGCATGACTAACTAGTGATCATGAATACGGAACAGTTATGGGTGTGTAAATCTAGGTAACTTTTGTTTTCATGATTGCTTCTTAGGACAATATCATACTACACCATTTTAGTGCTACTATACCAGTTTAACTGCTCTGGCTGATTCCTGTGGAATCCTGGGATTTGCAGTTTAGGCATTTTCAACCAGAGACCTCTTAGCTTCACTAAACTATAAGCCCCAGAATTCCACAGGAGACAGCCACAGCAGTTAAAGTGGAATAATAGCACTATAATAGTGTAGTGTGATAAAGTTCTTAGTCAACATTTTGACATTATTACTACAATCATAACTCCCTCTCCCCAAAAAAACAACCCTGCCACTCTTGTTTTCTGCTGCTCCAGAGACTAGGACATGGAGCAATGGGTTCAAACTACAGGAAAAGAGATTCCACCTAAACATTAGGAAGAACTTCCTGATAGTAAGAGCTGTTCAGAAGTGGAATACACTGCCTCAGAGTGTGGTGGAGTCTCCTTCTTTGGAGGTTTGTAAACAGAGGCTGGATGGCCATCTGTTGGGAATGATTTGATTGTGTATTCCTGCATGGCAGGTGTTTGGACTTGATGGCCCTTGAGGTCTCTTCCAACTCTATGATTCTATGGTCAGTTGCTTGGGGGAAAGGAAGTGCATTCTGTTGGTGATCAGGGCATGAGTGAACAAAATTTCTGTCAGGTTTGAGGGAGGGTTGAGCCAGAAAAGTTACTTAGTTAAGTATATTTAGGTTACTTAGTAGCTGATATGGAATGCTTGCCTACATTTCTGAAAGAGAAATAATGATATGATTTACATTGAGCTCCCAACCTAAACATATTTTCTCTGAAGTAAATTCTACTGATTTTGGATGGTGCAGATAACTTTAAAGTAAGTGTGTATATGACTGCAGCTTTCTATTAATTTTCAATTTATGATGCAATTCTAATTTGAAAATGCATTTCCTTCCAGTAAGCACCAGGGTCCGGCCAATGAGCGGGAGGAGGGTGACACAAAAGAGTTCATTTTATCCAGTCAAGTTTATTATACTACTAGAGGAGTGTGGAAATATAGAAACATGCAAATTCCAGCTTCTAAATGCTTATCAAAGTCACAGAAGCTTTGTCCTCTGGTGCTTGTGGTCACTCTATTTAAGCCTTTGCTTTATATATATATATATAAGCACAGTCTAGAAAGATATTCACCATCACCATGCTCTTTGTATCATAATATCTGTAACTCCAACATGTAGAGGCCAACATAAATAGGGTATTACACATTGAAGACCTCTACCTCAGGCACCATTTTATTAGAACTAGTGTTTACATCAAATGATATATCCTAAGTACTTTATATTAAGCTTGAACAAATCATTTGCCTCAGGATTCAACTGTTGTGCCATCAAAATCTAATCCTGTTGTGGAATTATTACTCTTTTTACTGCCAAACCAAACATGGTGCAATCAGTACCTGTTAAAATGGAAAAAATTAACACTTGAGGTTGCTTGTTTCATTTTTTTTTTAATGTGAAAATGCCTGAGAATATACAAATAGTGTGTCTTCTATCTGTCCATTCATCTTTAATGGATGCAGCACCTATGTTTTCACTCTGTAGAGAACTGATGCTGTACAATTGGAACATGCCCTTTTAAATTATACCAGCTTGGCTGGTTTAAAAACCAATAAAACTCTCATTGGCATCAGACTGAAGCAAATCTAACCATGTCATTAGCACATGCTAAGTTCTGAAATTCTGAAGAGAACAGTATTTGGGAGTTAGATAAGTTAGGCTCTTCAAAAATGTAAATATTTTATGCAGAGTTTGGACTTGTTCACTTTTTGGATTAGAATTCCTAGCGGCTGTTCTGCCTGGGGACTTCTGGGGGCTGTAGTCCAAAAAAGTAACATTTCCAATCACTGTTTTAATGTATTTAAATGTATTAAAATATATTTTAAGTTAAGCAAAGTACACTACACTACAGTGATTTGGCCTTTAGTGTTGCAGTCTGAAGAAGTGCTTTTCAGAAGTAAAGTGTCTGTTTATTAATGTTTGGATGACTACATCATCAATTTCAGTGAATAATAAATGATGATAATGATACAATAAGGACAAAAACTGATTTCAATCATCATAATTAATGGCCAGACTTCTGTATCATCTACTTAGTTTATAAGGTCAATAAGATTTTTCAAAATCCTAAGTAATATCCTCTATACAGCTGTCCCCTCTTATGCCTTCTTTTCCAAAGAGTTGCACTTTCAGTGGGTTGTTAGAATGTGATTTTCTGGGGGAGAAATGTACGTCCTCCTCACATACACAGTATCACTTTCCAATACAAAACGGTACAAAATCTAGTGGCAGAGTACTGGAAACAGCAGGGATACAGCCCCTGATGGGGTCAAAGGAAGTCAATGTACCACCCTTGTGAAGTTGACCACCCCAGTATAGATGATGTTCATACCCCTGAGAGACAGATTTAGTCATGTTTTCAGTTCTCCATGTAACCACAAGAATGCCTGACTTTCACCACCCCAGTATTGTTCAAAAAGAAATAGAAACATAAGTGTCATGAAAACAAGCTTTTTGTGAATTCAACAGCCCTGTTACTTGCGGTCTGTCACTTCTGTTACCTACCCCTGTGTGTATCTGAAATGGTCTAGTCCAGGTCACTTTAGCCTGTTCATGTGCAAGCAGTCTAGAAGTTAGAAGCCACTTGTGAGAGGTATCACATAGAATCCTACTAGAAGGTTCAAGGCTTTTGCTTCCTGGTTGGCTAACCAATCCAACATGGTTCTTGAAGTCAGCAGGGATAAAATACCCAGACCCACCCAATCTGCCACCACCTTTTCCCAGATTCCTTGCTTACTGCAATGTGCCTTCTTTTATGTTGTGTAATTGGAGTTAGCCATGTGCACCAGTGTAGAACCTTGTACCTTGTATGCATTTATGTTCCTGGGGTTTGAGAATCCTGCCTGTAGTAGTGATATGTATAACTAGTTATGTATCATTTTGTTAGGTTTGCCTGTTGTAACATAATTCTCAGAGAAAGTTCTTGCTTGTATAGATATAGTACTTATCCCCTTTTCCTCACCCCGTGGAAATAAAGGAAATAAAACCATCTCCTTATTTTGATGTTGATCTCAGGCTACCTGGTACTCAGTTCAGGCCTGGCCATTTGCTTCTCTTTCTGGTCTTATGTCTAATGTTCTAGAGGAGTGGGTGCAAAATTGACTCACCAAAAATATATTCAGCACCTTAGAGAGCTCGCTTAAGGCTATCTAAAACCCAGACTGGATTCACCACCGCCCTGACATGGGTGTCACCAGCTGCCACTGCTGGTTCCTAGGATCTTAAGAGTATCCAGTATAGATCTGGCTTTCTCCTGGCTCAGGTTGAGCAGATATTAATAGGGGTAGTGGCAGTATACCTGATTTGGGGTTGGGGTTGACCTTTGGATTAGTTGGTTACAAAAAGACTTAGCTTAGTGGTTTTATGAGCCATCCACTAGACTGAAGACCCCCACCTATAATGACAGTAACTTCCATGCTGGTTCCTAGAATCTAGCACAGCTTGCACAGTTTCTGAGTGGAATCAGATACAGCTTGCACAAGTTCAAGCACTTCACTGGGGACTGGAAGAGAAAGGGGTTGCCACCAAATATTAGGTAAATCAGCTGTGCAAGCAGAACTATTTCATACAAGGTTGTGGAATACATTTTAAAATGCACCATCATTGCAAAGTAAACACAGACACCTTGGGGTTGTCTATATAGTGAAAATACCCCTCATAGAAATTGCTTGGAAAACAATCTGTCTTAGTGGGATCCTGCATTGTCTCACAATGTTGTGAAGGAGGGGAACCAAAAAGAGTAAAAAGTATGCGGGAAAAGCATTTGCGGCTTTTCCCGACTTCTTTAAAAAAGCCCCATGTGGTATGTGCATTCTTGCTTGTTAAAACAAATGACTTGACATGTATCGCTTCCCCATACAAGAGGAAACACAAACATGATTGGCCAGACGAGTGCAGGGGGTGGGACTGGGTTACAGGACAAGTGCCCACTGCTGCCATGTTGGATTTTTCCCTTAGCAAGTGATCACTAAGGTAATAAAATGGGGAATTTGTGTTATCTTTTTCACTCTTGTTTTTTTTGAAAGAAATATTGTGCACACAATATTGCTTGTGTGCACCATAGAAATAGTTGTTGTTGGGTTTTTTTAAGTTTGGCAGTGGCAGATTTAAAAATGCAAGCAATCCACTCGTGGCTGCTATCTTAGCTACAGGCATGCAAAGTTTATGGGGCTGTAAAACCATTAAGACAGGTTGCAGCTGCTGCAACTTGCTATTATGTGGAGCAATCTGGTTTTTTTTCCCTTCATGTAGACAAGCCCCTAGATTTCTTACCAGAAAATAATGCAGCAGGATGCGGGGGAGCAGGAAGGTAAAATTAAAATGTCCTTTTCCTGTTCCTGTGGTCTCTTCCAGTGGCTGTTGTATATTTATTCTCCTTAAATTTATGGATTGTTTGCAATCTCAGGTCAGTCTCAGCACACATTGCTTTATAAATACTGTGAGCCTATAGTAAAGTCCTCTGTTATTGGTTGGATATATCAAACCACAATGCCTGTCTGACATGTTATTCTAAAAATCACTCTTGAGTTTCCCTCAATCTTCAGATTCTTGGGCTCATTTACTGGAGAAAGGCAAAGCAATGAGCATGGCCAAGTATCTCTCAAAGATACTGTGTACAATTAAGAAAGAACCACCACCCAGAGAGTTCGCTCAGCTTCCTCACAGCAGACTGCCTTACAATCTTAGGTTTGCTGGTTCATTTGTTAAAGAAGTCTCACAACAAACCTGTGATATGGGTTAATATCAGTAGTGAATGTGAGCAGATGGCAGCACTATTCATTGCAAGAGTAACTTTCAACTGCTGGTCCAATTGGCTTCTCTATGTAGAACAGGGAAACAGCACCATCTTATCCATCACCACAGGCAGCAAATGTCTTAGATTGTCCCTGCCAGAACTCCCATTATGTTGGGTCCCAACTGGAATTATAAACTGCATGATGAACATGGGGCAAAACACCCTGCTCATTTTCACTACTAAGTATAACCTTATTTCCATTTTACAAATAGAAACCACAGGCTAAAGCTGTATATGGCAGATCAGTATATGTTTATGGTATATGAAAGACTATGGTAATATGGCAAATATGTTTATGGTATGAAGGGCTGTGATAATCTGTAGCAAGGCAAACTATGCTCCTGTGCAAAAAGAAGCAGCAACTGAACTCAACCTGCATAATTTATTCAAATTAAGTGCATTTACATAACTTATTCTACTTCTTTTCGTTACTAGATTGGACAAAGAGGGCGGAAGCTCATTCCCTTGGCTAGTAGAAATCTTCTTCAGTCCCATGCATTCTTTCTGTGGTTTCTCTAAGCATTTTCCACATATTTCAAGCCTGTCTTCACACTCATGATGGCTGGAAACTTAAGGTTATTGTTTCTATTATAAAAAGCTAGATCCTATGAAAGCCAAATGCAGTGCCCAGTATGTGTTTGTGTGTTTATTCTGCATTTGATGGAGCTATAGAATGCACAAAGGAGGAGGAGGACTTCTCTCTCTCTCTCTCATTTGCGTATGTGCCTTAAAGTTGCCTGTCAACTAATGGTGACCCCATGAATGTCATAGGGTTTTCTTAGGCAAGGAATACTCTCAAACCTTGCTCTAATTCTCTCTTACCATAGAGCTGTATATGGCCAGCAGATATCTCTTGAGTCTTCCTGCATAACCCACAAGACCAAAAAAAAGCCAAACACACAGTCATTTAATTCTTCATTTTAAAAAAGAAGGGTCAAATACCATATTCCTATTAATAGAAAGAAAGGATAACAATATTTTTAGCATTTAAAATAGCTAGTTACAGTTGCTAGTGCTGACTTTGTGGGTATTTTGATGCCTTACCCAGAATGCAACATTCACCAAGGGTTCTTCTGTTCTTTTGGTGACCTCTGTTCATTCTGAAACAACATGGGCAGTGGAGCAACCTCTTGAGATGGATGGGTTTTTCTTTTCTTTTTTTAAAAAAATATGATTTTAAACATAGTGCTTAATTCTGCACTGCTACCATGGACTTTGTGTGTGGTGACTTGGTGGCTGCCGAAGGCAAAATACATTCTAAAATATCCACATGAGGAGAGAAGGGAATTTCTTTCAATCTGAGGTCACATACTGTGGGCAAAGCATGGAGATACAAAACGGAAGTGTCCAGATGAAGAACATTCATGAAGAGTCATGTCAAGAGGCAGCTATAAATATGGTGGCCTTCTACATGTTCGTAAATTGGTGTTGTTGATTTGCATTTTATAAAGCATTTATTGTTGGTCAAAAGGAGGTGTCTATAAAGATCCAGGAGAGGCTGCTGTAGGCTGGAGAAGCCAACCGATTAAAATTCACAGAAGGTTTTGCTAGCTTTATATCAAGGGAAATAAATTCTGCTGCCCCACCCCTTTGAAGTCATTGCTAAAATGATTTTAATGCAGTAGATTGTACCCCAAGCTGGTTTTTATTAGAACATTCATATCACCTCAGACTCAATGGCATCCATTCATGCTGTCAGCTGCCACTCATTAAGGCTAGGAAAACCAAGTGATATACACACATCTGTGAAACTCTTCTGGCTCATTTATGTAAATGATGTAAGGGAGCACAGTGTCCATTTTGTGGACATTGCAGGTATGGGAACTCCTGTACTCATATATACTCTCACACACACACACATACAGGCCCAACCAGAGGTGTAGCAATACAAGGGGCCAATGGGGGCATTGCCCATCAAATGATAATTTGCCCCCAAGAAATTTTCTTTTGGTTAAATCTTGAATTTTCTGCACACACACACACAGTTTTCTTCTCTGTCCACCCAGTGAAAAACACTCCTGGGCCCAATATAAATTTCTCTCTGAGTTTCCTCATTTCTAGATCTTGGGGCTTGGACAACTTAAGACCTTTGCTGGAGCAAAGCTTGGATAAGTTACTTTTCTCAGTTATGATTCCCACTGGCCATGCTGGCTAGGGGATTCTAGGAGCTGTAGTCCACAAAGTCACTTTTCCACATTCTATACTGTTCCAGTGAAAAACTGACATTTGGTAATGCACACACCAGTTGGGTGAGTTTGGTATTGGTTTTTAACACATTGGCCATGGTTATGTAAGAGCAAGGTACCGTTGTAATCATGGAGTTTTTATGCTGTAAGCCGTCCCGATTGCGTTGCAGAAGGGCGGGATAGAAATAAATATTAGTAGTAGTAGTAGTAGTAGTAGTAGTATTCACTCAGTTATTTTCTTTTGCCATCATCCCTAGAGCCTATGGAAAAGTGTGCCCCTGTGCCTGCTCTATCCAGCAGTCTAGCTTCAGGGCTTTTGCAGCTGCCCAGGGAACATTCCCTCATAATTGTGGGTTGCTCACTTTAGTTCTCTCTTGCACTATTTAGAAGATTCCTGATAACAGGGCAACAGAAGTACATGTTAATGAATCTTTCACTTCCGGAGTTCATGTGGAGATCATTTTGAAAAGCCTCTCCACCACTCTGTGTGGTCCCGCTTACCAGGTTAATGACTGCGAATTGCGACAGCTACATGAAACTAGGTTGTCCAAAGAATTCCAGTGGCTAGCCAACCTATCAGAATGGCAACAGTGATTTAACTCTTATGCGTTAAAATGTTATTCACCAGAGAAATCACACTGGTTTGACTAACAACAGAGGAATTGCTGTATATTTATCCTGAGCAACAGACCCAGTGTGCATCATTCCTATTAAAATGTCAACATAAAGTATTGCTCATACCCAGCCCTTTAAAAATTTATTTTGCATTGCATTTCTAGCATGTAAATAAATATTTCTAAACCAGTACATAAACATTTGGGGGTTTTATAGGCACTTTAATTCACTAGACCTGATGTGACCTCCCATGTTAGTGTAAAACCTTGAATTATTTTATTTGCAGTTTGTGAAATCCGCTCTTCTCTGAACTCCAGTTTGTAAAAAAAAAAAAAAAAATCCATTAAAATGACACAGAAAGCAATCTTACCACCCACACATAAACACACAATCAAGTGTAGACAGTTTAGGTGGTTAATCTCTCCAGTGTAAGGCAACCCAAGGGCCCCATTATACCCATAGAAAGTGCTATGGGTATATGGGTCCTACTGCTGGTGGTGTTAATGGGACTGAAGAAGCCTTGAATCCGAAGCCCTTCTAGTTCCCTGTGAAACCCCAGGATTGGGACCCTCAGTTATGCCAGCCTGAGACTGACCTAGTTAAATTCCCCTCCAACAGAAACTGGGGAAGGATTTAAAATAAAGAAGCACCAGGAAGGAGGGGGTGAATAACAACAATACCCATTTCCCACCCAAAAGGACTCAGACTTTCATTCTCCACTCCAGAAAAAAAAATAATCTGTGAGACTTCGACTCTATATGCTCCTTACCTGGTAGTAAATCTCATTGAAATTAATAGCATACCCTCAAACTATCCCAGTTAGGCAGGGACAGTCCTAATTAAGCCTCTGCCAACCACACCCTTCCTCCCAGCCTAAATATCCTAAAGGGACAACATCCTGTCTGATCTTAGAAGCTAAGCAGGGTGAGCCCTACTTAGTACTTGGATGGGAGACCAGCAATGAATACTCAGGTGCTGTAGGGTATATTTCAGAGAAAGGAACTGGGAAAACCACCTCTAAGTATGCCTTGCCTAAGAAAACCCTATGAAATTCATGGGGTCACCATATGTTAACAGGCAACTTGAAGACACACACACAGAGACACTTTTCCAGCTGCTCTTAAAATGTCTTGATTTATTTCTCCTTCTCCTGCGTTACCCCTTTGTCCTTAACTTACTTCACTGGCTGCAAGCTGAAGTGCTAAAGTGGGAAAGCAGTTTGTATTCAATTAACTGAGCAGGGTGGAAATGAGAGGAGATCTTGGCCATCCCTGTAGACTCAGGAGATTATCAGATGCTTGAAAAAGCCCCAAAGGAGCTCGTAGAATGACGTGACTGTACTGAGAACGGGTCCCAATATTACACAACGTCGTCCTCCTCATGTGCTTGCTCTGTCCTCCCTCTGTGCTGATTAGTGGGAAACTCCCACAAATGAAAAGCAATGCCTTTTTATGTCTCATCAGCATAGAGGAAGGAGGGAGCAAGCACACCAGGATGACAACACATGCAGAGCTGGGAACCATTCCCAGTACATAACGTTGTTCTCATGAGCTCCTTGGGGGCTTTCTTCAAGCATCTGATAATCTCCTTGGGCAAAAGCAAACTGCTGCAGCCCCTCCTAGCTTGTCTGTTCTTCCTCATGGCTCGCTTTTGCCATCTTGACCACACTCTGGTGCTGCTTGGCCACACATAAGGTTCATCTGTGAAATGCTGGAGCCTTTCTTCTGAATAGACAAGCACAGCCTTGCATTGCAGCCATGCAGATTCAGTCCTCCCTTGTATACTGTGATGACCAAGTTGTGTGCCCCTGTTGTTGTCTGTTGAAGTTACTGGTCTTATGGACCAGCTCTGGACTGACACAGACCATTGGAACACTGAGGTCAGTGAGGCTGCAAGTACCTTTTCAAAGTTAAAGAACTCCTATAATCCTCTACCTGAGAATCTCTAATTAATATTGCCAAGGATTGAACCTGGGATTTCCGTATACAATAACTGTGCTCTACCAGTGATCTACAGCCCTTCCTCTAATCTTTGCCACCATCTCTTTTATTGCTTCATGCTTGTTGAGCTTTAAGGCTGCATAACAGTCAGGTGGTACATTTATAGGAGTCAGCATGGCATAGTGGTTTGAGTATTGGACTATGACTCTAGAGACCAGGGTTTGAATCGCCACTCAGCCATGAAAAACCCCTGGGTGGCCTTGGGCAAGTCACATACTCTAAGGACTTTTTCGGACAAACAAAAAATAACACTAGCAGCCTCGCAACCTGGCAAGGCTGCTAGCATTAATTTTTGTTTGTCAGAAAAAGTCCTAAGCCTCAGAAAGCCCCATGATGAGTTGCCTCAGGGCTACCATAAGTGGGAAATGACTTGAAGGCACACCATCACCACCAACAACAACAACAGTATTTTTACAGGGATTTTCACATGAGGAGTCAATCTCTTGAATGTGCTCTATGTGGGAAAAAATGCACACAAGAAGAGTCCTTCTGGGTCAGAGCAAATCCAGTTTCAGAAGTGATGAACTTTTGGCCTTACAGATAGTTAAAACCACAGTCCCTTATCATTGGCCATGCTGAGTGGGGCAGGTGGAAGTTGTAGACCCAAACGGTTAGAGAAGATATTAATCCTTCTTACATCTAGTCAACCATCTTGTTTCCTGCCTTTTCCTTTCAGCCAAACCATCCTACCCTCAAGCAAAATTGATAACTGCTTTTGAAAAGTCTCACTATCCAAGTCTGCTTGCCATGCGACTCCAGGAGCCATTGTTGAGAAAACACAAGCTCCTTTGGATGCACCAAACCACCTTTGTATCCTGCAGTTATGAGAGAAAAGAATTGGTAGCAAGCACACTGATATCCTTCTCTTAACAGTTCATGCTTCCCCTCAAAATCTAGAGCTTCCAGACTAGGGAGCTATGAAGGTTTCAGTTCTTAACAACCAGAGGAGATGTACGTATCTCATATGAAACGGAAGTGTATTTTACTTTCCCCTCAGCAGAGAATGTAGACAATTGTTGGATTCAAAAGACTTGAATTTGTATACAGTGCAGCTTCAGTATAATTATCTAACTGTATGTTTTCCTAACTGCTGTAAAAAAAATACTTTCATATTGTCACAAGCTGGAACTTTCTACCTAAAGAATAGTGAGTTTTGTCTTTAAAATCTAAGAAATGGTAGGGGTTTTTGTCTTCAGCTACTGATGCACTGCAGAAATAATGCAGCTTGACACTGCTTTAACTGTCATGGCTCAATGCTATGGAATTCTGGGATTTGTAGTTTTGTGAGATATTTAGCCTTCTCTGTCAGAGAGCTCTGGTGCCACAGCAAACTACAAACCCCATGATTCCATACGATGGAGCCATGATAGTTAAAGCAGTGTCAAACTGCATTGTTTCTGCAGTGTGTCCACAGCCTTTATATTGTTCCATAGAGCTTGGGCCGAAGTAACTATGGGATATATGTTAGACCAATTCTATGAGTCTTGTATATTTTCTTTTATCATCTAAAGTAGGCTGCAGCACGGGCCCTCTAATGGCATGGGGAAAATGGGAATGTCTGAGACTGTGTCCCTGAAGATACCAAATGTATCCCTCAAGTGGAACTAAGGAAGGAAGCCACAGGGCCTAATTCTGCCACTAGGCAGTGTGAGACAGCTGCCTCAGGCAACAGATATGGGATGAAATAAAAGACAGCAAATTGTTGGGCTATTTAATTTGTCTGGCATTGAGAACTATGCACCATGAATTTAAGGCAGAGAGAGACAATCTTTGCTGGCTCTCCTTAGGCACCAGAATGACTTGGAAATATCATGACAGTAGAGAACTGGCGACACAGCAGTGGTTAACAGCAGCAGTCAAGCTCTGGAGAACTGCTAGAGCAGAACAACATGTCATGAACATTCAAAACACTGATGACCTTCTATAATGTTTCCTTTCAAATTGCTGACCTCACAATTTGCTAGATTTGAAGAGCAGCATGACCACAGAGTCAGTGGTCATGCCAGCCAAAAAATAAGTTGAAGGTCCTGATAGGATTTTTATTACCCACTGAAGAAGTCATTTCCTGATTGATTAAATAAAGGAATGGAATGGAATCTAAAATTTAAAGTCACTTTTTAGAGACTACCATTCCTATTGGCCATTCCTGCATAATCACCAAAGAATGATGGGGAAGATTATCATATAGCTGCTCAGTACTCATCAGCAAAATCTGTAGAGGGGTATGCTTTGCATAAAATTTGCTTCCACCAGTAGCTCCTCCCAGCCCCCCCAAAGCCAAACACACCTCCAAATCCTGCAAAAAGTATCAGAAGAAGCACAGCCTAGAAATTTGAGGAAGGGTCTGTAGAGAGAGATTTGTCTGTATCCATTGTTCTTCTCCGGCTCCCTGAAAATATCTCTTAGGGGCCTTGGTAGTGTTATCATTACTGTTATTCATATTTTATAGATAAAGAACTCAGATGAACGGCCAAGGATTCGCCCATGGCCCCTTCTCAGATTAATTTTGTAAGACTCTGGTGCATTTTTATAGGGTTGTCTCTATTTCTTGAGATTGGTGAAAAGCTAATGAGTGACCTATAATGCACAATGCTCTGGGCACCTTTTGATAAAAAGGGAGGCTATAAATTTTAAAAATAAATATAACATTCTGTCTTGAAAGAAAATGGGGCTGGGAGAGAATTGCAGGCAAGGCCAAAACACAAAAACCCTGGAAGCTGCTCCAGAGATCACATACCTTGTCTCCAAAATAATAATGATGGCTCTTTAGCCCCAGGGATGATTCTGAGAGTACAGCTGCTGGTGCCTAGCTTAGGCCTGAAGCTTGGGTCTCCAGGGGCTAACAGTGGATTTCTCCCACCCAGGGTTCCAAGATGATGCCCAGGTGAACATTGCTAATCCCATAGACAAAGAAGAAGACAGACATTTTAGCAAAGTATACAATTTAGCCAGTGCAAGCTTAGATTCAAGTGGCTGTTGCAGAAGAATAGTGGGAATCAGTCAGACAGTGCATCCATACTGATCCTGGCTAGAATCTTTGTAAGTGGACTTCTGTCCTCAGGAATTAGAATTGGACAGTTCTGTAACATCCATATCCACTAGACAGCTGCTGTTATGTTACTACATAGCACAACCAGCAAAATTACCATTGCACAATGGGACAGATGCACAATAGAATAGGACTAATGCACAAGCAGATGTGCATCACATTGGTCCCAATGCACACCACATGGGTCCCGATGTGCATTCAGCACCAATGTGCATCAGGCACTCTTGCCAGTGACCTATTATTCATCTTTGTGATTCACTAACAGTTAAGTATGCATACAGTTGTCTAATGTAGATGGTGATGTAGGATTCTGGTGCCCATGTCTGCCATTCCCAGCTAAGCAGCAGGGACTAGTTTCAGTTGAGTACAGAATGTATATCAAGGATATAGGGTGGGCTGCAGGTCTCATCATTCCTAAGTATTGGCTATACCAGCTAGAATGAGTCAGAGCTGCAGTCCAGTAACATTTTGAGGGCCACACATTTCCCCCTCCATAGTGTAGAGAATGAGGGCAGTTAGTAAGCTGAACTAAATCCAACATTAGTTCTTCCTAGAGGTAACCCATGGAAATCAATGTGAGTGTGTTAGTAGTGACTAACAGTGTGTCCACACTGAAGAAGTATTGCAGTTTGACACCACTTTAACTGCCATGGCTCCATCCTACAGAATCCTGGGATATGTAGTTAGGTGAGGTGCCAGCATTCTTTGACAGAGGAGACTAAAGACTATGTAAAGCTACAAATCCTAGGATTCCATAGGATGGATCCATTGCACTTCAAGTGGTATAAAACTGCTATAACTCTGCAGTGTGGATACACAGGGCCGGTTTAAGGCACCAGCGGTGTCAGCATCCGCAGGGGGGCCCATCATTGTGGGGGGCCCATAGTAACCCTCCTCCTGCAAAAACATTATTAGTAATAATCTGAATATCCTGTACTGTTAATAGCTTAGGCTGAGTTAGGTTACATTGACCTGAGATAAGCATATGGGGCTCCCAAATTAAGCATGGCAGAGGCCCCCCGAATTCCTTAAACTGGTCCTGTGGATACACCCTAGCAAGTCCCATTAATTTCAACATGTCCTGTATGCATAGGATTAACTCCGGATTTAGTGCACAAGAATCCACAATGAGATGTGTAGCTAAGTGTTCTTTGTAAAGGATATCCTCTGTTTTGAAAACAGATTTGCAAGTGTGCACAGCAGGGGAGTGGGATTTAAAACCAGCTATAAGAAAAATTGCCACTGGTTGGTTTGGGTTTTTGTTTTTACTGTCTTTGCTTTTAACACAGGCAGTTCCAGCCAGCATAATCCCAATGAGGGGTGGTGGTGGGGATTCTGGGAGTTGTAGTCCACAAGGAGCTTTTCCATCTCCAAACAAATGGTACAGGTGTGGAACCATTAAAAAGGTGGAAGCACTAATTGTAAATCATCATCAACATCATCATTATCAATCTACAATGAGACTGAAGAGCTTCTCGTCTTTTTCCCTGGCTTGTCTGGCAGTATGCACCGTACCTCCCTTAGAAAACAAAACCGGATGGGAGAAAAGTCTTCTTTATTTAATTGACTGATTTACTAGGCTGCATCCTACATTCGAAGGAGACTCCATTGTCTTGCCATCTGGGGGCGAATGGAGAAGAAGGCAAAAGGACAGAAGAGAAAAAAAACAACAACAAAACGAAAAGCTACAGAATCAGGATCCTAATCCGGTAATTATAGCCTTCTCCGCCTGACACAAGGTGACTCCGATACCGTTTTGACCCAAACCCTCTCGCCCTCTTGGTGTCTCCTTAATTAGGCTCAAGAATGCAGAAGAACCGGTGCGAGAGCGCTTCGGCTGGCTTGCCTTCCCTTCGGTGAGTGTTATTATGCTCTTAAGTGGAAGGGTTTTGTTGGGATGGAAGAGGGGGGTTTTTAAGAGTGGGGGGAGAGGGAGGAGGAGCCTGGCAGAGATTTGGTGCCCTGGGTTTTGCATCCATTTGGGGAGCTTTGAAAAGGGGTCATTTTCGGATTAAGGGCGGCTCACCTTCCCTTTGATGCTCAGGAAACGCTCCATTGCTCCGGTTGGGAATGGCGCTGCCTTCGATCCCTTTGCCCACCTTGGCGGCCCAAGCGGAATGAAAGCTCCCAAAGCCCCTGGCGCTCTCTCTTGAAAGCAGAAAGGAATGCCACAACGCTTAAAAGCTTTGCCTGGCTACTTCTTCCACCCGGAGTTTCCTTCAACCCACCCACCCCGGCCGACTCCCCATCAATCAGGTTGCTTTTCCTCACACACACACACACACACACACACACACACACAGAGAGAGAGAGAGAGAGAGAGCCCTTGAAATCCTGCTGCATGGGTCACAACAACTCCGTTGCTTCCCCCCCCCCCATGGTACAGGGAAAGTGTTTCTATTTAACGGGTGTCCGACCAGCACTACGTTAATCCACGGGAAATTCTGTCCTCCTTTTTCGGGGGACAAGTGAGCCAGTGAGAATTTTACTCAGGTACCACTCAGTTGTGGGTTTCACGACTTCAAGCAAAAAAAAAAAAAAAATCGTGATAATAATCTTCAATACAGTAGTTAAAGTTGAGCAGAGGAAAGTTAGTTTGGGGAACTGCAGATCTCAAAAGAGGGCTTGGGAAAAAAATACTTAATCTTTATTATTTAATTTATATCCCACCTTTTTTCCAACAAGGGACCTGAGTCAGCTTATAAGAACGTTAAAACAAGATACAACTAAAAACCTGGTGATATGAAAGTTTTAAAAAAATACCTAACAAGCAAAAATACCAATAATGTGTAACAGTTTAAAATCATTTTAAAATGCAGGACAAGCACCCCATTCCCCATTAAAATCCCTTTGCATGATCTATTAATCATCCAAGGCTTGTTTAAATAAAAAGATCTTTACCTGCAGGTGAAAGAAGAACAGAGACTAGCCTATCCTTCCATGACAGGGAATTGCACAGCCTGGGAGCAGCCAATGAGAAGGTCTTCTCCTGTGTCTTCACTAGACAGGTCTATGAAGATGGTGGGACAGTGAGGAAGTGTTGATGCTGTAGTCCAGCAAAGGACCTTTTCTGTGTTCAGAGGTGTACACAAATTTGGGTCCAGGTGATGTAGCAAAAGTTAACAGGCCTAATGCTAGAATGTTCTTCTTGGAATGTCTTTGCTAACCCACTTGTAAATAAAGAGACCAGGCAGCTGTGTTGATTCAACTTATTTATTTAACTATTCAAACAGCCAATGCATTACTGATATGGGAGAGCTGCCCAGTGTGGGCTCCAACTAGGACTGGGTCCCACCTTCCTTCTCCCCAGTCAGCCAAAGGATGAGACACCCCAACCCAGGCTGAGAGCCATACCAAGCAGCTTGCAACCACCAGATGTTGCTGCTTAAGGAAGGCCACATCAGGGGACCTCCATCTTCAATGACTCTAAGGGGGGGGGCATGCCCCAGGGGAGCCCTGAAGGTAGTCTTCATCTCCATACTTGAACCTGATGATCTTAGGATCACATTTGGATACATCACTATCATCTAAAGAGGTGGCCCACAAATTGTTCACTGTCATTTCATGGTTTCCTCTCCTCACCACACACTGTCTGGAATGTGGTCAACTATGCACCACAGTGCCACCCAAGTTAAATCATACTATATTCCACTCAAGAACCAGGGCACAGTAGTGGGGGGGGGGATGCCCACTTCTCCATAACTGGGGAAGGGGCCAAAATTCTCATCCAGTCCCAACAAGCAAGCAGCTGTTTACTTCTGTGCCTCAAAGGCAGTTGAGTTGGCCAAAGTGAAGGTCTGAGAGAGGGAGAGTGGAGCTGCCTAAGCTCTGTCACTGAATGCCCCCACATCATGACATGTTTGTTGCTAGCTGCCATCATTGCTGGCCTCTCTTCCACAGGGCTGGCAAAAAGCCTCCGTTTGCCCCAGCAGCAGTTGTAGCACCACAGCAAGGCTGTATTCATAAACTGATAGGGTTGACAGCAGTTTTAACAGTGTCTTTCTTGCTCCTGTGTCTTTTAACCATAGTTTGGCCATCTCTACACTGTAGCAAAGTTTACCTGCTGATTTCTGCAATGAATCCAGGGAGCGGGGGAGGGAACTAGCAGCATTATAGGCTCCTGAAATCTAGGTTGCTTCCAGAAAGTGGGCTTCTAGTGCTACCAATCAAAAGGCATTCTGTTTCCTTCCTGAATGATTTGTGTGTATGGGTGTAAGAAAAAAGACAGAATGAATTATATTTCTATCATGCCTTTCCACTAAAAATTGTATTGAATGTGGCTCACTATAACAGAATATGGAAAAAACAGGATATTAATTAAAACAGTTAAACCAAACAATTCAAAACATAGTTTTTAAAAAACACCCCAGAATGAAGCAGCATCCAATCTGTTAAATACTCCTTCATCACATGCCTGAGGCCTGTTGGAATAAAAACATATTTGCCTGCCAGATGAACAGCAACCACAAAGGAACCAACCTAGCCTCCCTCAACAGGAAGTTCCAGAACCTGGAAGAAACCAATCAGAAGAAGGATTAGAAAGGTGGTTTGGGAACAGAAGATGATGAGGTCTGGACTACCATCCCATAATAAAATTCTGGGAGTGATGCTAGACATTTTCACAGTTTTTAAGAATTTGCTCAGAAGATGTGTTACTCCTTTGGCTTGTTTGTGTTGGCAAATCTCTCCCCTGAGTGCGTGCATTATTATGATTGTGTTGATGATTCAGCCCTTGGTTTACACCACAGACTGACAATCATAGAATTGGAAGAAACCTCAAGGACCATCCAGTCCAGCCCCCTGCCTTACAGGAATAGACAACCAGAGCATTCACAACAGATGGCCAGCCAGCCTCTGTTTAAAAAACCTCCAAAGAAGGAGACTCCACCACACTCCAAGGCACCATATTCCACTGTCAAAAAGCTCTTCCTAATGCTTAGGTGGAATCTCTTTTCCTGTAGTTTGAGCCCCTTGCTCCATGTCCTAGTCTCTGAAGCAGCAGGAAACAAGCTTACTCCATCTTCAATATGACATCCTTTCAAGTATTTGGACATGACTGTTGTGTCACCTTTTAACCTTCTCTTTTCCATCGTTCTTATGTTCAGGAGCCTCCATTCATTCATTTTTTGCATGCATCTCATTTCATGCATTTCAAGATCCAGCAAGACAGCCAACAACACACATAGGCTTTCACTCTAGCTGGACCAACCCAAGCCCTCTCAAGGTATCTCAAAGTCCATGCCTTAGGGAGAAGGAAAAGATATGTTCCATATGCATCTTGAATGAATTGCTTCTTTCCTTGGATAAACGGATCTGGAAAATGTTCTCTTTGGAGTGGGACTACAATTCTATCTGTTTTAATTGGCAGCAGCTTCTGTTTGAGTACTTCCCCCATTTATGTATTTATTTTCTGGCTAAAGAGGGGAAACTAATAATGTCATAATGTGAAACCTGGCATCAGGGTCCTGCATGAGGAAGAGAGAGGGTTTTGCTTGATTGTTTAATTTATATCCTGCCTTTCTCCCAACACAGGATTCAAGGCAGCTCTTGTGTGTGTGCTTGCGTGCTATTATATAGAAATCGAGCTCACTGAAGTTGTGTTCACAAGAGTGGACAATGATAGCTAAACAGACGAACAACCAGCCTTTTCCAACCTGCTGTCCTCCCAATGTGTTGAACTACAATTCCCATAGCCAGTTATGCTATGGGAATTAATTGTGGAATTGTAATGTGGGTGAGGAAAGGCTGAATTAGATTGAGTCTCCTCTTCACACAACCTGCCCGGTTGGTTTCCATCATAGTGAGAAAATTATTTCAGTCCATGGCAAGTTATTGTCAGAGTCCTTGGCTTTAAATGATCCTGAAATAAAAGGGAATAAATTAACATAAGACTGTGAGAACACATTACATTTTAACCACTCTTGGTGATTATCATTAGGATGAATTAAACTAGTAAAACATATGACTATGCAAAAGGATTGACTTTGTGAGGCACCTTGGGTCCTTTCTGGGAGAAAGCCAGCTTATACATTAAATAAATAAAATCTTGTACCACCTTTGAGACTGAGAGGAAGAAGTTGGAGCATAAGCTTTTGTAGGGTCTACTTCCTCAGATGCATAGAGGAACAGACCTTATAAGCAGGCTGTACGAAACATGAAGTATGTGTGTTTAGAGCTGCCACATTTTTGCTGGCAAGGCTCTTGTGTTTCTTGGTTTGGAGGGTACTTCTGGGGGTGGGGTGGGGGGTGATACAGCTGCCTGACAGGCATGGCTTTCCCAGCATGGAAAGGCAGCAATTAGCTTACCCTCGGCCAATCCCTTTGGGCTGTTTCTTGCCAATCAGCTAGAAACACTCTGCTTTTGCCTACTCTGTTGGCTGCATTTCAGCTCTTGACTATTTCTCTCCAGCCTCTTCTCTAGAAAAGGAGCTGGATTCAGCAGCTGGTAGCCACCAGCCCTCAAAAGCTGGTCTTAGACATCCCTGGTGTTAGCCATCAGTGCCCATTTAATGAAACCCCAGCTATTAAGTGAAAGAAAATGCCTAAGAGAAAAGGCAATCGGCCAGCTCTCTCTAAAGTGGGTGGTTTACGATTCTCCTTTCCATTAAAACTTTAAGCCTCAAAAACGTTTTGTTTGGAAGTTAAGTCCCAAATTACTGAGGTCAATGTGGCTGGCTCCCAAGAAACATGCTACCCCAGAACTGGTCCAGTTTCCAGGGGCGTAGCCCTGCTAGCCTGTCGCAACAGAAACAACAAAGAGCCTTGTGGCACCTGAAGGACTAACAAGTTTTGTTTGGCAGACGCTTTCCAGGGAAGCTTATGCCAAATAAAACTTGTTAGTCTTTCAGTTCCCACAAGACCCTTTCTCGTCAGCGTTGAACCTATGACCAGTAGTACTGTGCTTTGGTTTATTTTATTTTATTATTAAAATCATGGAATAAATATTGGTCTCCTCTTGCTCAAAATCCAGAGGACTGTACACTTGAGTTGGGGGGGGGTGTTGTAGGGAAGGCGGGTGTTGGGAAGAAGCGCTGATGTCAACCACTATCGTTGGCAAAATAAACGTGGCCCAATGTGAAGTCACCGCCCCGGGGCATGTGGAGTGTCAACTTCTCCAGGTGACAGGTGCTAGAGAAATTAACATGCAAAGGACAAAAACTCCCCTCCCTCCCTCCCTCCCTCCCTCCCTCCCTCAGGCTGCTAAATCTCGGCGGAGTAGAGCAAGGACCACGAGGAGGTGGGGAGGGGCTGTTCTGTTTTGCATATAAATAGGTGTTTGTGCAATACAGTATTTTTCTGGGGCCAGTCATCGGAATTATTCTCATTTTTGCTGTTGCCGTTACAACCGTTGTTATTGTCGTTACGGTTCCCACGGTTATCTAGGGAAACCTCTAATATGGCCATGCTCAAGAAAAAAAACTGTTTCAATTTAATTTCCAGTAAGGGGAAAGCACTAGCATTATAGCATTGATATTTATGTACCGCGCTTATCAGTGAGGAAGCACTCCCTAAGCGGTTTACAACGTGTTAGCTAATTGCCCCCAACAAACTGGGTACCCATTTTACTGACCTATGGAAGGATGAGTGAACCTTGGAGTGCTGCAGGATTGAACTCACAACGTTGTGACTGAAGTACCGGCATTTAACCACTGCGCCACCAGGGCTCTCTGGTGGTGAAAGGAAGAGAGGCAACGCTGAGTAGTGGGTTTAAGGGTTGGACGAGGACACTCAGGAGATCAGGGTTCGAATCCCGCTGAGCCCTGTAAACCTACTGGGTAATCTTGGGCAAGTCACACTCTCTCAGCCTCAGAGGGAGGCAAGGGAAAAGTCTGATAGATTCCCATTAGGGTCGCCAGTAAGTCAGAAGGCACACAACAACAAAATGGGATCGGGGCCTGACCTGCGCTACAGAAAACCGATGCAACAAGCAATTGGGGAATAGTTGGGGGGGGCGGTAAAGGCTGAGTCAGTTGAATCGAAGGGTCTCTTCTCCTGTCCTTCGCCCCCCCCCGCCACACACACACACACACACACACACCGGGCCTGCTTCTAAGGACAGCTGTTGAGCTCCGCTTATTGTGAGACGGTATGAAACGCCTAATTAGTGTTGAGTTTGATTTTTGATAAATGTAATTCAGCTCCTCTCCGCCCCCGCCCCGCCTGTCCCTTTTCTTCGTTATCCTCTCATGCCTTTGCGAAAGTGAAGTTCCAAGGATGGGAGAAGACGGGTCGGGTCGTTTGGCTGAGAGGGCTCAAAGGAGAATTTTGCTTTTATTTCACACACACACACATATATACAGTATATTGCATTTTAAGCAGAAGTTCTCCAAAGGTTTCCAATGCAATTGCTGAACCTTCTACTGAGGAAAGCTAACTAACCAAAGGAGAAAGGGGGAGAATCCTTAATGTAGTTTTGTCACTTGCAGTCTTTCTTGGCACACAACGTGAAGTCTACATGGGTGGATTCGTTGTTGAAGTAAATCGAAGGAAATGGCGGGTTGGCTTCGAGTTCCCAGCGGGCCTCTTCGCTGTACCTCCCCCTGCCCCGTTTATCCACACCCGAACTATATATTTGCAGAGAACAGTGGTTTAAACTGTTCACTGACCTGCTGGTAAGCCCCATTCAGTTCAGTGGGACTTACTCAGCGGGAAGCAGGTGAGAGGTTTCTTGACCTAGTGCAGAAAAGCCTATCCTCAGAACAATGTGATTCTCCTTTCTTACCCCCCCCCAAAAAAAAACACGGGTTAGAAAAAGAGAGGAGTCAAAGGAGAATTTGAAAGCAAACCATTGGCGCTCATGTCTCAGCAAAGTTGGGTCTGACGGTTAGAAGCCCACTGAATGGGTGGGGTGCCGGGATATTACACAAAATACAGAAAAAGGGAGGCCATATAGTTATTGTGTCCCTTCAAGTAGATTCCAATGTATGGTGACCCTAAAGTGAACCTATTATGGGGTTTTCTTGGCAAGATTTGTTTAGCAGGGGATTTGCCTTTAGCTTCTACTGAGGCTGAGAGAGTGTGACTTGTGCTAGGTCACTCTGGGTTTTCATAGCCCAGGGGTGATTCGAACCCTGGTCTTCAGAACTGTAGTCCAAAGGTCTCATTGCTATACCACGCTTGTTAGACTCACCTAAAGAAAAATTCTGTCAGCCATCAGACAGATCTTTGTTTTGCTTTCTCTCTTGCCCAGACAGCAATTCCCCACCCGCCCCACCACTTCAGCCTGTAGATCAGAAGCTCTCTTTTTTACATGGAGAAATCTCCCTTCACAAGAATTTGCTTTGTAATTTCTTTGTGTGAACCCAGAGCAGACAGAAGAGTTATGTTCCCCAAAGATTTTACAAAAATAATTTATCCCCACGCATTCACTGGTACCAATGGGTCCCCAGCCACAGGTTAAGAATCATTGATCTACAGTCCTCTGTTTCAGGTGTTTCTAGATGCGAGGCTTCATTATAGCACAGGAAAGCCCTTCTATGATGGCCATGTGAACTCAGCCGTAGCCATCATCAGACCAAACCTGTGATGAGCATTTAATCAAAACCTGGGATTGGGGCAGCCATCCAGAAAGTCCATGGCCAATCAGAAATAGTGTAGACCTCCATGGTCCAGGTCCACGCCCAGGTGAGATTTGTGTGGGTCTCCAAGACGTTGCTGGATTGTGGCTTCCATCATTCTTCACCACTGATTATGCTGGCTAAGCCTGCAATGAGTTTCAGCCCCAAAATATCTGGAGAGCTACACAATCCCCATCCTTGGTCTAGATTACAGTTGGTTGGCCTTCACTTCAGTAATGTATGATTTCCATACAGAGCTCTGAATTCAATAGGACTTCAGCCCTGGTGTGAATCAGATTCCAGCCCTAAGGGGTCAGGTATGAGTGGGGCCTTGCTAAACAGGTGACATCCAAGGCCAACCCAAGATATTTTGGTGTCTGAGGCAAATGAAAAGAGGATGTTTCCTCCCTCCTTCCCTTTACAGATGCCATCCAGACTGGCAGCTGGAGTGTAATCCAACACTAGAAACAAAGTAAAATCCTCCATCACAGCAAGGAGCAGGCCTTCTGGCACACAGAAACCAGTCCTCCAAATACACACATACACAGAGAGAGAGAGAGAGAAACACAGGATGTGTTGCCTGAGGCAGAAGCCTGCCCCCCCCCCACATCACTATTCTAGCACATACTGGGGAGGTACGTATGTGAAAGTGGTCTCCTTGTGGTCATTGTGTAGGTAGGAAGGTGCATTTTGTGTATGCCCACTGGTAGATTGCAATGGATTCTACCATACAAAGATCTGGAAGAGGAAAGATACTCCTTCCCTTTCTCAGGCTGCCATCTTAGACATGCCAACTCAGGGCACTTACACACTGCAATAACAGAACTAAGATTCTGCTTGCATCTTATGCAGTCTTGGGGTTTGTAGTTTGATGGGGTACTAAAGCTCTCTGACTTAGAATTCTAAAGTCCCCCCTTCCCAAAACTGCAAATCCCAGGATTCTCTAGGATGCAACCATGGCACTTAAAGTGGAATCAACTGAAACACTGTTTCTCCCTATATAATCCTCTCACACTTTTAGGATTTTCTCTCTGTCCCACTACTTTCCCAGGCATATATGGTGGGAACAAGAGGGAAGGCCTTCTTAATTGTAGCTCCCATACTTTGGAACTCTCTACCTAGGGAGACTAGGGTGGCTCTCCTTCCACCAGCAAGGGAAAACTTCCTTATTCCATCAGGTTTTTAATGGTATGCTGTTTTCTTTTTGGAGAGGAGAAGACTATGAGGTGACATGATAACCATCTTTAATTATCTGGAGTGCTGTCATGTAGAAGGTGAAGCAAGCTTGTTTTATGCTGCCCCAGAGACTAGAACTTGAACTTAATATTGCGAGAAAAAGCTTCTCCCAAAACATTACAGAGAACTTCTTTGTTGTTAATAGAGAATGTTTAAAATTGGCGCCAAAGATATGATTGGCTATATTCTCTTCAATGGTAAAAATAAGCAAAGTTAGCAGAGTATCTCTTTAAAAGCACACAGCAGAGAGATAGCAGTTCCAAACACAGACAAATTAACAGCCATCCAACCCTTTTGCTCCCATTTCCATACTGCGTCTAGCCAAAACAAAGAAAGTACCTCACAGCAGTCTTAAAATCATATAAAAAGTACTTTACTCATGAACATCTTGCGTAAAACTTCGATACGCAGGTATAAGACTTGAAGATATGCAGGAATAACAAAAATATATGCTGATGGCTACATCTCTAAGACAAAATATACACACACAAAAACATCTCAGAGGCATTTTGCCTCCAGAGAGACTTAATGGCGACTTCTGTGATGCATTCAACCTAACTGTTTCTAACAGTAAACAACCCAGCATGTTGGATTGCCACTATATTCCAACAGTTGTAAGAACTGTTTGACAGTAGACTAAATGGCCTCCAAGGGCATTGGACTCTCCTTCTTTGGAGGTCTCCAAACAGACGTTGGATGAGCATCTCTCAGCACTGCTTTGGTTGTGTATTCCTGTATGGGAAGGCTGGACTAGATGGCCCTTATGACACCTTCCAAGATTCTGTTATTCTAGGATTATTTTAATATACCTTCTTTTAATGAATTTTAAATGGTGCAAATTCTAGAGATTTCAATTTTAAAAAAAAATCCATGACTTTATATGTTACCAGATGTTTATGTATATTTTTAATCTATTGTTGTTATGTGCCTTCAAGTAGTTTCCAGTTTACGGTGACCTTAAGGCAAACGTTTTACTAGGTTTTCTTGGCAAGATTTGTTCAGTAGGGGATTTGACTTTGCTTTCCTCTGAGGCTAAGAGTGTATGACTTACCCATGGTCACCCAAGGAAGGGCCCATCTACATGAGGGGGGGGGAATCTAAAATACCTCCTAATACTGGGATCTCACAGCACCAGCGACATGTGTTTATTCTGGCCTCAGAAGCCCCCATAAGCCTCATATTCCTGATGGGAGCCTCAAGTGATTTACTCATGTTTGTTCTTCACCGTCACTGTTTTTTTTTTTTTTTTAAGTCATCCCAAGGCGCACTGGTGCGATAGAGCGATTCTCCAATTTTATAAGAAAGCAAAACAGAAAATATTGATCCTTCTTATTGCCTTAGGGAGCGATCACTAAGGCGAAAATCCAACATGGTAGCAGCGGGCACATGACCTCCTAGCAGGCCCCACCCCCACTCTTGCCCAGCCAATCAGCTTTGTGCTTCCCTTCAAGTTTTTTATTGTTCTATAGGCCAAATGAGCAAAACCTCCGAGTTTGTGAAAAAGTACAGGGAAATCTGCAAAGGCTTTTACCCTGTTGTTGTTGCCGCTTTGGGCCCCCCTCCTTCTGAATAGTGTGGATTGGTGCTGGATCATTATCATCCCAGCAGTATAACTGGGTACCACAAAGAGGCCTCAGAAGTAAATGGAGGAGAGGAGATACATGCAGAGAAGGAGGTACACAAGGTTGGCCATACCTTTAAAAAATTCCTTTTCTGGCCTACACCTTCCATATACTGTCTGGGAAATTTGGGAAATTGCAGGAGTTGACTTAATGGTCAAAATAATCCTCATAGAACTCGCTTGGAATCTTATCTGTCCTAATGGCATTCTTCATTGGATTGCAGTATTCTTAAGGAGTGGGGTCAAATCCATCATAAACTCTGCAGGGAAAGAAAGCCTCTATGGCTTTCCCCATATTTTTTAAGATGCTCCGTAGAGAATGCATGTAGTGGTTCGTTTGGACAATCGGATTTGTGAAAGAGCAGAAGTAGAAGTTGATTGGTCTGACGTGAACTTTTCCAAACTGTAAGCTTTCCCCAGACTGGAGGTCTCCGGGTCCCACTCAGGATTTCCCCCTCTTTCCCCCCCTGGACTCCTTGAGCGCCACGATGCCTCCTTTAGCAGCCCTTTCCTGGCCTTTTGCCTCAGGCGGCTCCATTGGAGGGGCTGCAGTTTTGGAGCAACCACGGCCTCTGGCAACCCGTTTCTTTCCTCCAAGAGAAGACCGGAATGCTGGGTCTGGCTCCCTTCAAGGCGATTAAAAAGATCGCGGGAGGGGGGTGACGATGCCTCTCATAGGGGGCTTCTCCCGGCTTCTTTGGGGTCCGGGAATGGCCCAGCCACCCCACCAAAGGTCCTAGGGACGAGGGGAGGGGAGGCGGGCGGACGCGGGACAAAAGAAAGCCAGGGGGAAGCCCTGAAAGGGGTGCGCTGGGGGCGCGGCCACCGCTGATTCCTTTGGAGAGGGGAGGGGTTCCCCCTTCCTCCCCTCCCCATCCCAGCTCGAGTAAGCCCTTTATCAAGGGGTGGCACCGGCTGCGCCTGCAGCCCGACTTCGCCTGGAGGGATGGAGCTGGGGATGGCAAGCGGGCTGGGCTCAGCCTCCTCCATAATAGCGCCGGGCCTCGCCGCAGCTGCGCCCTGACCCCTTTTGTCCGGGAGCCGAGAAAGGAGGCGGCCAGGGGGGCCCTCGCGTCCGGGTGTGAAATTGGCCATGTTTATTAAGTGAGCGCCGCGGGAAGGGGAATCGCGCTCTCCCCCCCCTTTCTTAGCCAGAAGAGTTTCCAGAACTAGACCAGTGGCTCTTAACCTTTCCTTTACCAGGGACCCCCTTTCAATATCTTTTATTAAGACCCCCAAGACTTGACTCAAGATTTAAAACCACAACAACAACACCTGATAATAATACCTAATAATAATAACAATAATACCATTACACCATCCATGAAACCTTCTCTCGGAAGCACTGGAGGGGGAGGGAAGACTTTTCTCCTGCTTCTTCCTGCAAGTTTGTGGCCGGAGCAGATTGAATGGCAATGTGGAGGCCAAGCCAACCAGCCAGCCTTTGTCTTGGCTCCTGACACGTGGCCGCTCCACCGCAGGGAGGAGGTGGGCCAAGCAACTTTCAAGCTTTCGTGGAGCCCCTGTGAGGACATTGCAAACAGGGCTGGTTTAAGGCACCGGCAGCGTCAACATCCTCAGGGGGCCTCATCATTGTGGGGGGCCCTGTAGTAACTCTCCTGCTGCAAAAACATTATTAGTAATAATCTGAATATCCTGTACTGTGAATAGCTTAGGTTGAGTTACATTGACCTGACATAAACATATGGGCCCCCCCAAAATAAAGCATTGCAGGGGGGGGGCCAAAATTCCTTAAACCGGTCCTGATTGCAAACCCCTGAGGGTCCCCGACCCCAGGTTAAGAACCACTGGACTAGATAAAAGAGCGAGCATCCTTCCTTTTAAAGGCGGGTGACCAGATGGAGAGGGAAACCAGGCTGGTGTACTTTTAAGAAAGGCCCTCCAGACAGAATTCCAGCAGGTGCAGCTTTTCCTGTTCTGGGCCTGGCATGTTGCCTTTGCCCCAATGCCTTTCTCTTTCCTTAAAGGTACAGGGAACTGTGTCCCACCCCATGACCCAGGGAGCCTCTTTTGATCCCGCTTCGACGTATATAACCCGCTACATCCCCTGGTCGATGGGGGAAATACCTGCTCAAACGTTGCCGATCCGTTATAGCTTGGCAGGCAAGAGGGCTTGGCCACGAGGTTCCTTATTCCCAGAGAATCAGAGTCTGAGAACTGCTCATCTACGGGGTTCTTCAAGCCAGGAAAGCTCTGTCATCGGAGAAGCTGGTAGCAATGCTGTAGGAAATGGTTTTAGCGTCGAGGTATTTGAGGACTAGAAATAGGGAGGTTCGCTCCAGGCAGTCGTGGATGGGACTCTGAAATCTTAGCAAGTGGAAACTGTCGTGCAAAAGTGAGGAGGAAAAGAAATGATTTTCTCTTGTCCGAACTTACCAACGGAAATAAGAGTACCAATCTTGTGTTCCTTCCAGTCTTACCATCGGATGTGGAGGGTTTGAGGTTTCCATGTTTACTCGAACGCAAGCCCCACTGAATTCAGTTAAGCTTACTCTCTAGTAAATAAGTTTCAACAGAAATATTTTATCTTTAACTAGATTTCTAAGGTTAGACTGAAATTGGTTCTTTATTCCCAGTTCCTTAGATAAAAACTGTGAATCTGTGCTGACATTCAATTTCTAAGGATGCCTATCCATCACACCGGCCCTCCTCTGCAACTGTTTTCTAAGGGGTGGGGGGGACCCGGCAGGCAGGTTTGTATTCATTTCGCCTACTTGCACTTATATGCAAAGAGGGGTGCTAATTATTTCTCCCATCCATTCTCATTCAAATCTCCTTTAAAAATGAAGACTCTTGCAAGCAAAATGGTTCATATACAGTAAGTACATTTTCGTCGTTGGGCTGCAGCTAAAGTTTATAGCAGATCCGCAGAAAAGTTTTCCACAGGACAGTCCAGGATAGCTCCCTCGGATCTGTCTGTCATCGATCTATCCTTCCACATCCCAGACTCATCAACAAATCATTTCAGCCCAAATATTCCAAGGCTACCTACACCATAATCCAAAATGCAACTGCTTTCCCTTGGGGATCGCCTATTAACTTAAACTGGATTATTCTAGAGTAAGTCACATGCTGGTGGCCCTTATTATATTTCACGTTGCCTTCAGGGTACACGTCTGTCAAGTAGAAGTACTTATATCCTGAAATGTAAACATGTTTACTCGAAAGTAAGCCTAATTAAAGTTAACGGGACTTGCTTTTCAGGAAAGTGCTCTTCGAGGGGCTTTCATTCTGCCTCTTGAAGTACAAGGACATGATAGGGTAATTTTGTGAGCGCCTACTAGAAATAACTTCAAAGGCGCTTACTCCCGGGTAAGTCTGCACAAAACGGCCGCCTTGGGGTTCCATTATCTTTCTGTTAAAAAGAAAAGAACCCTATTAAGGCATCAGAGGTTCAAGAATACAGAAAGGAGAACTCGAATAATTCGAATTTATTTCAGCGAAACAGACTAGTTAGGATCCCATGCCTGACTCGACTGAAATGAAAAGTAATCTGAAATCAGCTCAGTCCTTATGTATGTTTTCCTTATGCATGTTTTCCCAAAGTTAAGTTCCACTGAATTCAATGGGACTTACTACTCTCAAGGAAGTGTGCGCATAGACTGGCCAAGCTGGAGAACTCACAGAGTCTGTATAGTTCCAGAGAGAAAACACATCCATTGATAGACAAAACAAAACCTTCACCGCCTGCATTTTATGATCGCGTGTGGTTACTCGGGACACATAACAGTTGCATTGAGAGATCCTAGGAATTCTGCGCAGAATCCTAGCCCACCGACGCGCAGTCTTTTGACGGTGGTGTAGCCCTTCCACAGTCCAGCCTAGGCGTCCCTCTGAAGGAGCGCTACCGCGCAACGCGATCCTATGGCCATATTGTTGACCCAGAAGCCTTGCTGTGTTCAGAGGCAGCGCTGGCCGGGGGAAACCATGGCAGTTGTAATACTAAAAAATAACTTTTTCCAAACTCTGCGTTCAAAGGTCAGATTTACTCCAAGTAGCTGCGCAGACTTATTGGGAAGTAAACCCGCTTTGGTCCAGTGGCCGTCGAGCGGGCAAATCGTTTGCCTCCTGGAGGCCCTTTCCGTGGGTGGCTGTTTGGGATTGGAGGGACTCTGGCCAAATCCACACTACATAAATAATCCAATTTGAAACTGGATTGTTTGCCATGGCTCCTTCCTATGGAATCCTGGGATTTGTAGTTTGGTGAGGCACCAGCACGCTTGGGCAAAGAAGGTTGAAGACTTTGTAAAACTACAAATCCCAGGATTCCATAGGAAGGAGCCAAGGCAAATGCTGTAATCCAGTTTCAAACCGGATTATTTGTGCAGTGTGGCAGGTACAACAGCTCCTCCTCCCCTCCTCTTGGCCCCTGGCCGTCCCCATCCGACCGGGGCAGGCACACTCTGGCTCCGGCCAAGGCGCAGGGAGCGCACCAAGGCCAGAGCGCTGCGCCACTTCGCCGCTTTCCCAAGGCGGTGGACTCCTCCTTCCCTCGCCCCTCCCCAGGGCCGGTTTAAGGCACCGGCGGGGTCAGCATCCGCAGGGGGGCCCATCATTGTGGGGGGGGGGCGTAGTAACCCTCCTCCTGCAAAAACATTATTAGTAATACTCTGAATATCCTGTCCTGTGAATAGCTTAGGCTGAGTTAGGTTACATTGACCTGAGATAAACATATGGGGCCCCCAAATAAAGCATTGCAGGGGGCCCCAAAATTCCTTAAAAACCGGTCCTGCCCTTCCCCATCAAGCTGGTGACGAGCAGGCAGGCGGATGGGTGCCTGGCTCGGGAAGACTTGCCCTCCACGTAATGAAAGCCAAGATCTGAACTCTTAATGTGTTTTTGTTTCCCCTCCTTTGTAGGAGACCGAAGGGGTGGGTGGAAGGAGTCCACTTTCTGAGCCAAATTTGTTGCTCTTGAGCTCAAGCCAAGTTGGGGGGGGGGTCTCCCAGTCGCTGCGTGTATTTCCCAGAGTTGGTCGCTCGCTCTTTTTCCTCTTCTCCTTCCTCATCCCTTTGATCCCAGGCGCTTTCTGCGCTCCCGCTTTTCCCCGTAGGCTGGGCAGGAAAGGAAATGTTGAAAGAGAGACCACGGGTGAAGTTAGGAAAAAACTTAACCTCACGGAGTTATCTGTGGCCAGCTCAGGCAGAGGCTGCCTGGAGGAGGAATCCCTAAGACACACACACACCAAAGAAAGAAAGAAAGAAAGAAAGAAAGAAAGAAAGAAAGAAAGAAAGAAAGAAACTCCGCCAAACCGATTAAAGATTTTCTTTGACGTTTCGACCCGGACGGCTTTTAATCGGCTACACTGTGTACCTTGGACCGAAGCCACATTTAGTCATACTTCAAGGCGACTCCTATTAAACCCAACGGGGACTGGTGTAAGTCACAGTCGGCTTAAAAGCCCCCCTTTCTTCAAAAGCCCTCCTGCCAATAGGTTGGAGAGCTGGACTGAGAGCAGGAGGGGCGAAATCTACAAAAGGCCTTCACCAAGAGGACTTCAAGCCCCCTGGACTTCTAACCATGCCTAATGGGCTCCTCCAGCCCCACTGGCACATCGGAAGGCTTTATTAAGGGGGCACCCACACTAGAGAAATAACCCAGGTTGAAACTGGATTATTTGCATGGCTCCTTCCTATGGAATCCTGGGACTTGTAGTTTTACAAGGTCTTTAGCCTTCTCTGCCAAAGAATGCTGGTGCCTCACCAAACTAAAAATCCCAGGATTCCATAGGAAGGAGCCATGAAAATAATCTAGTTTATTTCTCTAGTGTGGATGCCCCCAAAGTTCTGGGTTTTGTTTGAATGTCCCTTTTCGGTGGTTTTTTTTGGGGGGGGGCAGGAATGTCACTTTGTTTAGCATGAGGGATGCTATTTTTATTCTTTTGATTGTAAAGTGGGGAGCTAGCCGCCCCACTCTGGGGGCTGGGCTGGAGGCTGCTGTCCATTCCTCAGGAAAGGACAGAACTTAAAGCACTTGCTTACTTCCAGAGTTTACCCTGGCTACCCATGGTATAGAGTAGTGGTTTGAACGCCAGATTATGGATTCTGGAGACTCGAGTTCGAATTCCTACTCGGCCACTGATTTGCCTGAGTGACCTTTGGCAAATCACACTCTCAGCTCAGAGGGAAGAAAAGAAGGCAAATCCCCCTCTGAACAAAGCTTGCAAGAAAACCCTGTGATAGTTTCACCAGTGTCACCATAAGTTTGACACGACTTGAAGGTACACACAAAACATGTAATAGTATGCTTTAACCTACCAAAAAAAATCAGAGTCACTTTTAAAAATGTGGTTTAAAAAACAAAACCAAACTATAAACGTCAGAATTTCCCCAGCTGGCGTGACCACAGACCATACAGGCTAGGGAATTCTGGGAGCTGTAGTCCAAAAAAGTAAGTGACAAGCTCTGATCAAAGGTCAAGTCAAGCTACTTTTAGCAACATTTTAATTTGTAAGCTGCCTTGAGTCACAATATGGCATTCTCTCTCTCTCTCTCTCTCTCTCTCTCTCTCTCTCTCTCTCTCTCTCTCTGTGTGTGTGTGTGTGTTATAAATACAGTTGTTGATGATGACTGGAATGAAGTGGTCTCTATGTTCTCCCCTTCAGATGCCATGGGACAGAACTGAATAAGTTTTCACTAAGGCTGCCACTTTTTAAAGGGTCCCCCCTCATACATTTAACTACAGGCAAACTTCAAGGTTTTCCCATCAGGGGATAAAGGCCTAGGGAAGATTTGACTACTCAGTGCTGTGTGTGGAGGACAACTCATAAGCAGGGTCAGGAAGTGGGGGGTGGGGTGAGTTGGCAAACTTCATCACAAGACATGGATGTGTGGCTGAGATTCACAGAGCTTTCTTTGTCTGAATTTTATGTTCCTTTGCTCAAAACATTGACTCCTGGAAGAGAAGTCTGTTCTGTACAGCTGGTGGAGAAAGCTTCAAGTTTTAATTAATTGGTTGTACTGGTTAATCGATTAGAACTTCCAACCGAGCTGGAAGAAGGCCATCTAATCCAACTCCTGCTCCTAAGGGATTTCCCATAGATTTTTCTAGAGAACAGGTGCTCAAGCTCTGTGTGTGTGTGTGGGTGGGTGGGTGGGTGGGTGGTGTTACATGTCTTTAAGTTGAATCGAACTTATGGTGACCATATTCTAGGGTTTTATTAATTCAGAGGTTTGCTGTTGCCTTACTCTAAGGCTGAGAGATGGTTCCTTGCTCAAAGTCACCCAGTGGGTTTCCATTAGCAGGGATTCAAACCCTGATCACTCGGAGTCCTAGTCCAACACTCAAATGACTACAACATCCTAGCTCTTTGTTTTTATTAAGTGTCTTCAAATGGACACCCACTTAGGGCAACCCTATCCTAGGATGGATATATATATATATATATATATATATGCAAGATTTATGCATTTTTATTCAGAGGAAGTTTGTCATTTCCTTCCTCCTAGTCTGAGAGAGTGTGACTTGCCCAAGCTTTCTCAGTGGATTTCCATGGCTGAGCAAGGATTTGAACCCAGATCTCTTGGACTTCTAATCCAGCACTCAAACCACTACACCACACTTACTTTGTGTGTTTGTATACACTGATTACAACATATATATTATATTCTAGCATTTACCAGTTCTCTTCCTTCTATGTGAGACTCTTGTTATAACTCCTTGATTTTGAAGAATGGGTTGATGCCTGGGAAGCAAGGCAGCAGTAGTTGCTGGGAAAACTAGCCAATGGGCTATCAGTTGCCCATCCCTGACCCATACTGTGCTCCCATTCAGTGTTGGAATGATAAGGAACACAGGAGGTCTGATAGACCTCTCTTTTCCAATCACCCCTTCACTACATTTGAAGAAGGCTTAGTCCTGGCCTGGGTATTTTTTATGTGCCCAGGGACCAATTTTTTGCTCTGGGATGCTGCTAGGGCCACAGAGACTGGCCCAAATAAAGCCAAAAAATAATAACAAAAAAAAGTTGGAACTCCACTGCTAGTTTCAAAAACGGAGATATTTAATGTCCTTCCTGGAATAGATAACCTGGAGAGGTAATTCATCCTGGAGGGCAAGGGAAAAGAGGAGCTGTCCTGTCCTGGAGGGGCTGTTTGGGGCTGCAAAAAGAGTGGGGGGCCACACCTGGTCTCAAGGCTACACTTTGCCCACCTCTGCCCTACGCACAGTCTCATCCTATACACCCCCATGCGCATCCAAAATGGAAAGGCCGAGCTCTCCAAACAAGGGATGGGGTAACAATTTCATTACAATTCTTTAATAAGATTTAACAATTTGTGCATAGGTATTTGAGATGAATATTTGAGATGGAAAGGACTTTCGATTTTTAAAAAATTGAATATGGATCAGGAGAAGAGCTCTGAGAGCTTTAGCCTGAAACATCTAGGTTTCAAATCTTTGGGTATTCAACCACGTTAGTACTGAATTAGGATAGTCAACTCCCCCCCCCCTTCACCAGAGGTTCCCAGTCTTTATCATTTATATGGCAAGGAGGGACAACATAGCTATCCTCATCCTATGGATCAGCTGAACCTATTGATCTCTCAAAATTTGAGAATTTTGGAAGAAGTGAACAAAATGTTACAAATTTCTTCACAGTCGGGACAGATATACCTTGAGATTAAAAAAATTAAAATATGGAAGCAGGTGAAATTTTCAAGCAACCTATTTCTTCATCCATACTTTGGTTTATTTCCTCTAGAGCTTCCTTTCCCCCTGCTGTAGGTTGTTAGTTCCTGTACTGGGGCAGGGGATTCATTACCTGCTATTAGAGTACATTTCTGCTCTCTGTCTGGTTGCATCAAGAACATTCGGTATCATGCACATTATCTTTGCCCCAATCCTTTCTTAGACACAGAGGCCCAGCAAAACCTAAGGGGCCATTTGCTTTGCTTTTGGACTTTGAAGTCTTATAGCCATAAGAGAGAGCTAACAAAAAAATGAAACAAAACAAAACCACCAGAATTCTAACTACCCTCTTGGTGACTAGGCTGTGAATCTTTCCATGATTTCCATGTTAGAGGAAACTGCTGTGTTCCATCACTCTAAAGACTAGTGTAAATACTATTGGTCTGGTATGGGTTGCTGAATCTCTGAAGTGTCATGGAAGCCACTGGTGGCATTCAACCAGTCATTCTCCTTCAGGCTGACCTACTTCACAGGTTGAAGAGGAGGAAAACCAGGTACATTACCTTGAAGTCATTTAAGGAAAAGCAGAATAGAAAATATAACATATAGAAAGGACATAATGACTGACAACCCTTAAGCAAAAGATTTCTTGCATGAGAAAGAAAATCATTGAAACCAGCCACTGGAAACTGGGATTATGTTCTTGGTAATAAAAATTTGCCATGGAGTGACAAGATTGGGGGTCCACAATATCCAGGAAATGTAGAACTATATACCAAGGTGAGCCTGCCTTTTAGATGGGGGTAGTGCCTCTAGATCAAAAGTCAGGAAACCTTTCTGTCAAGGGATACATTCCTTGGAATTAATCTGCCTTGTACTGCATGTTGTGAGTGGGCAGAGCTAAAACCAGGGGCAGGTGGGGACAAAGATTATGGCTGCCCAGACACCTACAGTAATACCCAGAAAAACCAAACACCCCTCCCATGGTGCATGGTCTTATTGAGCTTCTTGCTGCTGTTATGTGCCTTCAAGTCAACTCTGCCTTATGACAACCTTCTCCTAGGGTTTTGCTGGAAAGATTTATTTAGATGAGGTTTGTATTGCTTGTTGGGAATTTACAACCTTTGCATGCATGGGCTGCATGGCAGTTAAATAGTTAAAAGTTTATGAAGGGAATGTTTTAGGGCTAATTTCCTGTTTGTTTGTTTGTTTGCTTGCTTGCTTGCTTGTGACCCCTATGCTGTTCCTGTGGCAGGTACACAACTCTTTGATCCTTTGTTCTGAGGACCAGCTCAGAACAGAGCTCCTTTCTCTTCTTCTTTTTGATTTAAACATGGGGCACATATTTCTAAGCGCTCCATAGCTATCAGCATGTAGATCTTTATTTTTACCTCTTGTTTGCATATCTCAAGATGATGAACCTGTGTATTTGACCATGCACAAGATCTTTTGTAAATAAGCTACTTTTTATACTTTTAAAGAAGACTAAGCTTGTTTATTTCTTAGCTAGAATCTGTGTGTGGGGAGGTGGTTGGCTGGCTTAACTCTGTTCCCAATAAAACACTTCTACTGAAGGGCTGAGAGAGTGTGCTTTGAGGAAAGTCACCCAATGGGTTTCCACAGCTCAGTAGAGATTTGAACTCTTGTCCCCCAGAGTCCTCCTTCAACCCTCAGACTACTACAGACTACTAGCTCACAGATGTAGATTTGCACATACATTTTCACAGTCAGGGAAGGAGGAGATACAGACATTGAATTAAGGAAATGTGACTATTCTTGTAGCTGGGAAGTTGGAAGATAGGGTTGCCAACCTTTGAACTGGCCACTGTCTGCATCTAACAGAAGTTTAAATGACAGCCATTAGCAGGAGGCAACCATTTATCCATACTGTGAATAACTTCAATTGTTGTTTCATGAAGCCTAGGCCTCAAAGTAAAGACACAACTACAGGCACCAGTTGGAAAGCAGACAAACCTACTAGTCATGTGCAACTAGAACTGGATTGGGAGTACAGTTTCCAAGGATGGATTGAATGTTTTTTGTTACTTGGTTTACAAGAACTTGCAGACCACTTTTAAAAAGGGGAGGGAGAAGAAAAGAAGTTGTTTTCTCTACCCCTACCCCCACCCCCGCACCAACATCTTGTAGCTTTCAACAAAAGGAAGTGCCATAAAGCTGGCTGCAAAGCTACAATGTTCAAATGTATGTGCCACTAAGAGTCTTTTCAGCTCAGATGTTCTATAATTATGCCCCTTTTCTATTTATGCAATACAGTCAGGGTTAGACTTAATGGTTTTGGTAAACCACATGAAATACTTTTTGGGCCATGTATGTATGTTAATGCCTTTTAACACCATTCCCCCTCATATTAAATGAACAAACTTGTTCTCATGGAGATATTTCAGCAGGTTGCCAGTCAATGGGAAAATTAGAGCATTTTGCAACTCAAAAATAGCATGCTAACATTAAAAAAAAGAAAAAGAAAACGTTTTTCCTAAAACATGCACATGCAACACCACCAAACACTGGATAATCAAAATTATCCTGGAGTATTTCACCCCTCCCCCATTCCCCTCTATTCTGAATGACATTACAAAGATTTTTGTTAAAGAAAGCCAGACTAATTGCTGCCAGAAGACTCTTTTCATAGAAAAGTCTGGTTTTCATAAGGCAGCTTGTGTGGGAGTTGTGGTTGCATCTAAACCTAGAGGATTTTTTTGTTTTTGTTTTTGGGATAGGTTTTTCTTAACTGCCATAGGAAATGACCTCTTTTTTAATGAAAATGGCCCATAACAACACAAGAAAGATATCCTAACAAAAGCAGTCAACTTTTTTCTGATATTTATCCTCCACCTTGAAGAACTGTATAGCAGGCATAAATTGAGCAGGTGATTTTATTTTATTTTTAACAGTGAATTCTGGGCAAGTGAAAGGATCAGCTGGTGTAGTTCTGCTTCCTTTGAATCCATTAGAGGCAGAAACATTTCTGAGAGGAAAAATATGATCCATAATGCTAAGGTAGACTGGTACAATTTGTGACCAGGCTCGAAAATAAGTAATTCAGGCAAAAATGGCAAGATGTCCTTCAAAGCAAAAATGAAACAGGCTGCAGAACACAGCATGTGGGGGAGGCCAAAATGAGAACATTGCCCTTCCAAATAAGAATTCTGCTTCCCCAAAGAAATTTTCTTTCAAGTTTTAAATTTCTAGCATCACAGAGAGTGAGACACTGGTAATTGTTCACACCTCAAATTCTTACATTTGCTTTGTTTGCCTTCCTTTGGTAACTTTGCCTGCCCCTTTCTATTTGTATTTCTAAATGCTCAATTGAAGTTTTAGGTTACTGCAAGGTTGTAAATTTGGGAACTGAAAGGAAATTACATTGCAGGCAGAATTCTTATTGATAGGGGTAATGCCCTCATCTCCTCCCCACCCTCACCCCCAATAGGCGTGGATATTTGCCTACATGCACACAATCAGCTGGTAGGATAAGATCAATAGCATTTACTGAACTGCTGCTCATTTGAAGTGAATTTGAGATCCTGAAGCTATGAATCATTCCTTGATCATCCCAATTTTACTTTTGGAAGTTAGTGTGTGCAAAGTACCTTGTTGCGATTTTTATTTATTAAAAAAATATACATTGATCTGTGATCTGTTCAATACTTGCCTGGAGTATTTGCAGAAAACAATGTGCCTAAATAGAAGGCTGAAATGATAAAGTGTAATAGTTCGTTAATGGTATTGGTGTGATTCAAAATAACCTCAAATGTTGTTGGGTTTTGCTCTAAAGGAAATCTTGCCATTGTTGCCTGAATTGCTTATGTTTGAGGAACAGTTAAAGATAGCTATTTCTTCACTCCCATCATCCAATCTGCTACATGAGGGATGGCTAACTTTGCATACTAAAGACTCCTTCTGTCTTCTCCTCCACATGTTGTTGGTCTGCTACCTCCATCGGCACAGTCAAGAGTGGAGGGTGATGGAAGCTGCACTCCAATCACAATATCATGAATCTAGACTCTGAAATTTTGAATGAAACTTTTCCATTCAGAGTCCCATTCTCCCCCAAAGAGTGCCACAATACTTTCCAACCCCTCATTACTGGGTTGTTTCTTTTTTCCCCTCTTGCAGCATTTGCCAGCACATGCACGTATGCACATACACACACACACACACACACAGTGTGGGTTGGTTCCTGAATAAAGGCTGGTCTAGTCTCATAGCTCATCTTGCATCCTTCTGTACTGAGTGTTCCAAATCAGTTTTAAAATGTGAGCCGTATGATCAAACAGTCAGTGTGTGTGTCATGGTCCATTTATTAATTACAAGTTTTTAATTTCTGGTTTTGTTTTGTATTTTGTACTGAGGGGGAATTAAGTGAGGGATTTGAAGTTCCTCGGGGTATCATGGAATGTTACCGGGGTTCCTCGTCCAAAAGTCAATTAAAAAAACACTATTCCACACTATCACGAGTGTTCTTGCCAAATCCCCATGGATGGTCAAGTTCTATAATAAAAGTAGTTCCATCTAGCAGTAAGGACTGTATTGGGTTTGGGATGGAAACTGACAGACAGTATATGTTGGAAAATACTTCCAAACTAAGAACATGGTGGCATTTCCCCTGGAGAATGATGAAAAACCCAATAGCCACTCCTGAAGGTAATGGGGGGAAGGGTGCTAAGGACAGAAGATAAAAGTGAGGATAGTGGGGAATGATATACATTTCACAGGAAGGTGTTTCATGTTATGCTAAGAAACATTTGAAACATTAATGCTAGAAAATCGTGTTTCCCAGTACAATTTAATTTGTTTTTGAAAGCAATCTTTCCTAATCTTGGCTCCACCGATGCATCCATCATGCCCAGTGACTGTGAATGAATGGTGTTTCTAGCCCAGCAGCATCTGAGGGTCAGATAAAGCTTAGTACCAAGTAAAGCTTAGAACCATGTAGCCAAGTAAGTCGTCTCTCTACTCTAAAACTGTCTGGACATTGCAATCATCCTCTGTGGAACATCCTCAGCTGACATAAGGCAAGTTGGTGATCAGAGAAAGGGCCTATTTGATGGTAGCACCCCATTTATAGAATTTTCTTCCTGAGTGGGTGCTACCACCAAATAGACCCAGTCTCTGGTCACCACTTGCCTTGTTAGAGTTGATATCAGTTTCATTTCTTTTATTTGCCCAGATCTTCTAATGCTACACTTCCAAAGCCATATTTTATATTAAAGAAAATAAGAACTTAATTTAAATACTGTGATAGCTTGCTCTGCTTGACCTATTGATTGTTGGGAGTTTTAACTGTTTGCATTGGTTCATATGTAAGCTGTTCTGAGAGACCCATCAGCAAAAGAGTTGAGTAAAATATATCTATCATAAGTATTGATGCTGAAAAGAAGACAAATGACAGCAAGGGAAAGTTGGAGAAAGGGGCCCTGTTAGCCGTGAAGTTTGTGATTCAGGCAGGTTACAGGGATTCATGAGCATTGTCTTCTCTTGAACCCCAGTATTTTTCTCTAGAAGCCTGAGGACAGGATTATTCACAAATTAATGGATTCAAAAGTGAGTTCATAGGGCAGGGTAATAGGCTTTTTCCCAACTGGGAGGGAGAGAACTAACACAGATAAATGTTTTATTAAAGGAGCTTGGGCAGACTGGAGATTTACCCTGGTGAGCTTTATCATTTTTTGCTGGGTGACAATATTTGCCATGCAGATGAACTTGATTTCACAGGGAAAGAAAAGGCTTTAAACAAAATCTGGCCTTTAACTAGGGATGCTTTGCTTTCTTTCCCAAAACAACAAGCCCACATGTAAGGGAAACAAATCTTTTTTCCCCATACTCCTTTTGATGGGGCTGCTGGGAGCTTAGAGAAATCAAAAGATGAAAGCCACTCTGCCTCTCAAATACGCTAAAAACAAACAATGAGGGGAACTGAGGAAGGAACTGGCTTACAATTACTTGTTAATATGTAAAACTAGGAATTCATACCGCAAAGACTCTTCATATTTTTTATCTTTGCATCATTCTTTCTTCTTTTCTTTCTTTCTTTCATTTAACCACTTAACTTACATGGAGTCTACTACATTTTCAAGAACAGCAGACTTGGTTAGGGCCAACTCAAAATATTTTGCTGCTTGAGTACCTCACCCCAGCTGCCTAACTTCATCTACTAATGTTGGCTAGACTGGCAACATTGAACCTGAAGTCAGCAGTGTGGCTTAGGAGGAACAGAGCAAGGTGTATGGATACAGCTCTGTCCATTCAATGCACCTCAGCACTTGCTATTTGAGGCAACTGTCTCACTCTAATGAAAAGGCCCTAAAGTTGGTAAACCTGTTATTCTTATCCTGCCTTTTCCAAATTAGGGATTCAAGCTTACAAAAGTTGAAATAGATACAGCTAAAATTTTATATCATACAAAAGTTAAAATATATAGGCTGACCCCCATATCCATGGATTTGGTGTCCACAGTTTCACTTATCCACATTAAAAAAATGTTCTCTCTAGGAATTTCTAGATCCTCCAATGCAATTCTATGGTCAATTTCTGGCATTCATCTCATTGAAAATAATAGGGTTCCCTATTATCCAAAGTTTCAAATATCCACAGCTGGGGTGTGTGTCTTGGAACACATCCCTTGCAGATACAGGGTCAATTTATAGTTAAATTATGGATAAAATTAAAAGCAATTAAAAACAGACCTTTAAGAAGAACAATAATATAAACAAATAAGCACAGCCTGAGCAGTCAGCCTTCAAAGGCCTGAAGAAGCAAGATTTTCTCTGCCTACAGAAGGGTAGCAAGGAGGACACCAGTCTAATCTCTCTAGGAAGGAATTCCAGAGCTTGGGAGCAGCCACTAAGAAGGCCTTGAGATGTAGGAGGGCCTCTAAACCTATGTCTGGACCATGCTATTTCAGAGTGAGGAGCAGTGCAGGTAGCTAAATGCTTCTCTCTGAACAAAAAGTGCGTGTATATAGAAAGTTAGATACGAGGGGGAAGAGCTGCAATCCAGCCTTTTTCCTGCTATGCTAGTTGAATGGGTATTTCAGTATGGGCAGCCTCCTGTTATGTGAAAAGCTACCTATAGTCTAAAGTAGCAGCAGAGAGATTCACCACCTCATCTGCTGTTTATGAGAATCAGATCTGTGAAGATCTGGACATAGCTTAAAACACATAAGTCCAGTTACAAATCTTACATATGAACTAAAAGCCTGATCTGAAATGCTACCATAATGATTGGGGTATCAATCTGCCACTGGGGGAAGGGGATTCAGGTCCAGGGGCTAGGAGACCTATGGCCATAGAACTGGTGGGAGCTAGAGATCCCCACTCTTGATTTCCATTTAAAATATTATGTCCCATCGTTCTAAGCAGCCTTCCATGCAACTTTCCAACAAATTAAATCCAATGGTTCACCGTTCCCATTGTCATGAGTAACAGGGTGTAATTTTAGATGTCTAGAAGAAGGATGCAAGTTTCTGAGAATGATTGGGGGTATGAGGAATCAATTATAAAGCAACCATGTGTTTCAAGGGCATTTCTTGTCATTACTTTTTATCTAACCTATAACGTTGGTGTTGCTATTTGCCTTCAAGTCGACTCCAACTTATGGCTACCCTAAAGGGTTTTCTTGACAGGATTTATTCAGAGGAGATTTGCCATTGTCTTCCTCTTCCGCTGAGAGACTGTGACTTGCCCAAGGTCACCCAGTGGCTTTCAAAGGCTGGTCTCCTGGGCTCTTAGTCCAACACTCAAACCACTACACCATGCTACAATGTAGCACCACAACGCCAACAATATCCCCCCCATCTAATTGTTTACTGTTCCTAATAATTCTCTGTGCCCAGAGCCAGTGACTTGGGGTGCCATTTTAAATGTGGTTGAAAGATAGAGTTTTCATGTAGTGGGGAGGAAGTGACAAGATTCTTGAGAAGGTTCTCACTCTTGGGGTTGCAATCTGTTTTTTCCCCTCTGCTTCCCCCTCCACACACATGCACTCACAGCTCCAGTGTATTTTAAGAAAAAAATTCAGTGGCTACATTTTATATGTCATTAAAAAAAAAACCGCGCGCCATGCACACACACACACACACACACAGAGAGAGAGAGAGATACTGCTGATCTTATGAAATAATGACATAATCACATATGGTCTGAATCAGTAGGGTAGGGGGCTGCCTCCTCCTCCTCCTTACCCTCTCCCCCACCACAGTGGCATTCTTGTCCATGGAACCAAAGTCGGGGAGTTTTGCTTAACTGGGTTGTGCATGTGACAGAGAGTGGAAGCCAAAAGGGGATTATATGGACATCCCTCCATGGGTTCCAGGCGAGCCATCTTTTCCCCTTGAGGAGAGTTCGAGTTTGGCCAGAATATAAGGAGAGAGAAGAAGAGACCCATTTTGTTTGAGGCTGAAGCTTTTAACAAATCGCCCTGTTGTAGTCCCCACGACACTGTGTTTGCAGGATCATGCTAGCTCTCGCCCATGGATGGGGGTGGGGGTGAGTGGGCCGGTTTCCCCCCCTTCCTCTCCCCCTCCTCGACCCACCCCCACCCAAGCTCCTCTCCTCTTTTACCGAGGCTGGGATTTGATAAAAGCAGACAGTATTAGAGAAAGAAGTTGATTGAAATGGCGTGTGCCAAGCGGACGAGAGCCAGAGAGGGACAAAAGCGCCCAGAATCCATGGCCACTCGAGCAATTATTCCTCCACGCTAAAGGTGGATTAGTGCTATGGAAAGAAGCATATGTTTGGCCTGGGGCGACTCTCTCCCCCTGGCTGGCTTTAGAGAATGAGAGCGCCGAGGAAAGAGGCTGGACCTGGAATATCAAACTCCAGCAGGCAGGAGGAGCAGGCAGGCCAGGCAGGCGCAGGCGCGGGCGCGGGAGGGAGAGAGCCAGCCAGCCAGCCAGCGCGGGGCCAGAGGTGAACGGCGCCCTGCAGATGACAATGGGAGCGAATAAGCAGCCGAGGCCTCCCAGTTGCTTTCCTCCACAAGCCGGATCAGATGCGGGGGCGGGGGGGGGAGGTAGCTCAGGGATCGGTCTAGCTGGGCTTCTGCCCCCCGTGTTGCTTCTCCATCGCTCACCCAACCTGTCGGTGTAAAAAAGGAGAGCTGCTGTTATTATATCAAGGTTATCGTCTGCAGATTTCTTGATTGCATTTCCACTTTTGATGGATCGGTGTGTGTGTGTGTGTGTGTGTGTCTGCGTTAAGTTTTCGAACGATTCTTGCGTTCTGCAACAGAGGAACATGGTTAACTGTCTCTCCCTCTTCCCGGGAATACATACTGTATATGCTGTTGTTTCTTGATTTATTTATTTTTAAAAATCCCTTTAGGTCATGTTCACAAGTAACGCGGAAATCGACATTTGGCATGCCCCTCCTAACTGGGTTCTTCCTTCAGCATCTCATCTCGAAGGACAGATAAGATGGACTCTCAGAACAGTTCTCTTTCACTTCTCTGTCCCACAGAAACAGGATTTGTGCAATGCCTCCTCCACTCCTTCCGCAAAAGCGTCTGCAAGGGTGTCTTCTTGCATGTGCCAACAGGGCTTTCGGTAAAGAAGAAACCGACTAGATTCTACAGCAATACAGGATGCCCTGGCCTTGCAGAGACACACTGGGGCGGGTTGGTTGTAGTTCCACATCCACCAGATGGCCAGTCGGAAAACTGGACCATCTTGCTGGAATATTTGTCTTCCTTCCTCTCTGTCTCCTAGAACTGAAGTGGCAGGGGGCTCAAGGTGAATCACATATGGATGCTCCCTCCTATACACACAGACACACACTGGGATCCAAACCTGTTGGATACCATGGGACTAATTTCCCGGTTAGCATGTCTATGATCTTCAGCCAAACCAACATGAACTGAGTCTCAGTTAGAGGGTCCCACAACCTGGCGACCTCCAAATGAGTTGGACTACAATCCCCATATCTCCCATAACATAGCTGGCTGTGGGATTATGGGTCCTGTAGTCCAGGTCATGTGGCAGGAACCAAACTGGGGACGGCTGGTCTGAGATAGTATTTTCTGTGATGATGACTGATTCACACATGTAGCAACCAGGACGCTATGGTCACTGTTGTGTTCACCGATGCTTTGCAATACCCCTCCAGCCTACTAAATTGTTACTGAAACCAATGAAGCTAACTACCATCACTGCCACAACCAACCAACACTGAATAAACCTTGGGGCAAAATACCAATGAGAGTGTGAATCTGAAATACTGAGTGCATTAATGGACAGCAAATACTAAATGTTCCGCTCTTTCACAAAAGGGAGGGAGGGGAAGAAGAGGAGGAAGAGGAGAAGGGAGTTCTATCTAACTGGATGGACATGATGAAGAACCACTTCAAAATCTGTATGCTTCATCTGCACAATAGGTACAAATAATCCTGCTCTGAATCTAGATTATCCATTTTCCTTGTGCACAATAAAACAGCTACCAACCTTCTCACTACTAAGCCAAAACACTGCTGGCAATCTACACACATTCGAGGACCTACACACTACACACAAATCCAAGGATCGATACCAGAAAGGCATATTCCCGTTCAGCAACGGACTTATGGTAGACGCATAGAAACCAATGAGATTTAAAGGAGTCGCCACTAATTTGGGCCCCACTGAGTTCAGTTGGGTCTACTTCGAGTATGACTGAGCCGGGATCCCAACCCACTAGGCTGGAAAAGCTACTGGGGCAAAGTATGGTTGAAGTGGAGGGAGTTACATCAAAGGAAATAACAGTCTCCTTGCATCCAGTGGGGATTTGCTTCCTAAAAGACAAGGCACCTACAGTAACTTGGGGGGAACTGCTCTCACCGAATACCCACTGCCACCTGTAGGTTGTTGTTGTGTGCCTTCACGTCTTTTCCGACTTATGGCAATCCTAAGGGGGACCTATCACGGGTTTTCTGAGGCTGAGAGTGTGTGACTTGCCCAATGTCACCCAGTGGGTTTTCATGGCCAATCGGGGATTCGGACCCTGGTCTCCTGAATTGTAGTCCACGTCACACCACGACGCCACGCTGGCTCCGATAGGAGGCTATAGGACCTCAGTAGAATTATCCTCGGAATATTTGAGAACTGGACCAATTCAGTTATTCCAACAGCGATTTCTAATCCTTAGTCTAAAGAGTGTGGAAAATAAACGAAGGAATGGATGCTAAGAACGGGTTGAAGAACTTGCACAACTCCCCCGAAAGGCTACCAGGAAGGAAAGCAAAGTTGAAGGGTAGATTCCACTGAAAGATGAGGGCCAGGTTACTACCAGAGTTGCAAAACAGAACGCCCACACTGGCTTCCCTCTTTTAAAAGAGAATGTGCAGACATGCCCCCCAAACTCACCTTCTAGTGGACAAGAAAAGTGTCCCCTATGAAAAGGCAAGCTGATTGGAGGCTGCTGCCACTCTGCAGAAATACAGTAATACAGTTTGACACAGCTTTAACTATCATGACCCCGTCCTATGGAATCCTGGGATCTGTAGTTTGTTGTGGCACAAGCGTGCTCTGACAGAGAAGGCTAAATAGCTCACAAAACTACAAATCCCAGAATTCCATAGCATTGAGCCATGACAGTTTAATAGGTGTCAAACCACATTATTTCTGCAGTGTGGCAGCAGCCCCAAATAGAAATTAACTTTGTAGATATGATTTTGTCTCTTCTGTGACAATACAAAGAGGTTAACAACAAAGAATGGGCCTGATCCAGCCAAAGTTAGGCTGCAATTATGTACATACTTACCTGGGAGTAGGTCTTATTACACTCAGTCCAAGTAGACTGTGTTGTGTTAATTAAATCCCATTAATTTCAAAAGCAGACATTTAACTCTCCATTTCACACTAAAGGGGTTTAAATTACTTTGCCTTGGCTGGTTTGGGCCCCATGTGTGTTGAGGCTACAATACAAAGCAGTACCCTTAGTAGAATGTGTGGCCCACTAGATGCTGGACTGCAACTCCTAGCATACCTCACTATTGATTCTCCTGGCTACAGTGGAAGTAGGTAAGATTGCACTCAAAAAGGAGGGAAGGTGTTTAGGATCACCTCTACTTTTCTTTTCCCTTCAGGCTGATCTCTCAAGTTCTCACTATTACAGCTCTAATTTACTAATGCAGAAGTCACAATTATTTGAGTCTCTTTTGCCTTTAGGAATCTAGGAATGCTTTTAATGTACATTTAATGTTCAACTCCCTTCATATTATTTAACATTATTTTTAAAAGTAATAGGAATAGAATATATTTTAATGTGATACAGGGATCAGTCTACTTCGTTTAAAATATTAGATCCCAATTTTCAGAGATCCTGGCATTCTAAATTCAGGAGCTTGAAGGCCCTTCCTCTTTTCCTTCACCTTTTATTTGTGCATACAAAACACACAGTTTTTTTTCTTTTTTAGAAAGAAGTACCTACATAGTCCAAATATAGTCCAAAGCCTTGTTTTCCTGTACAAGGGATCCCAAAGACCTATACATAAAGAATGTATAAAAGTGAGCCTTTATTCAAAACTAAACCAGAAGATGATTTTTTATTTCCCAGTATATGAGTATAATGGTATTGTGCTCATATATTTGGGAACAGGCCTATCTCAATGGGTCTATATATTGGGGAATGGACCTGTCACAACCGAACATCCTCTATAACGTCTGCCAGTGTCTGCCTTCTACAAGACCTGATTATTTGTCCATCTTGCCCTGTATTTTCTATTCAGTCTGGCAGGCCTGGTCCAGGGTCTCACAGGCAGAGGGTAGGGTGGGGGGGCTTTCACATCACTGACCAACTGATCCTTCTGTATTTAGAAATGCATGTAAAGCAAGCTCCCTACCACTAAGTCATTACTTGCTGGTGTTCTGGAATAAAGAGCATCCATGGAGTACCAGAAGCAATGAGCAGGGACCACGAGGTCCATCCTCCTAACCTAATCTCTCTAACTTCTTAGCTAATCCATTGGTTTACAGGGAGAACAGCTTCGTGCCATTGACCCAAACAACTCCTCTCTAGTTCTTGGGAGGGAAATGTCACCCCGCTTAAGCGAGAATGTTTATCTGGGTCTACATACCGGATTAAGACCCACAATTAAAGCGGTATCATACAGCCTCTCATGTTTACTCGGAAAGGAGTCCCTCTGAATTCAGTGTAAGCGCGAAGAAGTGCAACTTTAGGGTTACAGTGTCACAGTTTAACTCGACGGTGGATTGCGATGGGTCTTACCTACAGGCGTAGCTAAATGAGACCTCCAAAAAGAAGGTGAGTGGGCAATTCGTTATTATTATCTGTTTGTGCACACGAGGGAAACAATTTCAACATTTCCTTTTCGCCCTGGCAACATGCACCTCCAGGAAGATCAGGATAGGTAGAATCACTCTATTACCCCAATCCATATACCGTACTTTCATTGCAGCTTAGGGAGACCAAATCATACTTATCCTGATCCGAATGTTTTTTCTATCTACACTATATACCCTTCCTAAGTACGGAAGAATTCATTCAGAACAATTTACACCTCTTTTGTTTTATGTTTATTTTATTTTTAAATTAAAACCACTAGTTCAGATTAGTATCTGGATTCTATCCATAAACCTTTCAAGGGGACGGAGGTGGAGAATCTGCCTCTTCTCCCCACCCCCCGCGGCCCCCAAATCCTAGGAACAGGTCAACGCGTTTAACGAAGAGTTTAATCTGCATGAGACGAGTCTGAGACTGAACAATCAGGAACGGTTAGCCTCTACTCTACCTTTACTTGTGTGGCGCTGGTGCCCCCTTCCCTTCTCTTTAACGGTGGCAGTTTTAAATTCCTTCACCAGGATGCGTCGAGAGCGTGGCCCACGGAAAGACCAAGAGGTTTTCTGAGATTTGCTGCTCGGAGAAAGTAATCAGGTGAGAAGTGATGGGATGTGGCCGGGCCATTCTTGTTCTCTTACCCAAAGCTGATGGTGGCCGCGCCCCAAGGGAGTAGCCACTAAGAATTCTGCCCCCACTATTAATGGCATTTTTTTTTCTGTCCCCCTTTCTAGCATTGCAGAAGGTGAGACACTGAAAATCGTTCGCACCTTGAACTCTTGCATTGCCTGTGTTCGCCACACAGGCAATGCACAGGCAATCCTGTGTTTGTTCCTTTCCTTTGGAGACCACTACTGTGCTGCGTTCCTAAATGCTCCAGCTGAAGTTTTGATTAACTGTACTGATAGAAATTTGAGGACTGAAGGAAAATTTCATGGGGAGGGAGAACAAAATCTTTACGCAGGGGGGGGGCAATACCTTCATTTTTCACACACACGCACCCTCTGCACCCCTGGAGGGCGGAGAAGTACACTTTTCCCCTCTACCTTGCGCTAGAAGGAAAGATTTGGAAAACAGTACTGACGTGGGAGGGAAAGAAGGGACCGATCCCCACGCAAGCGCACATCTCGGCCCTGCATTGGCCACGCCAAGGGCGACGAAGAAGACCATGCTGAGAAGTCCTTTGTCATCTCCTAGCGCACTCCGCCCCTCCCCACAGACACACTCCAGTCGTGAACTAACGATCTGCCCCTGTTTTATGGCCCTGACCCCTGCCCACGACTTGCCTGGTTTTCCAATAATGGGACGCTAAAGGGATAGAGCTTTAAACTGGGGTGTGTGAGAAGGGGAGCAGATGTTGGTTTCAAGCAGTTGTCTAACCTGATTATTCTCTGGACGCGTTAGGCAAGCGGGAGTGATTGATAATGACGCTAATCAACAAGCCCTCTCCAAGGCCGAAAGAGCCAAAGCGGGGTCCGGCAGGCTACTGGGGGGCTGGCAACAGAGAGGGGGAGCCGGGAATGAGACGCTCATAGATACAGAAACGACACCACCCGCCACTGCCTGTAGAAATTGCACAGGCCCACCCATTATAAAGGGTCTCTTAGCACAGTAAGTGAGGCTCCAGAGTGGCAGGGTGATTTGAGTGTTGGGCTAGGACTCCAGGACCCGGAGTTCGAATCCCCCACTCAGCCATGGGAACCCAATACTCGATCTTGGCCAAGTCGCCCTCTCTGAACCAGGTAATGCAACCCCCTTCTGAAGGAATGACACCAAGAAAGCCCTGCGTTAGGCCCGTCATAATTCGGAGGCAACTTGAAGGCACATAACAAGAACAAGATGGAGAAGCACAGTAAGACCATATATGGCAGAGGGGAGGAGAGGAAGGTTTGGAGTGCTGCCGTTAGTGTCTGGGCATCCATTAGTCTTCATGCAAGGAATGAGGTTGCAAAAATGTAAACTGTGTCCGAATATGACTATACCGAACTCGAGTGAGGCAGTCTAGGGGCTGAGTTACAAACCAGAAAAGTATCTGAGTCAAACTTAGCGTCTTGTACTAAATTTGCCTGAGGCAAACTACTATTTCAAAGCGTTTTCACTTTCACTGTAATATGGGGTAACTATATTGACCTACCTCACAAGCTTGTTGCATCACTGACAAAATGTATGTGGTGTTTTCTAGATAACTTTTTAAAGGTAAGTATATTTCTTGGAATAGATCCAGACTCAGCCACGCTTTGTGAAAACCCATTGAAATGAGTGGGACTTAATTTAGTCACGACTGATTCGCCCTACTAATTTCAGCGGGTTTGCTCCAGGCATGACTAATCTAGATGCCATCCATTGTTATTAGCTACATTTGACCTCTTATTTCCTCCAAGGAGCTAAAACCGGTGTATATAACTCTCCCAACCCTTCCCCGTTTATTTTCACAACAGTACTGTAAGGTAGGGTCGGAGAGAGACAGAGTTTGAGAGAAAGAGAGGGAGACGGGATTAGGCTCACCCAGTGAATTTCATGGGGAGTTGAACCTTGATCTCTCCAGTCCTTCTCCAACACTTCAACCGCTACACCACATTCCCTAATTGCAACACTGCATAGTTGTAATAATAGCAGCAACAGATAAGCGCATAACTTTATAAATTGTATGTAGATGAATGCAGTTCTCATCCCAATAAAGTCAATGACAACATTCCCATTATTTCTAACACGGTTTAGCTATCATAGATCAAAGATAATGGAGACGATAAGCAAGAGAGCTTCTCGGCTGAATGCTAAAGATACTTTAATTAAAGGGCAAAACGAGGGTCTTACAAGACAGCTCTAATTTCTTACACCTTTAACACCAAGAGGCAAGCGGCTACAACAAAACAAGGTGCTTCTCCTACTGTAAACCTTTTTGGGAATCTGCATACTCACTTTTTTTACATCTAAGTTGCCATATTGCTGTATTAAAATCGAAGGGTGTTAGTGTCTTCCTTTTTTTAAGAAGAGCTAAAATGCCTTCCTGCAACCCAATGCTATGCATGCTTGACCCGGAAAGAAAGCCCATTTGTGTTCAGTGGCTTATAGTACCAGGTACGTATACATCTTAATATCCAATCCTATACCTGCCTTATTGTTGGTGTGTACCTTCAAGTCGTTTTTTACTTATGGCCACCCTATCAAGATTTATTCAGAGGGGGTTTGCCTTTGCCTTCCTCTGAGGCTGAGAGAGTGACTTGTCCAAAGCTACCCAATAGGTTGCCATGGCCGAGGGGAGATACGAACCCAGGACTCCAGACAACGTTCAAACCACTACAACACACTGGCTCACACTGGCCTGCCTACTCGGAAGTAAATCCCATCCCGTTCAATGGTACTTGATCGCAGATAATTAGGCTTCAGTCCTAGATTCACTTGCCTGTAAGTAAGTCTCATTGAACTCAATAGACTTACTTCTGAGTAGATACCTGTACCCATTATTAATGCTGTACATTTGTTGTTATGCGCCTTCAAGTCAGCTCAGATTTATGGCGACCCTATCCTAGAGTTCTCTTGGTAAGATTTATTTAGAAGAGGTTTGTCATTGCCTTCCCACATAGTCGATGACAACCTTAAATAATACCACAAGGCGAGACAACTGTGGTTTTTGATGACCTTCCTTTCCCTAGCGTTTATTTGTGAGTTGTTCACTATTCTGACCTTGGTTTTACCACGAGACAAGTGGTAGCCCAGTCAACAAATCAGATAAACATAATCAAGCCCCCCCCCTCCAGACATTTCGGGACGCCAGGAGTAAATTCCACCTGTTTCAGTGGAACTTAATCCACGTTGAGTAATCCAGCATCACAGTTGTTTCAAACGGAATTCGGCGAAATTGTAGGTTGCCCGTGCGTGCAGTACAGAGAAAACGAGATCCCCATTATGGAATTTAGAGAGAATCCAAGCAAACAAGCAACGGCTTGATCTGATTATGCAGTTAGATTTAACATGGACAATCAAAGAAATCTCTTTTATATTTAAGGATTTGGATAAATGAATATTCCTAACAAGTGAATAAAATGTATTCAATTAACTGAAAACCTCGTGCACTTCTGAACTGAAGTGGAATCGACTGTAATTGATTTATTTGAAACCAGAGGTTAAGGACTGAATTAGCTAAGTACAACTGGGTATTTCAAGCCACTGACTTATCAAATGTCAAATCTCTTCTATTTTAAATATTATTTCAGCTGCGGGGCATTGCTATCCTGATGCCTGTTCCACCAGTTAAATCTCAAATTATATTAATATTCGATTTTGAAGGTGGGGGAGGGTTAGATGATGATTTATTACAGAGGAGGGTGGTAACCATTCAACTAGAAGGAATATTGTCGTACATTTTTTTAAAAAAATGCATAAATTAGCATAGCATGAAAGGACTGAGCTATAACTCATTAACATTTCACCATTCATCCTAATTTCAATTTAATCTGAAAGGGGGGGGAGTATTTTAGGGTTAGGAGTTAAAAGCCTGGCCTAGAATTTGAAAGGCTGAAACAATGATTGATTACAATGCTTTAAATACATCCCCTCAGAAAGAATGTGAAAGTAATTAGCATGATTTTGTAACTGCACTTTGGTCACAGCAGATGAGCCCCAAACTGAAATGACCATCATTTCTATTATCTCCTGACAAAGGGGGAGGGGGGGAGAAAAAGTTAAGATTTTTTAGAGAGAGAGAGAGAATCCTCAAAATGAATAACAGTGAGGTGCAAGTATCTCAGCAATCTCACTTCATCTGAGGTAGAAATGAATGAACTAATGATCAGTACTGAACAGATTACACCAAAAGGAATGAAAAAGAATGAGAGTATGTTCAAATAAGGAGCAAAGCCACTAAATTCCATTTAAAATATATTTTTAATTTTACTCACTTCATTAAAAGCTCTAGATAGGGATGTTAGCTAATAATGATTAACCCAACACAAAATTTCAACAGAACAAATAATTACCAAACCAATACTAATGTTAATTTACTTCAAAGCAAACTCAGGGGTTTTTTAAATATATTTTCTTCCAAGTAAATGTGTTTAGGATTGGATTGTCAGGATAGCAGGGAAGGTAAAGGCAAGGCTCTAATTTATTTTAACTGGACGTGTATTGCGGTCTTAGAAATGTAGTATTTCAAAACAATTGGTTAATCTTTTAATTTTGTAACTGGGCAGTATATATTAGCTCTTTGTAGCACTGTTTTAACACGCAAGGCCTTAATTATGCTAAATTCTTAAATAATTGTTTTATATATATCATCTGTGTGTTTTATTTATTGCTTTTCACGTCTTAAATGATATTTTATATCAAAATGTATTATTCATATCCTTAAAATTATTAGGACCTCCTCATGTTCAAAGATTAAGACTGTTTTATACATTGCTGAGTTATTGCCTAAAATGATTAGGCAGAGGGTTTTTTTTTAAAGTAACAAGCATCTGTAAATCCAGATATGAATGAATGGTATTTAATAAGATTGTTTTTCATTTAAAAATGAGTATTTATGCATTGCTGGAGAAAGAACAGCAGTGTGTGCATTGCTCTTTATGAATGCCATTGTGCCTGAGGTTAGGATCCCCCACACAATCTGTGATGCAGCCAAGAAAAACAGCCCAGATAGACAATGCTTCACTTCACCTGCTACAATGCTGTGCATTTCATTTATGTCAAGGCTGCATGTACAGTTAGGGTTCATTCACCTCATTATTTTGTTACATCCACTTTACAGTTAACCAATGTAACTTGGGGAGGGAGATGAATAAGCATTTTCAAAATGATGCCATCTTTATATGCAAAAGATCAGTTTCTCTCTCTCTTTCAAAACTATAGGCACACACAGCCCTACTCACAATTTTATTAAACCGTTTTTCACAGCAAAACAACAACAACAACAAAACCCAACTCTACCAGTGCTCCCCTCACTGGCCACACTGGTTTTCTACTGCTTTTTCTAACTAGATTATTAAACAGAGGGCAAAGGAACAACCTGTGCTTTCTCTTCTGCATTTGCTTCCCCTGCTAATACAAAACCACAAAAGCAAGGGCCTAATTCTCTTTGCAGTTTCATTGAAAACATGTTAAGAAAGCTAGCCTTTTCCAATGCTACCTTAGAAACAGAAAACCTCCACAAGACAGGGCTAAGTCTCCTCAGAAATACCATCACAGATCTGACTGTTTTGCAATACTTAACAGAACCCAAGATGGACCCAATTATGCTGGAGACAACCAGATTGTGCTGGAAGTAAGTTTCACAATGTTTTGATCAAACTCTCCAGGTTTAGCATTCCAAATAACCATTGTAAGCAAACTGCTTTTTTAAAAAAGTCTTCCACGGGGAGAACATCATAAGGCTAGTATTTCATGTCCTTCCTCTGCTTCTTTCCTATGAAGCCACCTTTGCATAAGCCAACACCACACCACAAAAACCCACAATGAAGCTGAAACAATTAGGATAACTGCAATTTTCACAATAGTGTCTTTTGAGCCAATTAGTTCTCAGAAATGAGGGAATATCTGTTTTAAGCAAGTACCTATTTGGATTGGAGTTGAGATCAGAACAATAAAATAATACTCTGTATCCAATTTTTGTGCTGTCTTGGTTATAATTTCAAACATTACTGGGGCATAAAGATTTAGCCATTCTGCCTCATCCAAAATATTGGTGAAAATATTATACTGTGATACAACTAAATATATACATTGATTTTATATATGTACATGGGCACAAATGTTATCCAATATCTACAATAAAATTGTAGTATATCTTATCAGTCACCTACAGAACACCACTTTCCACAATCTGAGTACTTATAACACACACATACACACAAACACTGAATTATTTCAAAGTTATGTGCTGGATATGAAGATTTGTACGTGTACATGTGTACACCTGCTCATATCCTCAGCCAGGGACATCAATTCCTCCCATGCCCCATCTCCACAAAATGGCAATAAGAATGAAAAAGCAGTGCAAATTCATATTATGACAATCATTTAAGGTCAGTAATACTGATACATAATTAGGAAGCAGGAATAAAAACCTAAAGATCAAATAAATAAAATAAAACTTTATTTTTAAAAATAAAATTACCTCTCAGTTAAAGAAAAGTATGCCATTTCTTTAACAGTACAATATTTTTTTAATCCAAAAGAGTACATTGTGTTTTATTGTGTAATTTGTCTGAATACAGACTCTGTGGAATATCTAAATGATACCCTGCTCTGAACTCCAACTTGAAAGTAAGTTTTTATTATACTTGAGGGAAACAATGGGTTCAGCTGCTTATTGCAAGGAGCAATTGTCAAGGGAGAGTTAAACTCAATTACTGTAACCATACTGAATAAAAAATACTGCCAAGAACAAAAATACGCCTGGGTAAAGACAGCCACTGAATAAAAAAAATCGACATAAAGCGTATCAAATATTTATTTATCTGGGCAACAAAGGACTATGATACATTGACAGGCATGGAAACTACTGCCAGCACAACTCAATACAATACAACTATAACTGCTTCCAATATGGCCGGTGGAAATAGAGGATACCAGGTGGTCTCAAATGTATGGGAGTTGTTTCAACCAAAAGACAACTCAAAATGAAAAGAGGGAAGGGTTGGGAGAAAATCCCTCATCCTTTATCTGAATAGAGTATCAGTGTATTGCTCTGATAACTGTTTGAACAGAAAGACACTGGATATAAACTTTTTGTTTCTTTTTTTTTAAGCCACAACACATAACAAGTTGTTAGAAACTACTAACACAGGGTCAAATCTTATCTGAAGGGGGCCAACATCACTTCAGGTGGAGGTGGTTGGGTGTGATTTCCCCCTCCCCCCCTTATCACTGAGAAACTAAAGCTCATACTAATAATTTATTGTTAAAATCCAGGTTATTTTATTTGTTTAGCTGTTTTATTGTTGCCGTTTTTTGAAGAAAAAAAACATGCTACAACAGGGCTGAAGTGATGAATCCCAGAAAAAAAATGCTGCCCCCTCCCTCCAAAAAGACCCTCCCCGCCTCTGTTTTCTAAGTAAGTAACCATGAACCACAGTGATGGTACTAATAAGAAGGGGGAAGATTTAAAAACCCACTAAACAAGAGGTAAACGAGATCACCAGATAAATAATTAAAAAAGGCTTCAAACAGACTCACCATATTTACAATTCCCATTAAATTACACATAAATAAATATATACATACATGAACACTGATCCCCTTATGGAAGAATCGTGAACCGATATCGCTATAAGAAAGTTCAGATTGGTGGCTTTACCTTGGACAGGAGAGAGGTTCTATTACTGAAGACATGACATGGAACTGCATGGAGTTTGTGTTCAAGTTTATTCACAATACTGATAAAATGTCATCATCATCATCATCATCCTTTTGCCTCTTTTTTTTTAAATATGGCTACAATCTTAAAACGGAAGTTCGTGTAAGGGGAGATGGTGATTCAAAGTCCGATGAAGCTCGTGAGTTTTCTCCACATTTAATTCGTTATTTCTAATTGTTTTACTTTGAGTTCTTTCACTTTTGTCATTAGAAAAAGAAAAGTTCTGTTCATATGTTTTAAAAATTTTGTCGGGATTTTTTTTTTTTTTTTTGGTAAAAAAAAAACATGAAAAGTTCACACAAACTCAAACGACCAAAAAAATAAAAATAAAAATATCCCCCTCCCCCCCCCCCCCAAAAAAACCACCACCACCACCACCACCACCCTCTCCTCGGCTGGCTGGCTCCATTCATCTCCTTGTTCGTTTTCTTAGGCTCCAGACTGGATAGCAACTGGGAGTCAACTGGGAAGTAAGTGGTGGCAGAGGAAGGAAAGAAGGAAGGAGGAGTGTGCTGGGAGGCCAGGGCGTGGATGTCCAGTCTTAAACTGTGTGAATAGGCGAGGCCAGAAAATCTCTGGGCTGCTGTAGCCTGGGGGTGATGAGGGAGGAGGGGGAGTCTGTCAGAGAAATGGGAGGGGGCTGGCTGGCTGGCTGGGCAGGAGGGGAATCCTCATTTTCGGTGCTTCTCCTCTTTGTCGCCGCTTTTGGTGCTGTTGTCTGTGTGGCTGTTGGGGTTGTTGCTGAGGTACATTTTGTCCATGGCCTTGAGCGCCTCGGTGAGATAGTTCTGGAGGGCGGTGACGGCGGCGCACACAGCGGGGCTGCCGAAGCCGTGCGAGATGAGGTTGAAGTGGGTCAGGCAGCTCTGGATGCCCGGCTCCAGGATCGGGGTGGGCCGAGAGTTCCCCAGAGGAGAGCGGTCCTGAGCCAGCAGGTCGGTGAACTCCTTGCAGATCTGTCTGCGGCACAAATGGAGCAGAGAGAAGGAGGAGAGAGGGGGCAATGAGCCAGTCTTGTCAGCAAAGCAGCCAAGCCAAGGAGTCAAGGCACAATGAGCGCGCATGCACACACACATCACACACAAGCACACGGGGAGTGGGGAGGATCTCTCTTGCTTGCTGCTTCTTTCCCTTGTTCCCCCCCCTCCGTCATCCCACCCCAGTAAGCCTTATTCAGAAGATACATTAATAAGGCCACCTTTCTTTCCCTTGGCCTCATAGGGACATACATACACTCCCAAATGCAACCTCTCCCCCCCCCACGCCGCCCACTTTTTGCTCCCTATTTGTATATTTTATAAGCTGCTTCTCCCCTTCCAAGCATTTTTAACCAGGTCATCCTCTTTTCTCATGTGCCTCCACACACCTTCACTCTGTTGTTGTTGTTGCCTTCAAGTCATTTCTGACTAAAGGTGACCCTAAGGAAAACCTATCGCAGGGTCCTCTTGGTGGAATTTGTTTAGAGGGGGGCTTGGCCTTTGCTTTCTTCTGAGGCTGGGAGCCTGACTTGCCCAAGGTCACCCAGTGGGTTTCCATGGCCAAGCAAACCCCATCTCCCAGTGATCTAGTCCAACTCTCAGACCCTAACTTTAATCTACTCCCTTTGGTGTGTCTCTTAATCTTTCCTTCCATTCTATAGAAAATGAATAAATCATAACAGTAGCACATAACAGCAGCAAGCAAGACTCTCTGGTACTTCTGCTACAAACTGGCAAAATTTGGAGGTTTCTGCCATCTATCCTTCCTTCAGCATCCCAGGTGTTCACCTTGACTCCAAGCACATAAAACCAACCCCTCTCTCCCCACACACACACACACACACACACACTTTTTCTATTTTAACACAAGGCCTCCCTCTCATACAAACAAGGATATCATCATAGGTATGCCAAAGATTTCAGTGAAATACAACAGAAATTACCCAACCAGACAGAACAGGGAAAGGAAACATTTCCAAACTTTTTCTAAATATATATATATATCTATAGTAGCATCCAGCATAGGATATATTCACCCTAGGTACCTTTCTTGTTTAAAGTCAAGAGTGAGCTTATAGCAGGTCACACACATCATATTTTTTCTTTGTAGAAGTAAGTTGCATTGATTTCAATACCTCTTACACCCTGGTGGATGTATCTAAAATATTTGCCTGATCTGATCTACCATATTAGTTTTAAAAAAACATGGACAAGGCTTTCAAAGAATGTTTCTTGTCAGTGTGTGATCCTACATTCATGTACAGTTGTCCCTTCATATTCACTGGGGTTTAGTTCCAGGAACCCCCCCCCTCCCAATACCAAAATCCGTGAATATTCAAATCCCATTATATGCAATGGCATAGCAAAATGGTGCCCCTGATATAAGATAGCAAAATCAAGGTTTGCTTTTTGGATTATTATTTTTTTAAATAATATTTTCAAGCCATGAATACTTAAATCCCTGGATATGGAGGGGCAACTGTACATTGATTTACATTTCATTTTAGATATAGTAAGCAGTATAGAATTTGATATAAATAATGGTGGTGGTGAGGAGGAGGAGGATACTAGTTCCTTATCAATGCAATTTAATAGTGGATGAGTGGGAGGCAGGGAGGTGGAACTTAGGGGTTTGTAGGAACTTCCTGGTAGGCCTGCCATTCCAAGGAAAAACTAAAGTAAGGATTACTGTGACTGGAGGGAGGGACAGGGTGAAAAGGCATAAGAAGGATTCTGATCAGCAGTCATACTCAGAAGAGTTGCTGAGCAAACAGTTGAGGGAGAAAATATAGGAAGGGGAAAATGCAACTCTTGGTTGCCTAAAGGCCAGTGTTAAACATCTCCCAGCATAGATTGCCTCCACCATCAGCTGCTGGGTGCCCTCTGGCCCAGTGCCCTTCTGTGACATCACCACCCCTAATTAAGGGCTACTAAAACAAGTCTTTTAATTTCCAGCAAACACATCACTCACAAAGGTCTCTCCACACCATATCACTCCCAGCTCCCCATCCTGGAAGTCCCTCCAAACAACTCCACTGGCATTTAGTTGCTTACAAGTTAAACGTGTGCTTTGATATCCTTTATTACAGATAGAAAAAACTCTCACAAAAGGAAGAAAAAGTTGCAAATTTTAAGTCTGAGATGCTATGCAAACTCATTCTATGTATAATCACCATTATCTGGGATTGATTTAACTGGGACCAATGTTACTTATTTCAGGCACGTCTACTCAGAAGTAAGACCCATTGAGTTCAGTGGGACTTACTCTCAAGGAAGTCTATAAAGGATTGCAGCCCTGCAGCACAATGCTATGCATGTTTACTTCAGAGTAAATCCCATTGTGTTCAGTGCGAGAGCTTACCAGGCAAACCTGTACAGTTTTGCCATTTTTTGTTTCACTATTAAAAAATGAAGAGATCCCTGCAGTTTGCATGTATAAACTCAGACACGTTATTCTTGAATAAAACCTTCACTTCTGCAGTCACCATCATCTACTTCAATGGGAAGTGGGAGGGGGTAGGATCCTGCTCATTCATCTGCATTAATTCCAGTGTTTTGGTGCTGGCAATATTATAAGATTTTCTCAAAAAGCGAACCCACAGTATTACCAATAGGGGAAATGATAACCAACCATAAAATCAGATTGATCAAACAAGATATTAATAGTGCAACAACAAAACAAACGAGATCTTTCCTCAGAAATGTCTTACTTTGTAGCTAGAAGCATGTTTTTTCTTGTGACTTGCTCGTTTGGATCGGAATGTTGTCGGTTGAGAAATTCAGCTACTGCTTTGGCAGGGAATTCAGTTTCACACACGTAACCAAAATCTCTGGCTAGATGTACTGCTTCTCCTGAAACGATGGGTGGGGGAAAAAAATATCTAATCAATACACAAAGCTCAGACGGGGTGAGAGGGAGAATTTAGTAACAAAGCTGGGCAAATGATTCTACTCCATTGCAGTCAATAGGAGTTTGCTCTGAGTAGGGGTAGCATTCTACCCTTAGATTGTTATCAAGTACCAATAAAGAAGACTCCAGTCTACTAATATTTTTGCATTTCTGAACCATAAGGATGGGTTTGAGGATCCCGGGAAATGAATAATCAGAATAAGTGATTGCTATAGACATGGCAGTACAGCATATTGGTGCAATAAGTATTTTCTAGAGGATTCCTAAAAGGAACTATTTCTCATCACTTGAAGCGGGGAGCTTTTGAATTAATAGTTTTAAATCAAGCAATGGGCGCAGCTTACATTGTGAACATCAGCACTGAATACTACCTTCCTTCAGAATCGACAGAGCCAATTACATGTTAAAATTTGCTGTGAAATGGCACGGGGGGGGGGGAATGACTAAGTCGATTCAGTAACGCTTTCAGCCTTAATTTTTACGGATATATATTTCAGGCATTTGATTCCATATACTCCTAACATTACTCAGAGTACGTCGTCTCTGTTATGTAAAGTGGAAATTATGCGTTTGTGTTTGTCTACTTTATTTGATCAGTTCAAGTCTCACAGAAAGAAAATGATAAATTATGTGTATGTATGGGAAAATACAACGTGCTAAATGGCTCCTTTTTCTTTTCCCCCCCCTTTTTCTTTCAGCGTATACTTGAGATTAATATTGATCATCATTACTTCTAAAAGTCCCATAAGTGGACTACATTAAATAGTTAAGTATTTAAAAATTTAACTCGATCGCATATAATTATCCACCCTTCCCTCGTTTTCTTCTCCCCCCTGCCCTCTTCAAACGATTAACCATAAGAATTTTAGGGTCATTCCGCTGAGTCTGTCTGTTTTGTTGATTTTCAAATCTTTGGTTTTAATTTCCTGAACCAGTTGGTTTTTACCGCAGGGCTTCCTGCCATTAGCTCTGGGTCCGGAAGAACGCATGCGCCAATTAGGGCTTCAAAGCCTCAGTCCACTGAGCTTGTTTCCATAAAATGGAGCGGATCATAAACAATAACAGTACTTTGGAAACTGCCTCATCGCACAGGGACCCACAGCCGAAACAACTGTATATTATCTCTTGAGGAGGGGGGGGGGAATTAGCCACTATTATCAGTTTATCTGCACATTAGTCCTTACTCCCTTGGTTTGTTTTCTTCCCTACCAGCGGATCAAACCCTAGTCATTTCCCCAAAGCTATTAAACCTTCTACATATTACTTAACATCACAATAATATTAGCATTCACCAGTTTATTCTCCTCACTAATTCTTTCTTCTTCTTTTTTGGCAAGGGAGATATCTTTCTGGAGCTTCCCCCTCCCTCTAATCTTGGTGTATGTTTTTCCCCTTTCAGTTGCTTTCAAACTTTTTTTTCCTCTGCTCATATCATATAAATTTATTTTATAGTTGCTAACCACAATGAGAATCTCCTTGATGATCTCTCAATTGTGGCTGGCATTTTAAAAGGCTTCCCTATTCATTTTCTTGAACCTTTAAATATGTTTGACTCTTTATTTAGGTAAAGCAGGAGAAGATAGGGGGGAAAAGGAAGAGGCCATAAAGCAAAGGAAACTATTAGCTGATTCTAAGTAAAACCAACGCTGACTGAAGGATCCGAAACAGCTTAAGAATCACTATACAGAACAGTAACAAAAATCAGGGTTAAAGACCGCAAAAATTAAAAGGTGGAGAAGAAAGACAACGTGAGTATTTATCCATATCAACTTCTTTATATGAACAGCTGTGACAAAATAATTCTCTTCTTTCCCAGTATAAAACATGTGATCCAATAAAGGTTCTCTTCTCCCTGCCAGCCCTTCCTCCTTAACGTTAAAATAGTATGTCCATTCCCCCCTCCCTACCATCCTTAGAGTTAAAATAGGAAATGGTATCAAAGAAGGTGCCCCATATTCTGCAGAGAAGGAGAACAAAAGAGGAGTTCAGAGACTGGCTGCAAGGCTTTCAGGACACCATTAAATCGTGACTTAGGTCAAGGATTCCCAAACTAATTCAGGAAGTAATGGTCACGCATTTCTCAAATGCAGATGTCAGAATAACTTAAACGATTTAGTGGTATGTAGTTTAAAGGAGCAGAGACTTGTCTTTGGGTAGCTGAAGCACCTAACATTTAAAACTGCCTAGTGATTGACAGAGAATATAATGCTGAGGGTTGGAGAGATCCATTAATACATGCTCTGGTCAAACAGGTGATCTCCCAGCCTACCTGTTACATCACATTAATGTAACATACTGATTGTACACCACATAAAAATAAACGTATTCCTGGTCTCATTTCCAAACAAGAATCCCCCAACACCACCACTTCTCACAGAAATTAGAATATTTGCATGAAATATTATTAGACTATTTGTCTGAAATACTAATTGTTCTTGAAGGCTTCACAGCCTTTGCCAGGTAGTGAGCAGATATGGGATCTCCTTAATGAAGGCTAGTGTTCCCATGTATTCTGAACATTTTCACCTGTGTGTGTACAGCTGTCCCTCCATATCCACGGATTTGGTATCCACGGATTTAAGTATTCACGGCTTGAAAATATTCTTTAAAAATAATAATCCAAAAAGCAAACCTTGATTTTGCCATCTTAAATAAGGGATACCATTTTGCTGTGCCATTGCATATAATGGGATTCGAGTATTCACAGATTTTGGTATCCACAGGGGTCCTGGAACCAAGCCCCAGCAAATATGAAGGGACAACTGTATATGTGCCTTCATGTCGCCTGTTGACTTTTGGGACCCTCTGCATTTCATAGGGTTTTTGTAGAAAAGGAATATTCAGAGGTATTTTTGCCAGTCCCTTCCTCTGAAATATAGTCTACAGCACCTGGTATTCATTGGTAGTCTCCCATCCAAGTACTAACCAGGGCTGATCCTGCTTAGATTCCATATCAGACAGGATCTAGTGCCTTTAGGGTATATAGGGCTACACTATTATTAAATAGTGTGTCTACGCACAATCCTAAATATACACTGGACTGACTATGTGACGAATGTTGCTGTCCTTGAACAAGCAGGGATCACCAGCATTGAGGCCATGATATTGAGAACATAGCTGCGCTGGGCAGGGCACGTTTCTAGGATGGAGGACCATCGCCTCCCAAAAATACTACTCTACGGTGAACTCGCCACGGGTCAGCGTAAGAGGGGCGCTCCAAAAAAGCGATACAAAGACTCCCTGAAACAACATCTCAGGCTTGGCCAAATTGATCACCAACAGTGGTCCGCCCTGGCCTCACATCGGGAGGCATGGAGACGCACTATCCACAATGCTGCAGCCTTATTTGAGAACTCACGACGAACAAGTCTTGAAGAGAAACGACAACGCAGAAAGAATCACAACCCAAAAACATCACCCAAGGAGACCTTCTGCTGTGCTTTTTGCAACCGGACTTGTTTATCTCGGATTGGCCTTTTTAGTCATCAGCGCGCTTGCAGAAGGCACGGGATGAGTCCTTCCTGAATCTTCGTTTGCGAAGAAAAGCCAGAGAGATTATTAAATGTTGGGACATGGCAACCTAGCATGCATGGGGCCATGGTACTTAAAGAGTTAAAGTGCATGTAAAGAATGTTTACTAAACTTCCTGTCTACTAGAGTTTTATGACCCATCTTCCTGATCACATAGGCAAGTTCTTTTGATCTCTTTGTCTGAGGCACAAGTCTTTTTGTTCTCTGAGAGAGAAACCATGAGGATGCTTCTGTCCTCCCCTTTCTTTCCTTTTGTCTTTTAAGATGGGGCTTACTAAAGCTCTTGTAGCTTACAGCATGTAGAACTATATTTTACTTCCCTGCTTGCCTATCCTAAGATCAATGTATCTGTGTATCTCCATGCACAAGATATTACTGTAAGTAAACTACTTTTTATATACTTTAAAGAAGACTGAAGCTTGTTTTATTATTTGCTAGACTGTGTGATGGGGGGCGGATGGCAGACTGACTTAGTTGCTGATCCTAATAGAAAACCTTCTGCTATATGCATGTTTATTTTGCTCTGCTACTGATATATACCAAAATTCCCAACATTAAATAATGTGAAAGAAGGTCTGCTAGGACAGTGGATCTCAACACCTGGTGGTCCTCCAATTATTTTGAACTTCCACTCCCAAAAGCCCCCATCAGCATGACAAATGGTCAGGGATTCTGAGAGTGGAAGTCTGAAATCTAGAGAGCCAAAGGCTGAGGCTTATTCTGCTATGGCATGTTTTATAATTCAGTTGAGTCCCCATATCCATGGGACCAATATCCACAGTTTCAGTTGTCTGTGGGACACAAAATAGGGACACATATCAAAGTCATGCTGGAAAATGCATAGAGAGGCATCCTCTCTAGGTATCTTGTAGGTCTTCCAATGCAACTCTATGGTATGTTTTTAATGGAAGTCCTGTATTTTAATAGGGCTTGCTGTTATCCAGAGTTCTCAGTATCCATGGTAAGTCCAGAAACCGAACCCCTGCAGAAAAGGGAACTGACTGTATTAATCCCCCTCCCCCGCAAACAATAGTAATGCCTGTGCTGGTTAGGCCACAAGAATCTGCCATGTGTTTGTTTGCATAGTCCTTTGGTCCAGATCTCTGTATGTTTATAGTGTCTTCACGTATGATGATGCTCATTTAAGACTGGCTGTAACCAACAATTAATGCAACATTTTAAAATCCCTAATTCATTGCAACATTAGTTCTGCAAACATTCATTCCTATAAGCAGCCAATGCAGACCTGCTCCTAGAACCCTTTCTCATCACTGAGTAATTCTCATAGGTCTAGGCTTTTACACATATCCTTCAGATATTATTGCACTGTGCATCCTATCAGCCCTAGTCAGCATAGGCAATAGTGAGGGATGATGGTAGTTGCAGTCCAACATCTAGAAAGCCACGTATTACCCCATCCTGACTCATACAGTTGGAATCTAAAACAAAGTGTCTTTAGGTCCAATTAACACAGCTCTCTCTCTCTGGCTTTTCTTCGCAAATGAAGATTCAGCATCAACACAGCAGGGCTAATATAATCATATGGCCACATGTTTCAAGAATACAGAAATACATGCTTTCTTCTAGATCAGGCTGGGAATCATGCAGTCTTCCAGATGTTACTGAACTTTATCTCCCAGCATTCCTCACCATTGGCTATGCTGACTGGGACTGCAGGAAGTTACCTCCCAACAACATCTGGAGGGTTACGCAGTTGCCACTCCTGTTCCAGATACTGCAGTGAGTATTTTCACTTGACTGCCAGCTTCATGAACAAACTAGTCAATCCATACAACTATTTCCATGTAGATTAGACCCAGTAAATGAATGGAATCTAAGGTAGCTGCCAGTAACAACTCCCATTCATTTCAATGGGTCTTTTATGTAAGGACTAATGTTTGATTTTATCCCAAAGTATTTAACAGAATTTTAAGTCTGAATGAAATCAAAAGGACTTAACAGTTTAGTCTACAATGTAGGTTACATCTGGAACTGAATAAATTTACACCCATATACTAGACACCTTTGTTTGTAAATATTAAGATTCATGAATTTCCTTTTGAACACATTTGAAAGGGAATACATTTACAACACAGTCCTAGGCACACTGATCAGAATTAAGGCTCACTGGCAGCAATGGAATTTACTTCCAGGTAAGTATATACATGATTGCAATCTTAGGAAGCGGCCTTTAATGATCCAACTGACATAAATGATACAAACAGAATTAAAATTTCACTGGTTTGTGTTTTGCCTGTCCATTTAAACTGAAATCCTTTAGCGCCTTTAATTTGAGAATTACATTCCAATTACCAATTTTAGCATAATTAATCAGTTCATTAATCAATTAAAAGTTGCAATTATCCTGAAAAGAAGCAGCTGCTTTTGAATGAATGGCCTGGCCAACTTATATATTGTTTAGAAAACTATCATAACCAAGTCCCTGATGTCTGAATCAAGATACATACTATGGTTGTACACATCGCTACTGTACCTCTTCCACTGGAGACTACCCTGATTAAAATCCAATTAAAATCCACCATGTCAATCAGTGATTAATAAATTAATCCATTAATTACGCTTACTCGAGCAATGTTTTCAGCCCTACTTTTTTTAAAAAAGTGAGTGAACAATCAGACAGCAACCTAGTTAAAGTGAAGTTTTAGAATTTAAGCAAACTTAATTTCATTCACTTCACTGAGACTTGGCACCCAGATCCTAACTGCATTACAAGGATTTAAGTCCAAACAGATTTCAACAGACCCCATTTCCAAGTATTTTGACATAAATGGGTTTTGGACTAGGCTGACAGTTTCAATTCACCTTTTGAAAAAAGTACAAAGCAAAAGGTCAAAATGAACATTCTCTTCAGACATAATGATTTAAATCAAACAATACCCATAAACATTTCAGCATAGGCCTTTGAAAGGTTCCTGTTTCGTTCAGTTGACAAATATACATATAATATAAAATATACACACAAAAAACACACACTTCCCAAATAATGCCCCTCCCACTGCCAAATCATCAAAGCCATCACTTACCCTCTACTAGTGATGTCAGCAGGGTAACATTAGCAGCTTTACGTCTCCCAGCTGGCAAATTTAATCCTATTTTGTCCAGTTTTTCTCTCAAAGATCTCCCTCCATTTTTTGATTTTGCTCTGTTCAACACATTAAAAAACAACAACACTTAACACATGACTAATATCTACCAGATCATGTTGCAACTCTTTTCAGATATTTTCCTCTAAAGCTATTTTACAAATCCTTATTATATAAAGAATATTTAGTGAAATTTCATTCCAGGAAATGTTAAGCGTGGAAGATATGCCATGAAGGTACAATTAAATGCAAAACAGGAAAATCTGCTGAAATATTTCCTTGTGTTTGAAATAAGTACGGAATTAAAACAGCCAAAGTTAAGCCCGTTATGTTCTTATGGTATCTGCAAGCCATATATGGGTACCAGACAACCCTTACAGGGCTTATAACATGTTCTTGCAAAATGTGACTGATGGCATAACCACTGTTAGTGCTTTTACTCATTGCTGAACCAATGGAGACCTGTTTTAGCTAGACTCCCTTACATTATTAACAAGCATACTTTACAACAGTCAAGAGTCTCCATTCATGTTGCTCTAAAGGCTAAACTAGAAGATCCAAGGTAGGTGGGCTCAAAGGTAAATATGGTTTCCTTCTTTAAAACACACACACATACCTGGGTTGTATCCCTGTACCCAGCTAGCCAAATAAAACGTAAATTTCTTTACTGGAGCATAGCTGGTGGCTTCCCAGAGTAATGTAATGCTGGCAGTGCCCTCAGCTGGTGTTTCTTAGCTTTCAGCAACCATTGCTATGAAGTGTGTGACCTGTTGTGCTGGAGGGAATGTATTCTTTTCTAGTGTTGACTTGGATGCTTAGGTGTTCTGCGGTAGGATAGGCTGTTTGCTCTGGGCATTTTAGTCTGCACTGTGGTATGAGTTTGTGCTATGGGGTGGCAAAAGCTACAAATAACAAAAACAATGATTGCTAAATCTGATTAATGCACATTAATAATGATGCTAATCATCTCTGTGCTTTCAGTAGCTGCTTTTGTTAGGCGTACTTTGAAAAATATTGGCTGGCATCCTATTGGGTAGTCACAACTAGAGTAGACCCATTCAGTGGTTTTAATGGGGAATCAACACATAGATAAATCTGAAAGATTCAAGGGGTCTACTCTAATCTGGACCAAAATAGGATTTAGGCCAATGTGTAACCTTGTTTCTTTTATAAAACACTAGGAAGAAGGTTGTTGATATGATATTTTTTGTTCCCTTTTCAGCTGTAGAATTCACATTGAGAGATTTGCTCAGCACTATCCTCTGCATTAAGGTAGAACTAGAACTTGAAGGTAGGCCTTCCAGATTCAACGGCATGAAGACAACAGTAAATCCTGATGGTTAAAGCTACCAGGCTAGTCTATTTATTTATTTTTTAAATGACATACTTCAACTAAGGTGCTCATCTCAACATGCCCCATGGAACTGGGGCAATTTAAAATTCATTCACAGTCCCCAGGTTCCACTATCTAGATTTTCAGACAATACTGTTATAGTGTTACTATTCCACTTTATTTGCTGTGGCTGCCTCCTGTTGAATCCTGGGATTTGCAGTTGAGGGAGGGGCATTTTAGCATTCTCAGCCAGAGAGCTATTAGGTCTCACTAAACTACAAACCCCAGAATTCCACGGCAGGAAGCCAGAGCAATTAAAGTGGAATAGTAACACTATAACAGTATAGTCTGAAAATCTCTTGAAAAATAGATAAACTTTTGCAAACATTAACTCTGAGTAAAGATTAACCCTGATCATAAGTGAAAGGAAGGGACACTGGGCATTGAGATCAGACTGAGGGGAAGACAAAAATCACTTAACACAGGAGTACCCTCCTTTATGTACCGTAATACTACCACCTTTGTGATGTTTTTTCTCCCAAAATCTACAAAACCATAACAGAATCGATATTCAGTTAGGCTCCATTTGAGGGAGTGTCCCCTGAACATTGCAGTCAGGTCAGGAATAGACCATGAAATGCAAAATAGGCAAAGGTGTTGAAGTATTTCCTTGTCCATAAAACCACCCCCCAAAATGACTTTAAAAAACCCAAACAAACAGGAAGGTCCCATAACCTATTTTTTAAAAACCTAGGTATGAAACCTGGGATGTTGCATGTCATTATGAGAATGTGTTTCAGAAGAATTGTTGGGGTTGTCCAAACAGTGGAAAAAACCATCATGGAATGCAAGAACAATCTATAAGAACAATTATCCTTACGGCATTCCATGTGATTTCACTGTATTGTGAAGGAGGGGGCGAAAAAGGCCAAAAAACCTCACCAGAAACACCTCTGCAGCTTTTCCCATCTTTAAAAAAAAAAAACTCGTTAGGACAAGTGAGTCGATCAGATTCACTTGCCCAAACAAGAGGAAGCACAAATCTGACTGGCTGGATGAGCACAGGGGGCAGGGCTTGCTAGCATGGCAAGCGCCCGCTGCTGCCATGTTGGATTTTTACCTTAGTGGATGAGCACTAAGGCAAGAACACAGGTTGTTGGGTTGTGATTTGTGTGTGTGTGTTTTGCTTTTGTGTTAAAATGAAAAATTGCTCAATAGCACCTTGGACATCTTTTTTTTTTTAAAGGTCCATGGCAGCAAATTGAGATTAGTGCAAACATGAGTAAACACTCACTCGCGGCCACCATGTTTACTAGCAGGCATGTGAACCTTAAGGGAGCAAAAAAAAAAAAAAAAAAAAAGCACAGGTTTGCAGCTACTGCAAAATGTCATTACTACAAGGGGCTCCATGTTTTATGGGCATGTATAGACAAGCCTGTTGTTTCTTCGTTTCAAGTGAACCATGTATTACACTACACTGTTATAGCACTATTATTCCACTTTAGCTGCTATGGCTGCCTCCTATGGAATCCTGGGATTTGCAATTTAGGGAGGGGCATTCTCAGTCTGAGAGCTCTTAGGCTTCTCTAAACTATAAAACCCAGAATTCCACAGGAGGCAGCCGTGTAACAGTTAAAGTGGAGTAATAGCGTTATAACAGTGTTGTGCAATAGCCAAGTCTCTCCAGAGAAAAGGCACCACCTCACTCGCCCCCCTTCATCCTTGAGCTCTCACGTTTTGGAAAGTCAGCAAAGGACAGGGTTGTGAGACATTGCCGCCTGTTGGGGGAGCCCTGGGTTGGCTGAGCCTTTAGACCTCAGTCAGGCGCTGGTTCTCATCCAATGGGCTCCTTTCCCTCCAAAAACAAAACCAAAGAAACCAGGGGAAAGGTCAGCGAGAGGCTCCGCTGTCACGCGCCAGGCAGGGGCCTGGAGATGGGAACCCCGCTCCCGCCCAGCGCCTCACCTCCGAAGCACTCCGCCCAGCAGAGACGCGTTGAGGCACTCCGGTGGGGAGAGGCGCCGCTGCACCTCGGCCACGGTGACCTTGTACTTGGAGGTGGAGCTGAGCAGCGAGAGGCGGCCGGGCACCGAGCAGAAGACCTCGTTGGGGTTCACCACCCCGCCGAAGAGGGTGTCCTTGTTGATGGGGATGGAGGAGACGGCGTTGGCGTTAGACTTGGAGAGGGACACGGGGCCTGCAGAGTCGAGGAGAGATGGGGGGGAGGGAAGGGAAGGGGGCCGAGGGAAAAGCAGAGCCGCGTTAGTGCACAAACGCTGAGGGGATTAGCAGCTGCCGGAGAAGCCTGAGGGGATGGATGGAGGGAGACCGAGGGGAGCGCCTGGAAGGGGGGAGAAGCACGCTCGGGAAACATGGCTGGTGGGGGCTGGGAGTAACTCTGGGATGACAGGAGGGAGGGAGGACACAAACCGGGTAAGGGGGGAGCTGGGAGACGTTGGCAAATGGGAGACAACGGGGTTGACCAGGAGATGGGGGACCCTTATTGGAGACCTCTGGCTTTCGGGAAAACACTGGAGCGCCTCGTGGGGGGAGGGGGGAATGGCGGTTTCTTCCACCCACCGACCCACCCCTGCCATCTTTTTTTCCCCACCTTTCCTCCGTCGCTCCCAGCTCCCCAAATGCACCCCTTTTTTTCCATCTGAGAGAGGCGCTGTATTTAGACCCGGCCCTTTCCCCCCTCACCCACCCACACACCGCACGTGTTCGGCCCCACACCAGGGAGGGGGTGCGTGGACAAAACCACCGGCTCTCCTTTCGAGCTTAAGCGCCACCGAAGGCAGACACCCAAGCCACCTGACTCGGCCCAAGGATGATCTTTTTCCACAAGGCACCAAATTTAGGTTTAGCTCTTTTTTTCTTTTTTCTTTTTCTTTTTCTTTCTTTTTCTTTTTTGTTTTTGTTTTTCGTGGGAGGGTGTGTGAAGAGGGGGGGGAGTAAGAGCCCAAAGGGATTTCTTGCTTCAAATGCACAGGAGCTATTTCTTGAACTAAATTAAGCTTTTCAAAAGGAGCTGGCACAAGGCAGAGCGGCGCAAACAAGACTACAGTAGTGTCTCTTCAGACCACCGCCGTCTCTCTCACACACCCCCAGCTCCGAGGGGCCAATCTGAAACGGGGGTTTGTGTCAAGCCGCCTGGTTTCCCATTGGGCGGGGGAAAGAGGCGGGGCTTCGCGGGCCCTCCTGCTCTCTCCGAAAGGGTTCCAGCGGCAACGAAGTCCTATCGATTCCGCAGGAACTTAGCAGCCAAATCAGTGTCCTGAAGGCTATCCTGGAACACCACGCCCGGGGAGCCGTAGACACGCGTTATCTTCAGCGCTACCACTGTTTTTTAAATAGCCAGAGGATAGTCAACACAGCATACATACCCTGCTCTGGATTAGTTTAATGCCACCCTTCAACCCATCCAGCGCTTGGTTTAGAGGAGTCCCAATCTCTTCACCTGAACTGCTTCCAAGTAATTGGGTTGGCTGTCTTTGCAACCTCCGTCTGAACGTGTTTGGGTTGTTGTTTTTTAAACTGGAAAGCCGGTCGGAGGGGGGAGAGGGAGAAGCCACTTTCCATCACCCAAAGAAAAGGACAGTTCAGTCCTTTGTTTAAATGAGAAACGCACACTAAGGCAGCCTTTCTCAACCTTTTTATCCTGGAACAACCCTTGAAATAATTTTCAGGTCTCGAGGAATTCCTGCATAAATATTATTCTCTATACAGCTATTGCTTTCCCCTCCACAATCACAATCCTTTGAGAAATCTCTAGCAACCTCTTGGGGAACCCGAGGGTTCCGGGGAACCCTGGTTGAGAAACACTGGTTATAAGGAAACAAAGTGAAACGGCCCTGCCTCGTTTCTTGCAGTGCTGCTGCCCAAAACGGAAAAGCGTTTCCCTGCCCTTTCTCCTCTCTTTTGCCTTCTGTCCTCTCCCTGTCCAAAACAGAAGGATCTAGGGCATTGTTAGAAGACGCCTAGGACCAAGCGCAAAACTCTTTAAACCGCCCAGCGTTTTTCAATTTAACTAAACATACGTGAAAAATAAGGACTGCCTTGTTTGCATGCCATGGCTGTTGTATTCACGTTCCAGCCCCGGCCACACTATAAATATTTACTCTTTTGTCATCTGTTTATTCGTCTCGTTCCCAATCCCTTCTCCTTTCATAACCTCACTTCAGTGGGCCTAATCCAAATGTTAAAGGGTGGATGGAGCGAGGAGAGGGGGGAAGATATCTAGGTTTTGGATAGATCACTTGTGACATTAATAGCTCTGGGGAGGCTAATAGAGACAATAGGAGTTAAACGAACTCTTGAGATTACTAATAAAAGAGCCAATTATCATGTCGACTTGGAAAGAGCATCTCTTTAAGATTTATTCCTTGCACATCTAATTTGACGTGACAAAGGCTCCCCAGATTGGGGGGGGGGAAGGTGAAACTTTAGCTTTCAATGTGCAGTGCCGAGGTTTCCCAAGGAGAGCAGCTTTTACAAAACATCAGACCTTGATGGTGCTTAAAACATCCAAACACTCTGCGAGAACTGAAGGCCAACACGGGCCCTTTCCCAGTGAATTAATAGCCAAGCGCTCCAAACCAACGAGTTTCACTCCAAGAGCAGTTTCCTCCGAGATGAACTCGAAAGGGGAGCCAGTCCCGTTTGCTCCGTTACTAACCCCGAGAAACACATTTCAGGAAAAAGGGAAGAAAGAAGAAGGGTGGGGGAAACCCTTGGAAAAATCAGTATCCCGAACTCGCGTGCTATTTTTCCACTCATTCATGGAAGGGGGAAAGAGCGAAGAGACACACAATTCTCGTTTTCTAGACAAACAACAGCAGCCCCACACCATTAGGAAGAACCAGGAGAATTCACTCAGGTTCTGTCATTTCCAAAAGCAAGTAGAAACCGCCGCCACGGAGAACACAGCAAGCAAATCCCTTCCGCCGTCCTCGCTGGCTTGTTACAACAAAGCCCCTCTGATGTAAACAATCCCGGACAATCTCATAAACCTGAAGTCCAGAGTTCGGGGGGGGGGAGTTGTTGAGCAGAGAGCTAGAAGAGGGGAGTCAGTGCTTTCTTTTGCAATGAACAATAATTTCGGCGCAGCTCGAGAAAGGAGAAATCAGGCTCTGAACCACGAATGGGATTAGGAAGAACTAAAACCGGGATCCGTTTAGCTAGAGAGTATAATCACGCATGGACACAATCACAGGGGTGGGGATTAGGGAAAGGTGGGTTTTTTTTCTTCCCCAACCGGGATTGTCAATTTCGTTTTCCATTTCCAAGCCTGTTGTAAATTACATTAAGGTTGGGGAGGGAGGAGGAGGAGGGAAAACAATAGCTTCAGCAAGTTCTCTCGGCAACAGTACCGAGCTTGTGAAGACACGCTTGGAATGTTAAAGGAAATGGCTTACCTTTCTTAATTACAGTTTGATCTGGGATGTTAATACCCGGGTCCTCTACGTGCTGTAACAAAAGGAATACACACGGATGTGAATATTTCAACGTACCCAAAGAAACCCTGCAAGGAAGCTGCTGCTACCGCTGCTTTTCCCTTTCTTTCCTTCTTGTCTAAACTATCACCACCTTACTTGGTTTGTTTGTTTTTTTTTTAAGAAAAATGATAGGAAAATATTTCCTTTAGATGGATTTAATATACAGTATACAGTATATAAAATTATAGGAAAATATAATTGTTAATATATAACTGACTCCGCTGCCGCGTTGGAGAGCAAGGCATGGCTAAACGTGTTTACTCCCAAGTAACACCTTCCCCCCCCTCCGAGTTCAGTGGGTCAGGCCCAAGGAAAGAAGCGTGCCTCAAGGAGCAGCCCCCGCAGCTCCTAGGTAGGGTCTACTAGGAGGAAAGTCGTAGTGAAGTCAATGGGACTTACTCCCGAGTAAGGGCGCGTGGGCTTCCAGCCCCAGGATTGCATTTGCCCGCTGCAGTGTTTTGTTCCTTTTCTTTTTACCAATGACGATGAAAATAATACAGTAATTCTAGAATCCACAATCCTTCTGGAGTCTGGAATTATTTTTTACCACCCTTGGTAAATAGAATGACAAGGGGTGTGTGTGGTGGGGGGGACTGATAACAATGGAAGCCTTGCAGAATCCACCGTGGCCTTGAACGTTGTCGACGGAGGCGAGGGTGGGGAAGAAGAGACCATCCCAGGCTCCCATTCCCGGGTTTTTTCTGGGGACAGGGAAAATGGGGACCGAAGGGGCGAGGAACCTCAAGGCAGGCCCGCTTGGTTCGCTATTGTCTGCCGGCAGCTTTGGCTCCTGCTTTTCGACTTTCCTGGAGACGGATCTGAATGTGTGTGCGCGAGAGCGAGCGAGCAGGCGCAGGGGCGCTCAAGACGTGATTAGAAAGTACAATTGGGGTGTTGGGGGGGGGGAGAGAATCATGTTTTCTAATTCCCAGCCTGACAGTCCCTCTGATGTGTCTGCCTGTGTTTACAAATGAGCAGGAGCGCGTCTGAGAAAGAAGGGGAAAACCCTCAAGCGGATTACAAAATGTGTGGATGCTACTAGTGAACCCCCTCACCTCACCTTGCCCCCCAGCACCCGCAAACTCCTCTCCTTTCTCCCTCTAGGCTCTGTCCAACCATAAGACCAAGCCTAACATTTTCCATTCTGCCTTGGATTTATGCTCCTCTTAATTGTGCCTGATCTCAATGATTCCGGGTGGATGGTACGAAGTTGCTTTATTACAGGTTTTATTGTACTCAATGCTCTCATTTGTAACTTGCCTAAAGTGCTTCTGGATTTGAGCATAATTAAATTGAGAAATGTTCAGAAATGACGACTGCTGTAGTTTTCTTTGGATCTTTTTTTTTTTTTTAACTATATGGGGAAATATGATCCCTTCAAACAAGCGGCCCTCAACTCATAAAGTAAATGTAGTGGGGCGTAACGCTTTTATTTGTCTGATTTTTCTACCTAGATGGAGTCCAAGCAAGCCACCGACTGTTCAGGTTTTAAAATCCCGCCGAGATCTTTATGCCTAAAATAATAATTCTCGCCCTCGATTTAGCATGTCTTCCGTACGGAAGAGTCACGCTTCTCTGAAAGGTTAACTGCGGCAGCAAGGGGAACATTGAAAACGATCCTTTTCCATGACCCAAATTCCTTCTCCACCCCCATAACGTCTCTCCGCACCCCCACACCGTGGCCGCGAAGAAGCACCCGTTAAAGGAACCTTGAGCTGCCCCCCTCCGTTGTCAAAATCATCCGCCACAGTTTTTATCTGCTTAATACAGAACTACGTCGCCTTAACGGGCTTTAGATTAGGATCTGATTAAATTTAAGGAGGGAGTTTAAAGATTTCACACCCACCCGGCAACTGTAGGGTTTTTTTTTTTAAGTTCCAGAAATAAGGAACTATTGTGCTGAAAGGAAATGGAATAACGTTTTTATTTATTAAATGGGCTAAGTAGATTTTTAGGTTATAATACAATTCTGACAAAATGAAATTCCAATAAAGAGAGGGACACATTTTGCCTTGTCTCTCTCAGGATAACCCAAAGCCAGGATCACGTCAGATTACTTTACATCCCGATATCTAAACACACGTGCTGGGAAGTCCCATTGGTTTCAACAGGACTAATTCTTGTTTGCTCTCAACGGAGGCTTCCACCACTATGTATCCACGTTTACTCAGAAGTAAATCCTGTTGCGTTCCATGGGGTTTATTCCCAAGCAAGGATAAGAGGAGTGCTGAGAACTGCAGCCTTACAACTACAACCCACACTCACAACTGTTTCCATGCTGTCCTTTTTTCTTCCAAATTAAAAAAAGGAACATTTCCCCCCTCAAGTCTCCCCTAATTGCTTGCTAAATTCCACTTTTAAGAAATGCGTGTATTTATGCCCAAACAACCGAACATCACCAGCTATTTTCTTGGGTGGATTAAAACCTTAGGCGGTCTGTAAGGAATTTTCTATTTCTCACCCCAGCCCTCAAGAACTTTAAAAAAAGGAGTGCAACAAAATGTTTCAAAATGTCCCCCCCACACACACACCGTCAGTAAGTGAACCCATCGGAACATCATTACCCTTGCAACATGGGATTGTAAATCATTAACCTGTCAGCGGATATATTGGGGTAATATTGGATCCCGTAATTTGGAATGGCATTTTAGCAGCACAACAACAACAACAACAACAACGGTAGGGTGGTGGTGGGGAGAGAAAAATCACATCCACACATTACAGGCCCTCTCCTACTGACCCACAAAAGGTTTCTGCTTGGTGTCACCCCTGCGCGGGAAGCAGCCACAAAATCACCGGCCTGTTCACAAATTCTGTTTTCAGAACCGAAGCCGGGAGGGGAGGGAACCTTTTCATGGTGTGGCTTCTTCTCCGGGCAAGTCCAGCCTTGCGGACAATGGCCTTTCCAAAGCTTCCGGACATCCCGAGTGAGGGATCTGCCGGGACTGGTGTGTGTGTGTTTTACGGGCCAGCCAAATCAGCTTCACCAAGCCCAGGGTTTAGGACGCTCAAAGATCTTAAACTAAAAACACAACCCCTTGGCTCATTCTTTTCAACCGCTCGCCTTTCCCACCTGCCTGTGGCAAGAACCAACGCCGTTTCCCCTCTGCGTTACGTTCCGAGTGTATTGTTAGATTTCCTACTACTCTCGGGCTGCTTTCTTTTCTCCCGTAGTTAAATTCTTCCAAACCTAGGTTTTGGTGGAGGGCTTTTTTTAGTGGGTGGGTTGGAGGGGAGAATTGAGAATCCATTCGACTCTCCCTCTCTTTCTCCCCCCATGAGACAGAGGTGGGGGAAAAATACATTTAGGGGCATATTTCAAGCGAGGGCTTTTATCGCCTCCCAAACTGCAATGCTACCAAAGGGGAAGGCCCTCCAAGCTCCCAAGGATGAAACCGACCCAAAGGAACTGTTTCCCCTAGTTGGTACTGGACCTGAAAGGGGGATCTTGAGAGATCCGTTTGATTTCTTTCTATCTGGAGACCGCCCTCGCCCCCGCAGTCCTCGCCACCGTTCTCAAATATAGAAGAGGAGAGGAAATTCTTATTTTCTGTTGGGTAAAGTGGGACGAAGAGGAATCGGGGACCTGGATGGACAGAACCACCTGGTTCCTTAGGCTCACAAAGCAAATGCTCACCACCAACCACCAGTCTGGGAAGTTATGCGGGGGGGGGATGGGAGGGGGGATGCTGAAAGGGAGGCCCTGGCTGGGTTTGGTTTGCCTTACCGGGACGTCTTCCAAGGAGTGAGGTATGGAGTGAATGGGGAGGTCTCCGAGTCCTGAGCTCAAGCCGTGAGGTCCGTGCAAGAGGTCTTCGTGCCGCCGGTAATCCCTTCGGGGATCCAAGCCGGAGAGCTGGTGGGGCAGTCCCCGGTGCGTGTGCAAAAGCCCCGTCTCCTGGTTTTGCCTCTGTCCCGGCCAGCCCGGGTGCTGGGGTTGGGGCTGAGCGTGCAGCGGGTTCAAGCTGTAGGGGTCGTTAACGTGGGAGTAGGGGTCTTGGGACTGCGGGTAGATGGGCTGGTACGGCGGGGGGAAGTAAGGGGGCTGGAAGTCAGCGTTGGGGGTGTGGGAGAGCGGCGGGGCGCTGGTGTAGGGGGACTGGCCCACCGTCCCCAACTGGGGCAAACGGGCTGTCCCATTGCTGGTCCCATCGTGACGGTCCTGATGAAGAAAAAAGAAGGGGGAGGAGAGAAAGGGAGACGGAGGTCAAAATCAGGCGGTTTTGCAGGCCAGACGGTTTATACATTCCCTCCCTCTCCCCCTCCCTCAAACAAAAATCCCACCCTGTATCAGTGCAATTTTCCATTTTTTTGGTTCAGAAGGAAATGCATCTCTACGAGGTTCAAAATACCCTAAAGGCACCAGATCCTGACTGATCTGGGAAGCTAAGCAAGGTCAGCCTTGCTTAGTACTTGGATGGGAGACCACCAAGGAATACCAGGTGCTGTAGGCTATATTTCAGAGGAAGGAACTGGCAAAACTACCTCTGAGTATTCCTTGCGTAAGAAACTCCTATGAAATTCATGGGGTTGCCATAAGTCGACAGGCGACTTGAAGGCACAGGCACACATAGAAATGACATTGGCATCTTTATAAAGGTATCTATTTTAATAATAATAATAATAATAAACAGAAGAAACTCCATCAATGGGAGACAGGGACAAGAAAATCCATGCACTGACAGCAGATGCAGCATTATTTTTCTTTAC